>VYZX01029824.1:124097-243923 GCA_013401335.1 Brachypteracias leptosomus
TGGGGGGGTCGGAGGGGCCGGTCCCGCCGGCGGGGCGAGGGGCACGGTGCCCGGCCGCGCCGACTCCTGCTCCCCTTCCTGCCGAGCGGCTGGAGCCGGGCTGCGGGAGCCTGCGGGGCCGGTGTCCCGGTGCCACAGCAGTCAAATAAATGACAGCCCGAGCCCCCGCGGGGGAAAAGCGATTTACGAGTAAAAGCAGGAGCGCTTGAAGCAGTGCCCCGGCCGGGTTCGCTGCGCTGCGGCTCTCAGTGAACCGGAGTTTGCGTGCTCGGTGTCACTTAACGTTGAAACTGAAAGGACCGGCGGGGAGCCGGGAGTCGAGTAAACAGGCTCGGTTAATTTCTTCTGTGAACTGAACCTCTGGGCTCAGCGGAACCGACCCGGTGCGGGTTTCTCGGGTCACCCCGTGGCTGGGGTGTGCTGTCAGCACGTAAAGCGGTCCTCCAACTTAAGGCAGAAGTGTTGCTATGCTGCAAATACAGTAGAGCCCCATATGTTTAGGATTTTCTTTTTTTTTTTTTTTCCCCTCCCCGTTCGAAAGTTTGAAAAAAAGAGACTTTGAAGTATTTTGTTTATACTAACAGAAGAGAAAAGTTCTCCTAAGAAAAAGCTGGTGGCAGGAGTGTAGAGGAGTAGCATATGGCATTAAAAGGAGCACAGCTGGAGGTAGCATTTCCATCTGAACATGATGTCAGAGCAGCTGACAGCCTGCCATCCCTCAGCCTTTTATTCTAACACACAGACAGGGAGTTAGTGTGTGCAGATCTGTGTGTGGAGAAGGTATCTCATTCCTCTCTAACATCATCTCCACTTTGCATCTGTCTCTCCTAGTCTGCTTTTTTTCCACCGATCTAACAGACCTGGAGCCAGCAAGACTCAAAGGAAAGGACTTAATCAGGTTTATGTGTACTAAAGGTAGGAGTAGCAATAGATTAGATACAGCATATTTCTCTTTTGGTGTGTTGTTTATTGAATTTCAGACAAAAAAATCACATTACTTTTCTAACCAAGTTTAGAGGTAATATATGAAATTGAGTATTAAATAGATAAGTGGAGTTAAGCAGAAGGCTTGGGCTACAGTTGGAGAGTGTCAGTTCCTGAGCATGTTGTTAGCATTAACTTTAATGCATGTTGTGAGAATGCCTTGGTTTGGAAGAAGGAGAGAGCAAGTTCACTCTTCATTGCTGAGACCAGGACTGCAATGGATTTAGTGGCAAGCCTAAAGAGAGTTCTGCTTTATGTTCTTGTATTGCATCTTTTAAGTGACTTTACAGGGGTTTTAGTGAAATGTACAAAAGTGTGCTTTTTTAAAACAGGACTGTTCTGGCTAAAATGTGTCTGTGGGGAAGTCTTTCATTAAACTTCACGATTAAATATCCAGCAGCTCAGAACTGTAGTAGCATACAGTTGTAGTGCTTCTGAAAGATAGAAATCACTTATGTGTTTAAAAACTTTTGTACCCGGGAGAATGGCTTGACTGGTTTCCTCTTTTCTTTCTCGCATGCAGCATTTGAAATCTTTTATTTCAGCATAACAATAATTATTTGAAGGAGTTTTTGTATTTGCGACTAATTTAGAACTTGTAGATTTGAGCTGCCTGAATTGGCCAGACAGCTGTAATCGCACTCCTCTATTCTTAATCTCTTTATCTGGGCAGCAGCTGCCATATGGCCACAGTCAGCTGGATCAGATGTTTATAAGCTTCCTTCTTCGTCCCTCTCTGTCCTTTCAGCCTCCTAATTTGATCACAGCTACCTTGTGAGCTGCCCTCCAATCTTTATTTTTAGCCCTCTTAAGGATTAGGATTGATGTTGGCTGTGGGGCACTTAAAGTGATTGTATTGTAAATCTTCATGCTTTACTCTAGCAATGGTATTTTACAGAATATAGTAGAGGTTGTGTTGTAAGTTTTAGTACATCTTGGTTTGCAAGGGATGAGGATTTTTCAGTAATATCTGCTAGCCTAGAGAGCCACGGTCTGCTTAGATGGTTTGGGAGAGCATTGCTATCAATCACCGAAGAATAGATGAAGACAGATTTTTTAAGAGATTTTACTTCCCATTTGAGTTTTGACTTCTCTACTTCTTTTTTAAGTTGGTTTTTTTTTTCTTTATCATCAAGGAAGGTGAATAGAAAAATACTTGGGTAAGAACAGTACTCGGGATACTGATTTTAAACATGCACACACGCTTACGTTGAATGACTTTTTTTTTTTTTTAAGTTTGGTACTGCAAGCTCTGCCTGGTGTGGGAGGGGAGGGAAATTTCTGCCCTGCATAGGGGAAGCGGTGCTTGTTGGCATTTTGGTTGTTAGTTTCTTTTGTAAATTCTGCATGTTGGCAAAAAAATATTCTATTGTACAATGTGGAGAAGGTTTTAAACCTGAAACTACTTACTACAAGGATAAAACCATGCAAGCTGTATTTCTAAAAATCTTGATTTTGCTGTTAATATAAATTGACACCCATAAATAATTTTTATACTTTATGAATATCAGACCTTCAGATTTGGGTGTATTAGCATTTCTTCATGCGCAGACCTCTCCTATTACTACAGTTTGACTTAAAAAACCAAGGTTGTTGATCTGATTATTTTTTTTTTCACTCTCTCTGTGATGTCTCAAACATAGTGTGAAAAAAAAAATATTTTTTTTTAGGTCTACCCTCATAGGGACACAATCTGGAGGAAGTTCTCGGAAAAAAAAAAAAACAAAAAAACCCCAAAACTACTGAACGGATTTTATGAACAGCAGCGGTACTTTAAAAAATTACAAAGGTACCTATGCGCTTATTAGAGCAACACAGTTAACCATGGAAAGGAAATCATCATTTGAGTGGTTGATCGAGGGAAGAGTTGCCATCATACATGTGTGTTAAATAATCTTTGCGTGTTGTCAGTACCAGAATTCTGGCAATGGAAATATGAAGGTTTTAGAGTGGAATAACTTAGATTTCGTAAGTTCTGTGATTCTGACCTACATTTAATTTTTAAAAATCTCATTGCTTTTAGGTTATGAAGACAGTATGGAGTTTCCTGACCACAGTAGACATTTGCTACAGTGTCTGAGTGAGCAGAGACATCAGGGTTTTCTTTGTGATTGCACTGTTCTGGTAGGAGATGCCCAGTTCCGAGCGCACAGAGCTGTACTGGCTTCATGCAGCATGTATTTCCACCTCTTTTACAAGGACCAGCTGGACAAAAGGGACATTGTTCATCTGAACAGCGACATTGTTACAGCCCCAGCTTTCGCTCTCCTGCTTGAATTCATGTACGAAGGAAAGCTCCAGTTCAAAGACTTGCCCATTGAAGATGTGCTAGCAGCTGCCAGTTATCTCCACATGTATGACATTGTCAAAGTCTGCAAAAAGAAGCTGAAAGAGAAAGCAACCACGGAGGCAGACAGTACAAAAAAGGAGGAAGACGCCTCAAGTTGTTCAGACAAAGTGGAGAGCCTCTCCGACGGCAGCAGCCACATGCCAGGAGACTTGCCCAGCGATGAAGACGATGGAGAAGATGAAAAATTGAACATCCTGCCTAGCAAAAGGGACTTGGCGGCTGAGCCTGGGAACATGTGGATGAGATTGCCCTCAGACTCAGCAGGCATTCCCCAGACTGGCGGAGAGGCAGAGACGCATGCAGCAGCAGCTGGAAAAACAGTAGCCAGCCCCTGCAGCTCAACAGAGTCTTTGTCCCAGAGGTCTGTCACCTCTGTGAGGGATTCAGCAGATGTTGACTGCGTGCTGGACCTGTCTGTCAAGTCCAGCCTTTCAGGAGTTGAAAATTTGAACAGTTCTTATTTCTCTTCGCAGGACATGCTTAGAAGCAGCCTGGTTCAGGTGAAGGTGGAAAAAGAGGCTTCCTGTGATGAGAGTGATGTTGGCACTAATGACTATGATATGGAACATAGCACTGTGAAAGAAAGTGTGAGCACTAATAACAGGGTACAGTACGAGCCGACCCACCTGGCTCCGATGAGGGAAGATTCGGTCTTGAGGGAGCTAGATAGAGAGGACAAGGCAAGCGATGACGAAATGATAACTCCAGAGAACGAGAGGGTCCAGGTGGAAGGAAACATGGACAGCAGCTTGCTCCCTTACGTGTCAAACATACTTAGCCCCGCTGGCCAAATTTTCATGTGTCCTCTCTGCAACAAGGTCTTTCCTAGCCCCCACATCCTGCAGATCCATTTAAGCACGCACTTTCGAGAGCAGGACGGGATCCGCAGCAAGCCTGCTACCGATGTCAATGTCCCAACCTGCTCGTTGTGTGGTAAGACTTTTTCTTGCATGTACACCTTGAAACGTCATGAGAGGACTCATTCAGGTGAAAAGCCCTACACTTGCACCCAGTGTGGGAAGAGCTTCCAGTACTCCCACAACCTGAGCCGCCACGCAGTGGTTCACACGCGGGAGAAGCCTCATGCTTGTAAGTGGTGTGAACGCAGGTTCACGCAGTCCGGAGACCTTTACAGACACATTCGGAAGTTTCACTGTGAGTTGGTGAACTCATTGTCTGTCAAAAGCGAAGCACTGAGCTTACCTACTGTCAGAGACTGGACCTTAGAAGATAGCTCACAAGAACTTTGGAAATAAAATTTTTATATATATAAATAATATATATATAAATCTATATAGTTGTGGTACAGTCTAAAAGCAATCTTGTTTCCTTGAACTGAAAGTTTGGCTATTAGCTTGTTTTTGCACTTTAAGGCAGCATGAATATTTCACTAATTTAGCACTCCGATAAAAATGAACTGTAGAGGTAATCCAAAAAAGTAACAAATTACAGAGCGTATTTTTCCCCCTTTTCGGAATAGAAGCCAGTGGAAACTTTACTTCTAAGGAATCTCCAATTCAAAAAATTTGGACATGGCTTTATTCTCCCCAAAACATTGCATTCTGTTAAGCTCTCTTTTTCTCTTAAAATCTGAATGTAGAATTCCTCTCCCAATTTTGTCAGTTCCTTTACATTTCTATAATTGCATGAGTCCTTTCTAGCTGTTGGAAACCTGAATGCTTTTAGACCCAAATGGAAAATTTCTGAAATGCTGGATTATCTATTTTTAAACAAGCGGTTGACTTAAAACTTCCTATGGCAACTTCTGGATTTCTGACAGTTCCCACTGGAAAAAAAAACAAACCAACCAACAAACAAAAAACAAACATAAAACAAAAAACCCTGAGAGTACACTGGGATCACTGGGACTCTGTCTTACGTGAAGGTTTGCTTGGGATGAAAAAGGATATTGCAGCTTCAGCAGTGATGAACTGTGTGTTTAAAAAATGTGAATTACTGTTATTGTATACTGTAATTGATTACATGGGCCGGGGGGAGGTATCAAAGAACTTGGCAGGTTGTGTTGATGCTCTTAGTTGAGTCTTGAAAAGTAAATATTAACGCTACAGAAATGCATGATTTTCAGTATATTTTTGTCTTTGTTTGCATTGTATAACTTTAACGAGTGAGTTGAAAATTATTTAATTTCCTTAGGAAAAAAAAACCGACACCGTTGAAAATGCCGGTGTTACGAAGAAGAGAAATGCACTGTTTTTATTTTATCTAATTTAAATTTACTTTCCCACTGTCTTTAAGTTGAGAAGAACTTAAGCTACGAGTCGCCGATTTAGCTACATTAACAAGGACAAAAAAAAAATAAATAAATGAATGTTTACAACCAGGCTTCGAGATTTGCATGTGCGGTGTGCATTTACTAACCCCAGACCCCTTCTAATTGCACAGACCCCACGCCAGCTCCAACTGAGGTGAGTCCATTTCCCCAGATGAGCATTTGTAGGATTCCTGCTGCACCACTCCAACACAATAGGTCGTTCTTTTTCTTCCACTCCGTTGAAAAGAGGCTGTGGACTGAAAAAAAAAAAAAAAAAGCCCCGGGCTGAAAGGCCTGGGAAGGCCTGAGTGACAGGGGGGCCGGGGGAGGGCAGGGGAAGGACTATGTGTATCCAAGCAGCAGAGACTGCAGCCTGACGTGTGGTTTTAATGACCAACACGCAGGTCAAAAGCATTTTGCACAGTGTTTGTTTTCCTGTCTTGCACTTACAAATAAGGTCTATGGGAGTAGCATGGAAAACGTTTGCTGTTTTTTCCTTTTTTTTTAATTCCTTTTTTTTTTTTTCCTCTGCTTTTGTTTAAAATTTGATCGCCTTAACTACTGTAAACATAGCCTATTTTTGTGCTTAAGATACTGAATGGAAAACTCCATTGTGTATTGCTGGACTGTTTTGGAAATATTTGGTCAAATGTGTGTTAATTTGGCTGTAATGGCATTTAAAACAAAAAAAAAAGCTGTGAAAATGGCCTTGGAGCGTTATCTTTAGTTACTTGAATAGTTTCTAGGTTTTAAAACTACATTCTTTTCTTAAGTTAGAGAAGACAATCAGTGTCTGAGGAAAATGGACTTTCTCTTGGATTTTTTTGTGGTCCTCGTGAGTGATTGCTTTTTTCCTTTCCTTAGTTTCACATTCTTCTTTTGTTCTAAAACTTAGACTGACATCTAGCTTTGACAATCATAGTACGTTTTATTTTCCTGAGGGGGGAATAACTTATAATGCTGTTTAGTTTTGTACTATTGGTGTGTTGGTGAATTTTTAAACTGTGTGCTAACTGCAATAAATTATATCAACTGAGAAATCAATTCCCTTGTCTTTTTTCCCTCTTTTAAATTATAGTTACGGAGTATTTTTTATAATGTGTAACTTTATTACTTTTGTACAGACTTCTATTGGTAACTGTGTATGGAATATGTTTTCAGTATGCTTTCGAGCACTTTGTTGCTAACGTACATATTTACATCTCGCTTAACATTTAAAAAAATTAAATGCTTGTGTTTTGAAAGCATTTCTCTGTGTGTAGCTCTCGATCATTCTATAGAGGGATTTTTGATTTATTTATTTATTTTTCTTTCCCTTCCCAAAGACTTTTGCAGAAGCAATCTATTAAATTCCAGAAATTTTGCTACCATGCAAATATCTATGCAGACACACAATTCCTCTTCTGGACTTAATTTCACCCCAAGGAGCTCTCTTGGGCTCACTCTTTTGTATTCAATCTCTATCAGAACAACTTAATCTGAAGCACTGGCTGGGTAGTGACTGGCTGTCAATGTTACAGTAGGCAGTCAAAATGTCCAAAAAGCCAGTAATACATCAAAACTGTCTGTGCTACAGAGGAAAATTAAAATAATTAGTCTCTTACGGACTAAATGTTTCTTTAAAAAAAATAAAATGAAGTTTAGTGAAACCTTTGAAAAAGACCTGGTTTAGATGCTTTTTGCAGGACATACCCAGAATGCTTGTTTGAGGCCACTCCATCCTAGGAATGAGACCAGCACTGCAGAGCCCAATGGGAATACGAATGTAGAGCTAAATTAGAAGTCTGGAACAGAGACAGCAGGACCAATTTGACGGGGAAAAAAAAAAAAATCTTAATTTAAACATTTCATTACATTTGTCATCTGCCTTGGTACAACTGAAGTGAATCTTGATGCCTAATGCTGTTCTGCTTATCTTCCTACGTCTACTGTAATTTGTATTTAGCCAAAATTATGGTTTTCATTGTTTATTCATAACAGTTTAAAATCATCATTTGCTGTGTTTTGGGGTGGGGTTGAGTTACTACAGGTATTTTGAGAACATCTCTTGTCAATGTTAGCATCTTCAGCCACATAGCTTTCTCTTTTTTTAGCAGCAGACCTTTTCTGTAGGCTTTCATATGATCAAATATTATGTGTAGTTAAGATGGTTTAAAGTATCATCAAGGCTGAAAACCGGCTCATAGTGCAGTTCTGAAATCTGTGCAACTGATGAGCTTTGGATGTGGCTTTAGGCAGATTCACCATTTGTTCTCTAACATTAAGATTTTAATGGATTGTAGATTCCCAAATAAAACTAGACTTAGAAGAAGCCTTTCTTCAGAAGGGTAACAGAAAACATAACTTAGCCATTAAGGACAAAATAATTAAAAATATCCTTTATATTCATGGGTTTTATCTAGATGGTTTATACATGTGCAGCACACACTCACTTGTGGCTATCAAAGTGTTTCTTCAATGAAAAGATGAAATGTACTCCTGTGTGTTGCTTCTCTCCATAAGGTTTAATCTACCGACATGTCTAAATGACTGTAACTTTTTTTTCTTTTTTTGGTTTTAATACAATCCCTAGATAGTGAAACAAGAGAGAACATTTTATTTAGCTTGAGGATATGTGGTGAAATCCCTGCCGTTAATGTTGCCATGATGGCCGAAGGCAAATTGTGGAAATGGAAACTGTGAGCTTTAAACTTCACAGGTTCAAAAGACTTTCTCTGGCCAGTGATAGTCAGCACTTTTTAACTGTGAGTGCTTTTAGCCCAAGACTCATAGGGAACATGCTAAATATATCATTCGGCTGGGTTTTTTTCAACCACTGCCTGTGATAGCTCAATATTCTTTAGTTACAAATGATTTCTCTAAACTCAAGCTTAGCGATTTGAATTAGGTATAGCATTCTACAGACCATCTACTTACCGAGACATTTGCATGGTCTAGGTGCAATTTGAAGAACTTCATAGGAGTTTAAAAAGAAACTTTCTGGCTAAGAAAGGGATCCTCATTGCTTTTCCTGCTCCCCTGCATTAGGATGAAACAAATACCAAAGAATCCCACACACTTCTGTGTGAAGTGAAGCGGGCATATCCCTTCAAAACTTGCATTGCCCTGTTGGAAGCCTAAGTAAAAATTTAAAATTAATCTACAGAGGGACAGATTCCCTTTTCCCCTTGTGCCATCTCACCCCAGCAGCCGTGCTGGCTCACCTGCTCGGAAAGGACATCACCATTTTCTCTCCCTGCTGCAGCGAGCCCTCTGCTTTCCTTCTACAGATGATGGATCAAGTGATTCGTCAGCGGTGGACTGACTTTTTCCTCTAAATAATTCTACAATAATCAAATGTTCTAACTTCTTTATGTGCTCCTAATATATAACCCTTAAAATACATTTTTCCAGCCTACTTTCAAAAATGAAGCCCTGAGCCCCCCTTTTTATGCTCAATGATGCTGAAACAATTTGTAGCTGAGGAGAGCTTGGAAGGG
Organism: Brachypteracias leptosomus; assembly: GCA_013401335.1. NCBI lineage: Eukaryota > Metazoa > Chordata > Aves > Coraciiformes > Brachypteraciidae > Brachypteracias > Brachypteracias leptosomus. The sequence continues at coordinate 133,183 of VYZX01029824.1, forward strand.
AAGAAAACGTCTACTTGCTCCTTCCCCTCACTTTGAAGCACTGCAAATTCCTTCAGAATGAAGGTGAAATACGTTTCAAGTTTCAACTTAGAAAACTGATTCTAAAATATAGTCATGAGTCCTCCGTAGCAAGGTTCTCAAGCTTCTACATTATTAACACTATTTGTCCATGTGATTTCCAAACTGAAATATTTCCAGAGAGAATGGTATTTTTTTTAAAGAAATCTAACCAAAACATTAAGAGTTTTTTACTGGGATGGTAAATGTAAATTTTAACAGAACTCTCTGATATTTTTAAAGGGAGGAAAAAGTGATGCACAAATCTTCCGGGCTTTTTCAAAATATTCTAGTTCAGGAGTCCGTGTTTAATTTTTGTTCCGCTTCACTTATATTTTAATCATGTCACTAAATACAGGGAGTTTGGTAGTAAAAAATATTTTGTAGATGGTAAGAGAGGAGTTCTTTCTTTATTTGTACAAATGCTTTTGGACAGAAGGTTGAAATGTTCCCTTTTGCCGACAAATGAAGATAGTCACAGGAAGAAGAGCCCTGCTTATTAAAAACTACTGCCAGCAGCTCCTTCTAGTGTGATAAAATTCAACTAAACCTGATAATGGGTCTTACCAATGAGAGATTGCATCCTTTTGGGAAAGATTATCCATTTTAGTCCTGTAGGCTAAAAAAGAAGCATTACTTTTAACCTATGGTCAAATCAAAATACTCTCGGTGCAAATAACACCAGCTCTGCCAGAGCAAAGGACGGGTGAGTCTTCTGCACAGCCAGGCAGCAGTAATGCCAAAGGTGGAACGGGCTTAACTGTGACAGCGACAGCAAACTCTGCAGAGGTTTCAAGTAATAGAACCATCTGCCAAAAAAAAAAAAAAAAAAAATTTTTTTCAAAAATAAGCCATATTTGACCAGGAATATTTCTCTTATGTTGGAATTTCTTGGATTAGTTAATTTGTCAGAATAACAGAACTTGCCTGTGTTGTTTGTTTATAATGTTCAGGTTCATTTTGCTTTAATTTAGTTTCTTACTTTCATGATTTTTTCTTTAGAAGGCAATCACTCCACTAATACACTGTCATCTTCGTGCAGAACATACACAGGTTTCATTCTTGGTAACTCCTTAACATTAATCATTTATAGCAAGGGGCCACAAGTGCTCAACCTCTGTGCAAACAGTCGCCTCGCTGGGACAGACTTTGTGCCTTTCTTGTACCACAATTGTTAATGCAGGGCCAAATTTTCTTTTCTTATGAGATCTCACAGCCTGGCTGTAACAAGCTTTTAGCCTGGGACTAAAAGAGTGTATGCAGTCTAGCCTTGGAGCTGAAATTTCCATGTGATTGGGGATTTTTGAGGTTGCAGGAAATAAATAAATGATTAATTACAAAATATAGCTGGTGATTATTTTTTAGGATGTTTAAATGTGCAGTGTTTTAGTATTTCTTAAGCTCAGCATTACGCTTTAAAATGCATATTGTGTATGAACGTATGTGTGAAGAAGCACTTTAACTTGGTAACTTTTATTTAGGTGTGCATCAAAATCACAGCCTCAGTTATTCCTCAAAGATCTTTAGATGTGTTTAATGTTCGTATGTAGCAGCCAACATGGCATGGTCTTGTGCAACCTATTGCTTCTGATTCCTGCAGTTATCAGCGCTAATCTGAGCACCAAGAAGGATTTTTTTTTTTATGCCACATCCAGAATCTGCCAGATAGGGATTTACACGGCACATCCCCAGCCACTACAACCCAGTGCATGAAACCCAGCTTGAAATTAGTAAAATATTTAGAGAGCAAGTTACATGTACATCATGACTTCCGAAAGGATTTAACTGGTAAAGCAATATGTTACTGCCTCAGTACCACAGGAGGTATATTAAAAGGCTTAACTGTCTCAAAACAGCTCTACGGCATGATGTACGCTGTATCCGGATGTAAATCTAGATAGGGATTTAAATATTTCTTTCACAACCTTCCCAAAATACATTTTGGTTAAGTCTTATTTACAGCTATTAAGAAAATAAAAACTACCCTTGACGCTACATTTTAGGCTTTTGTCAAATTTTCTTGAATTTTAGCATTAAAGCTACTTTTTATAAACTTTTGGACATGTTCCCAATATACATTTTGCAATTTTTAAAATGTACTTTATCTATAAATAAAATCCCTTGAAACTGATAGAGGTTTATCATGCAAGATAAGATTTATTTTCAACTGCATTTGCCACGTATTCGCACTTAGTAAGGATTCATGTTGAGATAATTTTGGAAATTCATACCAAGATAAAATACAGTTAAAATCTTAATGAAACATATCCTGTCTTCATAGGCTATAGCTACCAGGTCTTCATTTTCTGTAGTTTACTCTCTCTTTTTAAAGTACTTTGACTGGCACCATCTATCCAGCATCTGATTTCTGCTCGTAGGTGATTTTCAGGCTTATATATATGACAGGTTGAAAACACTATAAATACCAATATTTCATTATTTTCAAATGACTGAGGGACTTTTAAGAAAGATCTGTGACTTAACAAGCTGAGACTAACTAGGCAATTCTTAGTTTTCGGAGAAATGGAGAGTCGTACATCTCTATTAATTATGAGGATGTAATTTAACAACCACACGAGTGCTGGGCTCCCTGTTGACAGACAGACCAACGTATCTCTGCAAGTGTTGGAGAACTCATTGTGACTTTCTTCCAAGGATTTCTCAAGAATGTTACTCTATGCTTAAAAGAAAAGGCTCCTGAGACACAAGTGGACACAAAGTTGTGTTTTGCCCAATTCAGTGTGATAAACATAAATGTATTTATTTTTTGTTAACAATTGGAAAAGTCTCACAGACAGTAAACTTAAAAATGTGAGGACAAAAGATGGCATAAAGCAGTGCCTCACTTAGGAAATTTGTTATTCTTAGCCTAAGTTTGCATCAAGAAATCCATGTCTTTTAAAATCTTGTCAAGGAGTCCTTTTCAAGTCCATAACCAGTAATTAAAAATGAGAGATCAAGTTTTTTTCTTTTCTTTTCTTTTTTTTTTTTTTTTAATTGGACACTGATTTTAATGTGCTCTTTTATTCTCTCTAATATATAACATGAAGTTTGCAGCTTGGAGGAAAAAGTGGGATTCCTGCCAAGCAGAGAAAATACAGCAGAGCCATATTCACCTTCCAGCCTCAGGGTGCCGTGTCAGGCTGAGGTTACGAGGCGAACACTGGGACCGTCTCTATGGCCAAGCTGGATGGTTCCCTACTCTTTCAGCAGCAAGCCCACTGGAGGTGAGCATCTTGTGACGAAGAGGACTTTCATCCCCTAACAACAGCAGGTTTGTAGGCACGTTTCTACTGGAGGGATTGAAAATTAGTGAAGTGCTCCTTCTAGAAAGATGTTGGATGATGTGGAGTGATTCAAACAAGGCACTAAACCAATCATACTCGCCCTTTCTCAGGAGGGAATGGTGCCTGCCCCAGGCTGAGGGATGTGCAAGTCACAGAAGTACCTGATGGTAGAAGCTTTTTTTGAAGTGCTATGCTCTGAACTAACAATGCTGATGGATGGTCTGGACCTGGATATCTTGTTGCCGTATTGCAATGCTATTTTTGTTTTTAAATCATAAATGTAAGGAGCCGATCTCTTAACCCATATTCCTGGAGTATGAGCCTGAGAGTGAGTGGAGATGTTAAGATTTGGGACCTACCTGACATGAACTACATGTGAGTCACCCTCAAAACAGCAAGTAGATGACTAGCACTCATCCTAATGTTAGCCTTCTATTTTAGGTTGATGCTCTTCAGATTCAGGGCTCCCCCATGCAAAAGCATGACCATTTAATGTGTTGGGGCTTTTTTAACATAAACCTGTGATAGGTCCTACAGTCGTTCATGGCTGAGCCAGTTTCCTTTAGTCCCAAACTGCCTGTATTAATGGCAGGCAAGTTTTTGCTTTTGGAAATGCTTAGCTCCTTTGGATAGCTGTTATAACTTCCAGAGCAGGGTAGGAATATGTCTGGAGCAGAAATAAATTATAGACAAATACATCAGCTTAACACGTATTGCTAAAATTTACTAACAGTGCTCATCTTTTGAAACGATCTTATCTCTGATCTTATCTCCTTTATTTAGAAGGAGAAGGAGCCTGCACTTTGGACTCCACTGTGGTGAGAAGAGAGGGAACATCTGTAAATAATGGCTTTTTTTTTAGGAGAAGGATAAGCACATTGTTAAAAGAATGAAGGAAATTACAGAAAAATGAAGTTTAAGGGAAAGCACATGTTGAAAGACAGAGCACATTAATCAGGCTATGGGAATAGAAGGTATAAAGCCTCTTTTCTACACCACTTTGATTCTTAGAAAGGACAAAAAGCATTATGAGGGTTTTTTTTCTTTTTTTGCCGGCTCTTAGAAAGGAAGCAATATACCACAGCAAGGTTGCAAGCCTCACTCCTGATGCAGTCCTGGAGGATGAAGCATTTTTAATTCATCTCAAAGGCTTTTTTTTTTTTTTGGAACAAAGAGAAGAAGGTCTCCTCCTCATGACAGATGACAGAATCCTGGTTTTGAAGCCCACAGTTGAAGTGTCATTGTTGGGTCAGTGTGAGACCCCATCTGTGGAGCAGAGGTCCCTGGTTCCTACTGAATGACGCATTGGGAATGGGGAGCCCATGGTGAATGTTTCTTGGTAAAATGATGTGGCCTATTCAAAGCCCCTGAACTTACTGAAGAAGGATGAAAAAAAAGGAAGTGAAAGTCATGTTTGTCCTGGGGCTGAATGCAGGGTTTGATACTTCGGAGTGTTTTCACCACCTCTTCTGTGCTACCTCTCCAGCCCCTTTGTGAGCCATGTTTGATGCCTGATGTTAGGCTTGGCTCTGCGCCTTTCGGCTGTCGGCTGATTCAAGCTGAACATGTTCTCCCAGAGTTATTTGTCAGTGAGATAAAATAACTTTCAAGTCCTCTGGAGAACATCAGAGGTGTATGCTTAAACATAAGTTCATCTCAGGGTCCCGGGCAGAAATTAAGTTAATTATGGAAGTGTTCATTCCATCAGAAATCCTCCTGAGATACTTGGTGGCCTTCAATGGGAACCTGCTGGTACCCCTGGTTTGTGTCCATGTTATTTATTAAGAAAAATAAGAAGGGGACTAATGACCTTGACTGTAGCATTTTTCCAGATTATATGGATACTCTTGTGACTGCCTCATTTTGTTCCCACCTCCCCAACCCTGTTTTCTGTAGGATATCATTTTGCCACCCCAGGCACATGCCACAAAGGAGGCTTTTGCCCACGGCGCCTCTTGGAAGCCGCCTGTAAATTTCAGCAGTGAGTGAGGTGGCTGCGAGCGCTGCCTGGTGCCTGTCAAGCATCTTGTTAGCACAGCATCCACAAGGCAACTACTCTGTGAAGTATAATCGTGGGGTTGGAAATCACTGCAATCCCCCCATCACATTTTTAAACACAGCTCTTCTGCATGGCTGGTGGGAGTTTGAGGAGAAGGAGGGAACAGAGAGAGGTGTGGAGCCTCCTAAAACTGGGGTTTGCTTTCCATTGCAGCCCTGTGGAAAGCTGTGCTGCTGCTCCCAAGCCTGCAGCAGCCATGCAGGGCAGAGGTCAGTGCAGCTAGGCAGGACAGAAGCCTATGGCATTTCATGGCCCCATCACTCTCCCCACGGGCAGGAAAAGGGAAGCACCCCCAGCCCCAGAGAGTGGCAGTGACATGGAGAGGTTCCTTCGTGACTCCCTTTCCTAGCCCCTTGGTGAAGGATGGGGATGCTGCAGCACCAGCACTGCGTGGCTTGGCCCCCAGTGCCACCAGGCTTTGTTGTACCACAGCTGTGGGGTGTATTTCTCTGAGCCACACAATGCTCCTGGGTAAAGGCTGCCCCTCCACAGCCAGCTCTGAACAATGAGTCCTAACCTACACACTGGTCAGAGAGAGGGACACGGTGGACTTTATCTTTTTGTCTGGTTGGGGTTTTTTTTGCGATGTACTCTAATATTTTGGAAACTCTTGCCTGATGATGGTCTCTGAGCAATTTCAGGCTCCAGCCATCCATCCTCTTGGGGCCTCGGCTTAGGCACATTTGTGAGGCAACCAACGCCACAAAAACATCCGAGTGCGATCTATTTTTTCCTTCTCCTTTGTTGCTTAATGGATGACTCAACTTTCTTTTGTGACTGGATAGCTTTAATTTATAGTTTTCAGGCAAGCGATCGTTCCTCTCATTATTTTGGGTTAAATATTCTTATTTGTTGATTATTTAATAGTTTGTTTGGATAAAGATGGAAAAAAAAAAAAAACAGCTTGGTGCCATAGACCGAGTCCAAAAGAAATTAACTGCTCTGCTGCACATATTGGAGCAGGGAGTTTGCAGAGAATGCAGCCCCACTAATGGACTGGCAAACTGATAAAGGCTTTAAAGATTCCATATAACCTCACACTGCCTCGTTTTATTAATTAACTCTCCTTGCTTTGTAGCAAGGTTGTCCCGGCTGTGGAATAAATGAGTGAAAGGGCTGGCCAGTATACATTAAACATCATTTTACACTTAGCCTTGTGGAGGATTAGGGTTTACAGGGGTTTTGGGGCAGACTTTTTTTCCGTGGATCCTTCCTCTGCCAGAGTTTTTGTCCATGTTGCTCAGGGTTGGAGGGGGGAAGGAGGTGAGGAACTGCATCCATGGCCCTCCAGTACTGTCCCACAAAGGGTAGCAAAGGTGTGGCCCGAGCACTGGGACATTAGAACTTCCACAGCACAACTGGGAGACAGCATGTAACCCATGGGCAGAGGGGAAACAGGGGCTGGGGTACTGGAGAAAGAAAGGGAGGTGAAGGAGCTGCAAAAAAAAAGGTACCACTCTCAGCAGCGGTAAATGATCGTTCACTAATGACTGACTTCTCAGTTCTGTGTCCTGGAGAACAGGCGCTGTTTTGGTGGACTGCTTTATTTAATCACTGTTTAGCTGAAGAGCAGCTCTGCTAGGGCATTAAATATTTCCATGAAATAAAGGTCATTGCAATTTAAGTTTTTTATTGATTCATCAAATATTAAAGCTGATTTTTCTTTTAATGTATGAATTTTCTAATATTCCTTCTGTATGTTTTCTTTTATAGGACATACAGATTATTGTAAAGCCTGTCAACCAAAAAGGGGCAATAGTTGAGACAAAAATGTCTTATTTATTTATTTATTTAAATCTCTGTGATTCGTGGGACAAAGTTCAGCGATGCATCACACCATCCACTCTCTGTCTGGACCGACGCAGGGGTTTTTTGTGTTGGGGTTTTTTTTTATGTTGTTTTTTTTTTTTTCTAAAACATTACTTCTTGGCAAACTAGATATGCAAATGCCAGAATACACTAAAACCACATTTAATTGGACCCACTTGCCAACTTCTTGAACACAGCTTGGATTATTTCACTGGAGGCTGCTTCTGTTAAAAGATGGGGAGGAGGAAGTGGCATATTGACAAGGCTTCAGATAATTTTTTTTCCACTAGAAGTACAATGATGCCATGAGCCAAGTTTGGAAGTATTTTACTATGTTTAATAATTATTATTATTAAAGGATATTGTAAACATATGCATTTAAGTGGAATGTAACGGGAATACAATCATGTCACTGATTTAGCTTTGGATTAATTTTCAACTTTTTTTTTTTGAGGGGTAACCGATTCCCGCAGTAACTGGAACCTGCGTGGTGCTGTGAAATGCTAGTATAGAGAGAGGACGCATATCCTTTTTCCTAGCTAAATGAGCTGATTAAAAATACTCATTCTTTTAGAAGATCTCTGAAATTTTCATCTCTGACTAACAATCAATTAAATACAAACCATATAATAGGATTAAAATTACAAGGTTTACAGAGTTCCCGGAAATTTTAAGTATATGTACGGATGCATATTTTATACTTCAGTATTTCAAAGAGAAATAAGAAACCTAAATAAATTATTGTCCTAATAGCATTGATTCTGTGAAAAGCTAATAGAAGGGGGTTATGCTTTTTGTATGCTGACGGCCACCTGCAAATGTGGGTGAGCTGAGGGGCCCCAATAGCTGTGTTGCTGATGCCGGCAGGACCCAGGAGCCTGGATAAGGGCAGGAGACACAAAAGCTTTGGGGGGGCTCCCCACAAACTTTGCCTTTGCCACATATTGCCCTGAGGTGACAGGAGCAGCCCTGGGGTGCTGTGGCCACCCCACTCACCACAATTTGATCAGTGCCCTTTTGGCCCCTGGGATTAATTACGCCTGATGCACCCAGGCAAGAAAGACGCTTTGTTTCCACCTTTATCCCTAGGGGAAGGGAAGCCTCTGGCACAGGGAGGCTGCTCCCCTGCCTGCCCTGTCTGCCGCAGTGGCTGGGCAGGGATATACTTCCAGCCTCCCTGCACCGAACTTCTCATGGCAACGGCAAAGCTCCCGGTGTTGGCCGGCCGGCAAGCGGGTGTGTTGTCTCGCTGCTGGTGAGCAGGGGCTGCTCCCCCTCCAGCGTGGTGCCCTGTCCTGCTGGGAGGTGTTGGCGGGCCCTGGCATGGCACCAGGGGCTGGATGGGTGGCATGGAGTGGGAGGCGAAGTGAGCAAACAAACATCTCTCCGTGCATGCGAGTTGTCAGAGATGTTGGTCCAGGCTGTTGTGGTTTTTAGTCAGTCAGCCTCAGTTTTTTCCGCAACCACCACCCAGTCGAGGGTTTTGCACTCCTTTTTATTCCCATTTGCGATTTGGGACAGCAGATTGGATGTGACGGGGTGACACGAGGACAGGAGCAGAGCCGTCTTTGCAGCACGGCATGGGCAGTCATCAAGGGTGATCCACACCTGCCCCCATCTCTGTTAGCAAACGCCACCTCTCTGAGTGGGGATCACTCCCACGTCTAAAATGTTATTTTACTGTCTACGAGGTTTTGGGAAAAAAAATTAATCTCGCGTAATAGTGGCACTGCAATTAGGGAAGAGGCATCACTTTAGATAATGAGCATCTTTTTAAGGTACTTATGCGATCCGAAAAATCATAGCTGGGCTGGATGTTCTTTAATCTTGCCATCCACCCAAAGCAAATTTCCAAAGGAGGGGGTTTATTGTCATTAGAGGAATTCTTTTAGCTATCAGAGGGGAGAACAATTTCTTTGTCATTAGCAAAATCCCTGGCTTTCCTTTGGCACATAAACAGTTTACACGAAGTGGTTTTAAAATGTGCTCGTCTGTAAGCCTTCGCAGGAGTCTGAATTGTGAACATTTCAGCGTTTGGATGTAAAATCTGGGATCTCAATTTAGCCTTCTGTAAATGCAAGGATGAAGGGCAAAGCACAGATCTGGGCATGAATTTTTAAATTAAGGGTATTCAGTTTCACAGTTTTAGGATGGCACCTATATGCAGTCGACAACCAAGATGTCTGAGCAGCTCACAGTCTGGAGTTTATTCTTAAATAGTCTGTGAGGCCTGGATTGCCTATTGTCCCTCGTACATAAGGTTCGGAGATGCATTGGCCCAGGCTACGCCAGAAAAACTTCCCCGTGCAAACCTGGCAAGTGGCAGCAGTAAAAAAGGATGGAAGTATTTTGTGTCCCTCATCACCATACCTGTGCTAATTGCAGCCTAACAGGGGATGCATGTAAAGGGGTAAAATGCTCTTCTCCTGGGTTAGATCATTATGCTCGGGGAGCAGGTTTTTTTAAGGATGTCTGAGGAAAAGCTGTTGCCTGCTGCAGTGGGCTGTAATTGTGTTTGGGTGGTGAAGCTGTGCTGGCGGCTCCTTTCTGGGGCACTCAGAGCCAAAGAGACCAAGTGACCATTCCAAGCCTTGTGGGAAGCCAGTGACGGAAAAGAAATTGCAGCACAGTCCCTTGTGTTGCTGCTCGGTGTCCCGAGCACTGAACCATCTCCTCTCCAGTCCCTCTCTGTTTAAAAACAGCAAAGGGATGGCATTCAGCCAGACTTTTGTATCAGAGCTCAACAATCAGCCCCCCAGAAAGGAGATCAAAACCTTTCAGTGCAATACAAATCAGTTGCCTGAACATAAAGATAAGCCTAAGCCAGTGGCTGTGGCAATCTGTGGCCAGTAAAAGTGAATGCAATTTATTCTAATTAATAGAGTAGTCTTTTTTCTAAAAGAGCAAATGGGTTTCTGAGATGGTGCAGGAGAACTGGTATCTGAGGGAGGTGGAGATGCTCAGTATAAGTAGGGTTCAGGGTCAAGTGGGAAATAAATCCACTGCTGTGTGAAATGTACAATGATGCAACAGGTAGAGGTTGTCAAGGGGATGAAGTGATAGCAGGGACATTTCACAACGAAGACTCATAAAAGGCAGGGCAGGTTACACTGAAGAGTAGCTGAAGGATTGGCATATAGGAAACTTCCGGGGTTTGGATCAATTTGTTTGGAGCCAGTCTGAACACTGGGATCACAGGGAACAACCAGAGGGTGATGAACTACATCCTCAGTGCAGGGGCACAACCCCTTGCAGTTAACATTAGAGGTACAAGGGGTGAGATGTGAAATTTTTCAGGGAATTGCATGGTGGAAAAGATGGAGAGGACACCTCTGGGCCAGAGCCCTCTGCATCTCCAACATCCCAACTGAACTGGGGAGACTCAGTACCATAAGCAGGGATGGGTCAGTCAGTGGATCAGGCATGCTGACTTGCAATAAATCCTGTGGGGCAGGAGATGCCCTCCCTGGCCCTGGAAGGGACCTGCTGTCCCAGCAGCCCTGCCAGGGTGTGACTGGGGCAGAGCACGAGCCCACAACAGGACCCAGGCCACAGCTCTCCTCTCTGCAGTAAACCTGAGCTGCAGACCCATGCCGACTCTGCACTCCTCATGGCTCTGTAGCATTGGTCAGTGGAATCACAGAGGCAGACGTGTTATCACAGAGTCACAGATCACAGAAGCGGTGAGGTTGAAAGGGACCTCTAGAGGTCATCTGGTCCAATCCCATGCTCAAGCATGGCTACTTAGAGCAGGCTGGCCACAATCACGCCCAGACAGTTTTTTAGTATCTCCAGTTGCAAACATTAAGCAAGAAATATGTTATTTTGCTTGGCCAGTTTTCTACAGAGTTGAGGTTTTGTGTGGGACCTGAAATGACTTACCTCTGCCCACACTGAACACCAAGTTAGTGAAGTTCAGTACCAGTGGGGATGCCCTGCCCCAGCTGCCTACCTCGGCACCATGACTTCTCCCATGCTGATGAATGAGTGGCTGTCAATAGCTCTTCTAGTGCCATAAGGCAACAACTTTGCACTGCAGAAGTGTGATGTCTGTGGGGCTGAAGTGATTTTGGAAACATCTGAAGGCATAGTAGCTCTTGCAGATGAAGGTGGCATTTTGGAAGTGGTAGTGGCCAGTTTGCCTGCTTGTAAATGAGCTGTGATCCAGGCTAGTGGCAAAACCTTTTCATGTTGCAAACATGGCAAGGGAATGTTTATCTGCCTTTTAAAGAGCTCAGCAAAGTTACTGTTTCAAGTAAACTTAAGTTTGAAACAAACGTGAAAGCTTGAGGTCAAATCCGACCTGAAAGCAATACTAACAACCCCTTATTAAGAGAGGTGGTCAGATAACGTTTACTTAGTCAAAAAACTGACCCAGATTTTAAAAAATGCAGGCAGATTTCAAAGGCTGGGTCATTATGGAACATGAGATTTCTGTGAATCAGCATGTTACATGGTCTGATGTATTGAGACTCAAACAAATGTTAGACATATGGAAAGACCTCTATATAATGAGAGATGTGAAAAACAGGATGACTGTTTAATTTAGAAATAGGATAAGGAAGAGGGGCACATTAGAGGTATATAAGGCAGTGAATAGCACAGTGGAGAATTGCCTATGCTTCTGTTCACTCTGGATGAGACTGTAATTTCTATTTCCTTACACATGATCAGGACTAGAAAATTTTCTCCAAGTATGGGTAATATACCACTGGAACTCTGTGCCATAAGGTACTAATCCTTGGAAGAGCATAAAAAGGTTACAGAAAGAAAAACCATGTATTTATATGGATAATAAGCTATAAATCATGCTTTAGGAAGTAAGTCAACCAAAGGTTGGAAAGAAATTTCCCCCATGGGCCACATGTTTCCCAAACTGCCCAATGTGGTATTCTTGCACCTTGCTTTCAAGGACCTGTGGCTGTCAGCAAGAGCAGCAGGTGAGATAGGTTATTGATCTGCCCTGTGGTTAGAAAAATTGTGTTTTTTCAGTAGTAACTGCATCCCAGATGTCCTTCTGCACTTGAAAAGAGCCACTCAGAGCGTGACCCAAGGGAACAGGACATGGAGCTCCCAGGGTCCCAGCAAACACAGAGCAACCAGCAGCTGGAACAACCTTCCTACTCTAGAGGTGTGGCTTGAAAAGGGACTAAGGAGAGTCTGTGCCAAGTGTGTGTTGGCACTTAAATCAGTGGCCACCTGACCATGCTTCCCATGCCTGGTTTGGCCAGTGGCCAGTGTCCAACAGCAGCATGGTGGCACTGGCTGAGGGGCTGAGCAGACAGGGTGGGTCTCATGCACAAGCTGTGCATTTAAATGGGTTTTGGTCAATGCTGCTCTAATTCTTAGCATCCCTTGCAATGCTGGTAAGGACCAGTGCTCTCATTCGCAAGTGGGAATTCAATCAGCCTCCTCCTTGCTGCATGAGAACTGTGTTAGGAGCCAGACTGGCTCCATGAGACTGGTTTTCTGGGAGAAAAAGCAATGTGGCAAGTAATGGACATGCCCAGACCAAATGGCAGCAAGCGTATGGTAAAGCCTCTGCATATAATCTGTATTCTAATTAATACTCTGCATCATCTAATCAACAGAAATCTTCTGGCACGCATGGTCCAGTTTGCAAACTATTCAGCAGAGACACTTTTCTAGCCTCTCCACAGATCAGGGTAATTAAGCAAAGCTGCTGGAGGGGCTTCCCTCTGCAGCTTCTTGCATACTGTGAAGGGGGAACGGCGCTTGAAAAAAACAGGCAACCCCTGGCAACCTCCCTTGCCTGGCCCTCCCTGGAAGGCTCTCTGAAACAGAAAGGGGAAAAAAAATTGCCTTCTTTTCCTGCTGCTGTTGAGCTGGTCTTGCTCCTGTTGTCCCGTTGCCAGCACTGAAAGCCCATCCTGCTTCCCTCGCATCGAGTGTACTGTCCGTCCTAGAGCAGATGCAAAGGCAGCAGTGGGACTGCTCAACTTCAGAGCCTCTCCAGCAGCCTCTGAAGTAGAAGAGCACAGCTCTCCTCACAATATGCTGTGGGGGAGGAGGAAGGAAGGACTTTGGCCCTGTTTGCTTGTGCTAATTGATGGCTTCTGTTGCAGCTATTCACACTTTTAAAAAATGGTAACAAGTCTACTGATTTAGAAGAAAAGAATAAAAGCCCAACAGCCTCACCAGCATGTCAGGCGCAGACAAAGCTGAGCTGAAGAGTGCTCGGCAGAGGTGCAGTGAGCAGCTGGGTAGAAGAAACAATCTACCTGCAAATGCTAAGCTCTGCACAGATGCGCAAAAATCCTAAAATATGCTGTTTTGCTGGGATACAGCTGGGATACAGGAGGCACAGCCTCCTCTGCAGTGGTGGGCTTGCAAGTCGGGGCTCAGCCCCATGAGTGACCTGCTTTGTGTCTTCATCTCTCTGCCTCACCTTGCCCAGCTGTGGTGGCTTCTGGCTCTTTTATGAAACGAGTTTTATATCTCTGACTTTAGTGCTCTCTGGGTGGGCAATGTCTTTCTTGATGTAGTCCTCACTCCATGTGCTGGGTCTCATGTGCCAGTGTGGATAGGTGCTGGGAGCCGTCTGAAGAAGGGCTCTGCATCCCTGCTCTCCTGCCCCGAGTCTCTTTTCCTTGCAGGCAGACATTGTCTTCTCCTGCTGGGAGAGCACTGTACCTTGCTTAGCAGTTTACATACTAAGTCTATATTGCAAGTCGGAGGTGTGATCACAACATGCCTGGGTGAAACCCTGCTTGCTTTAATTTAGCTAGCTGAGATATTAATTTCAGAGGAAGAGACAGCATTATGCACTTTGGAGCCTATGGTCTGGGTGGGCTTTCAGAGCCTGCGGTGTTTCAGCTTCCCTGGCATCAGTACCCAGGCAGCTAGACAGAGTGAGCTGGGATGTGTGAATAAGCAGCACAGCAAGAGACGGCTGCGCTGAGTGGAGGGAGCTGGGCTCCAGCCATGTGCCAGGGACACCACGGGCTGAGCGGGGCAAAGCCTGGGCATATAGCAAAGCACTACCTCCCTCAGCTCCCCTGTTTTCTGGGGACCCACTAAATGCACCTCCCTATCCAGCAAGGCCCTGGCTGCCGAGATCAACAATTCTGCTTTAAGGGAGGCAGACCCAGTTCTCATGAGGGATTTATCTGTGTCAGAGAGACCCTGGCACCCGGTGCTGCCATTGAGGTGAGCTCTGCGGGTGAGTCTGCAGTGGCCAGGGTGGGGGAGAAGCAGTATCCTCCAGCCCTGCTTCCCTCACCACAGCCCTCAACAGCATCTGCACAGGGGCCTTCGCCTCTTCTTACAGCCCTCCGTATGCTCCTTGTGATTCACATCTGGGTGTACTCAGTCTGCTAACTCCTTTTTCTGAGAAGGTCACACGAAATATATGTTTTACAGAAGTGTTCTCTATTTTTAACATACAGAAACCTCATAAAAAGTCAGAGGACTAATGCAAAATAATAAATGAGATATTTAGTCATAGGTCTCCATCACATTCACATTATAAACAGCTCAGAAATGATTTCCACTTGTGAGAAAAGATTTAATTGTAAATCACGGGAAATGGTGAGATATGTATCGCCTGGAGCAGGGTAGTAAACATATTTCTGTGTCTAGGGGAAAATAAAGCAAAGTGTATGTCATAACTAGGGTGGACCCTGAGCACATTTAAACCAAACTGCATTTCAGCCCAGGTGGCTGCCATTCTCTAGTGGAGGACCACCAGCTTTCTGCTGAAGGCTCTTTCTTCTTAGCTACCCTGAGGGGCACATTTTTGCTGTGATTTTGTGGTACCCAAGGCTTTGTTACTGGTTTCTTCCAATGAAGCTGCTTTTATTCCAACTTAAGCTCTTCCTTAAGCAGTGTGAGACCAGCTCACAACTTAAATGGCAAATGCACGGCAGTAACTTTCCTAGCTGCAGAAGGTGATATAGACAAATCTGTTGCTGATACCAGCAAGTACTGAGCCGAGCCCCTGTTTCTCATTTGGAGTGCATTGCTGTGTCTCCTCTGACATGTTTCTTCATAGCA
The DNA here is from genome assembly GCA_013401335.1 of Brachypteracias leptosomus. Lineage (NCBI taxonomy): Eukaryota > Metazoa > Chordata > Aves > Coraciiformes > Brachypteraciidae > Brachypteracias > Brachypteracias leptosomus. Next base: position 148,411 of record VYZX01029824.1, read on the forward strand.
CCGAAAAAAAGGCACTTGGAGAAACAGCTTTTCTACTCAGAGAAAGCTTTGACTCCAGGGTTGTAAATCGAGCACTGTAGTAGGTAACAGGCAGAAATCAAAGAGCTTACATGTTTACAAGAGGAAAGATCAATTTATTTAAAGTAGCAGAAAACGATTTTTCTGACCTATTAGCCTGCTCCTAAAGGATGAAACCTAGGTAGGGTGAACACTTAGATTTCTTGTGCATGTATTTTGTGGGTTTCAAGCATTCAGTTGAGTCAGGACTGCTGGTGGAGCAGCCAGTGGTTCTTCTTGTGCTTCTCCTGCCAGCTGCCCACTTTGAGAGTTAACCACTGCCCGTCAGCAAACGATGCTGTGACTGTAGTTCCTCTTCTGTGTGATTGCCGGAGTAAGGAAACAGTCCACTTCTGTCAGTCTCTTGCTTACACAGTGATTAAAACATGGAGAAAACAGCAACAGCTTGGAAAGGAGGGCAGCCCCAGCCTGGGAGCAAGCAGCTCTCCTGGTGCTGAAAACAAATAGGATGAGGAGAGGAGAAGGAAGCTGTTGGGTTGTGCCTAGCCACACAGAGGCTCGAGAGTCTGCCTGCTTGAAAGCTTTAAAGGTGTTAAGAAACAGACACTTCTCAGACCTTTTACCCTACTTTTCCAGGGTAATTTGTTGTTATTCACGTGCCGCTTCATTCAACAGTTTTCTGCGGGTTCACATATATAGTGTTTCACAACTGAAATATTATATCATAACTCAGGACAAGTTTAAAGCTCAGTGTTTATGATGCAATACATCTGCCCTCCAACATTTGGGGAATTTTCACACTGAAGTGGAGTGGCTCTAACCAAACCACATTCACCCGAACACCTAAGTGGTGCTGCAGAACCACATCCCTCCTTGTTGCCCTCCTGTCTCCCCTCTCCCAGGCTCGCCCAGCTCCAGACAACGTTGCCTTGTGATGCGCACAACTTTTTCACTAACTGGAAATAGGAATCTTGTTCTATCCATTAGATACTGTATATGCAGTTTGTATATATAATATTTATATTTTTCCCCCAAAGTTGTGAAATATATAAAATATAATTCCTCTAGCTGAGAGCTCATCATTCCCATGACAAGGTGCAATCAATAAATTATGCACCACTTGTGGTTATTCTACATGTCAACTCATATTTCCATGTCGCTGTCCTGACTGTTACTGAGTGTTTGTGTTGTTGTACCTTTCCACCTCCTCAGTGTTGATTTAGGAGTTATTATTCTGGGCTCATAGTAACTGCAAGAAAATCAAGTTCCAAGTGTTTCTGCCAAAAGAAGGAAATGAAATGAGCAAGTCAACAGAAAATTCCACTTGTCAAACACCATTTGCTTACGACTATGGCTTTGTTAAGGAAACTTGCATTCGGACAAGTTGCCCGAAGAAAACAATTCGCCTTTGCAGAGGGATAACCCCCGTACCCGGCAAGGACTCTTGGTCGTGACAGCTGTGGTCCTCAAATGAGAGAACAGGAAAAAAAAACAGAGCCACTTCTGACACTTACAAATTATATCTCCTGAATAATGCATGACGCATCCAGATTGGCTACAGGAGGGGGAGACAGGGGGGAATGCTTTTTCAATGGACAACCAGACGGATAAGGATTGTATTATAAGAAGAGTTTGACATACCAAGAAGGGGAAAAAAAAAGGCAAAAAAAAAAGCTCAAGTACTCACACACACTTTGAGATTGACTGTCAAATCATTTCACATCTGTACCTAAAGCAAACAGACATAATGCTAACAGCTTGCTGGAGCTCAGAAATGCCACCCACTAATCAGTCCACCTGTGGAATTCTCAGTCCATCTTGCAAGTCGTGTACCCGATTGCCAAGACGCCTGACAAGAAAATGTATATTAAAACGTTGAGTAAGACTGGAAATACAATGTGGTGTAGTATAAACAGAATGCACTCGCTGGGCAGGAAAGCAGAGATGCCTTTTAATTCCTCTTGCCGTGACCCAGCACTGCTCGCTCCTGTCTTCCCCGGTACCGGATGGTGGGGACGGCTTGCCAACCAAAAGGCACGCTCGCTTCCCGTGTGAGATCCTGTCTCCCCATGCTTTTGCACAAAACCAAATAAATAAATAATTAACTACCCCCTCTCCAAAACCTCTGTCGCTCTTAACTATTTTCCTTTTTTTTTTTTTTTTGCGCACATGGGTATAATTAACAATTGCTTCAATATAGACATTGGCAAGATAAGTCTCAGCAAAAACAAAATGAGTGAGAAATAATCTCTCCTATGTAATGAATGCACTCTTCAGGATAAGACAAAGAGATAATTCAAAGGAATGGTTTGTTGAGATGGTGCGTTGCGGGAGCACAATTCTTCCAGGCTAAATTACATTGAGGATTACAGCACCGGATTGCCAGTCTCTATTTAACGTGCTGGCAAAATGATCATTTTGCTCTTTTCATCTCCAAAAGGAAAATAAAGGAATGAAAGGACAAAGTTTACTGGGATTGTAAGAGGAGGCAAGAAGGGCTGGGGAATGCCTCAGGAAGGATAATTATTCTGTACAAGGCACCATCAGAAGGTTACGGGGTTTGTGCTGTAGCGGAAGGCAGCGTGGCACAATTAGATGCTTTAGATATTCTTTTCTATATGTCTCAAGCTTTTACATTTGCACAGTAGTCGTTTTCTCTCTCTGAGTAAAAAATGCTATTTTAACATCTGTTCTTTTAAGGCTATTTGCTCTGGGAAAGCAGTTCGTTTTGCCATAAATTTAGGTCATTAATTTGTATCTGTTCTTTGTTTATTTAAGAAAAAGGACAAAAGGGCAGCTGCCGAAACATTTGGCTGTGCTGAGGGGTAGTGGGCTCGGCATGCTGGAGTTGTGCGCGCGACCAGCTTGAGTTTGTATCTGCAGCTAGAGGACAGAACTTTATGGAAAGCCTCTGCCAAGGTTTCTGGCGCTCCCCACACCGCTGCAGCCCTGCCCTCCTCATTACCTGCTTTTGGAGGGGGGTCCATGCGCAGGCACAGGGCGAGGGGGAACACGGATGGAAACCACATGCTGATAGCAAAGCAAAGATCTAGAGAGCTGTGTGGTAACATCAGTGGTGTTGCTGTTTTTTAGGAGAGGTTTATAAAACAATTGGTTTTCACTCTGTTGAGTTAGTGGGCTGCAGTCAGCTGCCAAAGGTAACACACTACAAGCAAGTCTGACCTATATAATTAGACATTTATAAACAGAAGCACAATAATACCTAGTAAATTGATTGTTAACAGCATTTAATGCTTTTAAATTGGTCATTAAGTGCGGAATAATTTCTGGGCTATTATTGATATTATGAAGCATTAAAAGAGTTTTTATTTATTCTCGTAAGCCTAATGGACTCAAACAAATTGAATGTGTTTGAAAAGGTCAGGTTTTGCTTGTTGATTCTATGACAGCTTCTAATCAGTTCAATCAGACAAAACAGAAACAATCACACAAGTATCCTGGAACATCTTCCATTTCTAACTTCCCATTAGAAACAAATGAGTGTATCTCAGAGACCCCGGCATTACCAGCTAGGCAGGAAAAGCCCAAGCTCACACTTAAAGTCAAAGGCTGAAGAAGAAGCACTGGTGCACACATTGACTTGCACACAGTCCCTGCAGACAAGCTGGGATCCAGCTCTCTGCTGCTGTGTGGGCTCAGTGCCTTACTTCTCCCCTGAGCCCACAGAAACCAGAGAAGATATGTATCAAATAAGGGCCAATTCAACAGGAGAACTGTCACTGCAATGTGCCACTGAGTAAGTCGTTTAGATCTGGTCTGGCTTCTGCTGGAGACAACGTCTGGTCTCATGGCAGCAGCATCAGACCCAATTTGCAGAACTGGTTCCCAAACCCAGACTGAGTATATTCATCATTGACACTGATCTTTAAAAAAGAAAATTAAAGGCAGTTCTTCTCATGGTTCAAAGCATGTTTCATTGCTATTTGTGTCTGGCAAAGTATTTCTCTGATCTTCACTGGGTGTTTAGAAATAGTAAATCTTCAAGTGCTTCGGGTGCCCAGACACACATGGCAGCTCCCAAGGGCAGATTTTTAAACCAATTTAGGCTTTTACTTCTTTAATCAGTGGGAAGGAGCACCTAAATGTCTTTATAAATCTGGCTCTGAATCATGCACTGCTGAGGAGCATACTATTTAGCAAAATCCCAGTGTAACTATTATGAAGGGGATGAAACCAGAAGTGTCTTACAGAAGTGTTTGGAGTTAATCCAGCAGTTTGCAGCAGATCCACCATTTTAAATAATGAGACTGAGAAACACTTTTTAGTTTGCTTATATGAAAACCTTTATCCTACCATGGTTTGGCTCATGAGCTCTAGTACCAATGTGCTTCTGAGTACTACAAGACTCAAGGTGAGGGTCATGCCTCTTTTCTGCTCTCCTTGATCACACAGCTGCCCAGACTTTGAAAGATCTTTCTTCCTATATGCCCACAAGGCAGGTCCTACCGACCGCTTTAGCTGTTCTGTCTTTCCAAAGGCTCCAGCCATGTTCATCCCAGATGTGGAGATGACTTGGCAAAAGTGGGCTGGGAGCTGGAAGGAAGCAGATTTGACTGGTAGATGAAGACTGGAAAGCAAGAGTAGGCAGCACTGAAGAAAAAGTGATGGAGGAATGGGGTTAACAGGAGACTATAGGGATGAGCAGCCCAGGTTGAAGACCCTAGAAGCAAACAGCAGAGAGGTAGAGGTTGGAGGGCTGAAGGGGTCAGGCTCAGGGGAGCCAAGACCTTACCTTGGGCCTTAGTGGACCTTGAGGTCCACCACAGACTTCAGCATGTGCCCCTGCCCTGCCCCAGCCAGCCCAACTGGGAGGGAAGTGAAGTTCAAGGCAGGCCTGGAGCCCAACGCAGCAGCTGCTCAGCTCCAGGTGCTGGGCTGCTGCTGGCACTGGCTGTGAGCTGTAGCTTGTGCAGCACAGAAATCTGCAGCAGCATGGGCTTTACAATATGATGAATAAATAAATTTCTCCAAGAGCATTTTTGGTGTGAAATAGGAAGAAGGAAGAGGAAGACAGGAGAGTCTGTCAGACTTTTTCACTCTACAGCAAAGGCAGCCCCCATGAGTAGTGGAGAGATTTTCCTTTATTGCTGTTCCCCAGCCATTGCTGGCAGAGAACGTGCAAACTCACGTCTTAAAATCAGGCTCCTCAGCAGATCACTGGGCAGATCAGATGTATGAAAATGCACAGATTTTAATGTGTAAAAGCCTGGGGGGAGAGGGGGACTGCCAGCTCTGCAGTCCTGGGATTTTGAAGGGCTTCTTGCTACATACACACTCCAGAACAGTCCATCTATGTGGGATGGCTCCTTTTTATCTCTCCAGGTAATTTGATAAAACAGAGTAAGAGGCAAAATAGATCAGAAAGAGGAGAGTAAATGGGCAGTCCATGGAATCAAACTAAATTGTCCCACCTTTGTGAAATCAGGGCCCTCAGGAGCATGCAAGTGTTTTGTGAAAGATGTAGATGATTGTAGTCATTTGTTTTAAATTTAATTTTCACAAAGAAAAATTATTTCCCTGTTTCGAATAATACAACATATTATGAGCACAAGCTATTCTGCCTCTGTAACTCAAAGGCTAAAGCCTACAGCTCTTGCTCATTCCTTACTCAAATAACACTCCTACTTACTTGTGGGTAAAGAAGAGTTTCAGAAGGCAAATTAAACTGCACGGGTGAGAAGCAAGACTTAGGCCCAGATCTAGGAAAATGAATGGTATGTACCATGTGAGGTTGGGCTTTTTTTTTTAAAGAACGGATTGCTCTGTTTGAAACACATCAAAATGTCTTTGTGGCTTTCCATACTTTCTTCAGGTAGAGTGAAAACTGGTAGCTGGAATGGGAAGATGAAATGCCTGGACCAAAACTGCATCCAAACAAGCCATGTGCTTTGCACATGTAACCTCTCTGCACTTTACCTTCCCCATCTGTAAAATAAGAGCAGCAAAATGCAATACTCAGCTTTCTGAAGCATTTTGTGGTCTTTAGATGAGAATATTGTATAGCTACATCAGTGTGTGTGCATCAAAATGCACACATATACATGTAGAAATACACACATGAGAGTTTTTTCTGAATGAGAACATGCATTATATATCTTTATATTTATATTTCTTTGTATTAAATACAACCGTATTTATATTCCAATTTTATATTCCATTTTTACCCATGTCATCTCCATACAAATATTCCTTTCTACTTATATCTCACCATCTCTCCTGGATCATTTTAAAAGACTGAAATGTCTGAGTAGATTATTCATTACATTGAAAAGACATTGTCTCTTTGATTACAAAGCTTAAAAATGCCTAGTTGGAAAATGCTTAAAGGAAGAAGGATTATAGAATAGCAATAAAGACCGATTTTACCAAATTCTATGTCATTCTGATTACAAAATCACTGTTACAGAAAAGATACACTTGCAGAAAGTATCCTGCCCTTTTTCTTTTCTGCTAACGCTTTGAACGTTCTCACAGGAGCATCAGGAGATTATTCTGTAGGAGCTATTTCATGTTTTCTTACTATTTTAAATTGATTTAATTGTACTTGAAGAAGGGTCCCCTACTCTATTTACATACCCAGCTCCCTCTGAAACAAGTATGAATTTGGCTAGCTGCTTTGGGAATAGGTCATGCTCCTACATAATTATTTTTTTCTTCTTCAAACTAGTGTATTTTTCATCAACGACACTTCACAACAGGGAAGAACGGGTGTCAGGTTTCAGTCTCATATGTTCTGCAATTTTACATTCTGTGGCAATGCCCACGGTGTTGGAATAATTTGAAACAGAACTACAGTCTTTCCAAGTTTTGTAGAATAAATGTTTAGAATTGGTAAGAGTTTTGAAATGCAAATGTCAATTTTTTTTTTCCGAACAGTATGTGATTAATTCTTAGAGTACTAACAATGCTTGCCTGTGCATGAAATTAGTGATGGGGATGGAGATAAGACACCTGCAGGTAAAAGGAATGTGGGTGCAATTTTGGGCAATGAACCTGCAGTGCTCATTATTTAAAAGCAGAAACCCAGCCCTCTGAGAAAGAGATGTCGAGACTTGTCAGTTAAGGAAGGTCCCCATGTCCCTAAGCTCCCCAGCAAAATGCATCCCAGAACCATCACCATAAATCCAGCTCTGCCTGACCTCCATGGGGTGACTCCTGCAGGCAGGGAGCACAGAGAAACCGGCCTGGTGTGGATCTGCACAGGAGGACACCCAGGGATCACCTTACTGCTAAACTGCAAGTCAAATGGGATCATTGCCCTCACAGCTGCCATGGTCCCAGTTTCAGCCAGGGCCACAGAAGGAAGGGGAGGTACAGGCAAGGTGGAGTCCCAACTTGTCAAGCAGCTTTGACTCACTCCACTGCAGACAATCCCAGTGGTGGGTGAATTGCCACTTGGGGTCTTGATCCACATGAAGAGTAGAGATGCCTCAGCCTCCTCCCCTTCCTCAATGAGTAGCATTGCTGATACCTGCAAGCTGCCTCTGATGGTTTGACAGTAATGAGCTGGGCCAAGAGCCAAGACCATCCAACTTTGAACTTAAGATGACTTTGCTACCTGGTAGACTTGAGGAGAATTGCCACAATGGCAGTGAGCTTGATACCCCTTGCCCTGCCTGCAACAGATGGGTTTCAGTCCACTGCACCACTTGGCTTTGCTTAACAAGACTCCAGGAAAAGGATTCATCCCCTGGCCCCAGCTGCCCTGTGGTGGCTGAGGAAGCAAGTTCCCTGCTAAGGACCAGTGACCACACAGATTGCATCAAATAGAGTGAGGGTAGATGGCACATAAAGGGCAGTAAGACTTCCTGGGCATGAAGCATTGGAAGAGAGTCACTGCTACCCATGCCTCACATCAGGTTCAACCACAGGACTGGGAAGGCCATGTTCTTTCACAGGCAATGCCCAGGAAGTTATGTTATGGAAGCCTGAGGAGCAACCAAAACTGGTGCAGTGATTCCAAGAGGCTTCAAACTCTTATTCATCCCAGCTGCTGCCACCAGTCTTTATAGAGTACAAGGAGTCATGGACTTGGTGTTCATTCCTGGGTTTCATTTAACTTGTTCCCCTTCTTCAATAAAAGAAAGTCTCTCCCACTGCTGTTTAAATACTTCCACTATGGTTTTGGTAGCAGCTGCCACTCCAAAAAGTACCCTGTTACATCTTCCTGGGAAGAGTGTTCGGCCTCCAAAAGCTATTTGCTAGCAACATCAAGGTGGTTGAATGGTGGTGCTCTCTGGAGACACCAATAGTGCAACTTGCTCTCCTGAGTGACCACAGCAGACTGTCAGAAGGAAAAAGCTGGGAGCACTCGAGCACTCCGTTTCCTCTGCTATGCCAAATCTACCTTCTCACTCCTGTCCCCTCTCCCACCACTTACACTCGGAGATCATGCCTCAAACAGGGATAGGCCTGAGTTTGAAAATTGCACCTGGACCTCCCATTTGAGTTTGTCAGTCTGCAGAAACAGAGGGCTGACTGCAAAAATCATATATGAATTTTCTCCAACTGTAGTGGAATTTGAATTTCAGAATTTGTTTTAATCCTAATTCTATTTTAGCCTGACATCTTCTCAATTTAATACATACCACTGCTGTAAAAAAAAAAGGTCTATGTGGCAGGCAGAAATGTGATCTTTCATGCTTTCTTCCACAATGTTTAAATAAAATATGTGATCATGTCAATGTAGACTGCAAGATACTGATGGGTCTTGCTGTGGCTAATTCACCCAGTTGCACTGACTGCTTGGAGTATTGAGTCCAGAGGTCAGGGCTGGAGTCCCTTCTTTGTAATCAATCTGCTAAGCTTGGCCATGCCTAAACATCTCTGCTTGAAGATGATGCCAGTTAATGCAGTTTTCAAATACCGAGATCATCATCTGTAAATGTAACATTTGCCATCTAAAGACTTCAAAAAGCTTTTTATTTCTTGTAAAGAGCATTCAATGTAAGAATAAAAAGAGCTACATTAAAGCTAAGTTGGTATTATTATCTACAAACACTAGCTTAAATGAATAATCTTGTAAGCTAGCAAATGTGCTCCAACCCATGATATCTACACATAAAAGGTTACAAATTGTTTTTTCTATGTTTAAGTTAGAAACTGAAAATTCTACATTTTTTAATAATTCAGTTTATTATATGAGTTTTTTCTTGATTATTCCTAATATTTGCAAGGACTTTTCAGGAGTAGAGAATCTGTCTCTCTGATTATAAGGAGAAAACAGTTCATGTGGCATGAGGCTTTGTCAAATACATAAAAAAGCTACCTGGATTAATTACTCTACTTTGGCTAACATCAAAAGCAAAATTGGTGATTTCAACTGTTTTTCAAAGGTACAAAGAGGAGAAAAAAAGAGTTCAAAGATAATACAGCTGTAATTCTATATCTGCGTGGCTACAGTGCCATAGAACAGGGTTTAACTAAAACAAGGAGGTGTTCTAACTATAACTACAGATATTACTTCAATGAAGATATTTTCAGCAGTACAGGTTATTTCCAACCATCATATAAGTGCAAGATAATTTAAATTAATATAAAAGATCCTTTGGGGGGGCATATTTTTTAATTGCAATTACACAATGAATATTTGATACCTATATTTGGCATATAATGAGGATTAAAATTATATTTCCCAAACAGAGATTTAATAACAATGTAAACTACCGAGAACTTCATTAAAGGGGCTAAGGGATTAGAAATGAGATTTAAAGGTGGCCAAGGGGAAAATCGGAAACTTCAGACACCTCTCCTAATATAAATTGCAATATTTAATACAAAACATGAAGAACTGATGCGGGCCTCAATCAAAGCACTAAAAAGCTGCCTTTGAAACCAAGCCATCCCCAAAGGAAAGTCCTATAGCTAAAGACCCTGCCCTCACCTTGAGGATTAGTGGGCTAAAGCCCAGCTTCAGTGGGAGCCACGCTCAGCCCTGCTTGGGCAAGCATCACCAGCTCCCTGGCCAGGCTCCTGCCCGCAGCTGGGGAGCGTGCCGGGGCTCGGGGTGGCATTGGTGCTGCCAGGCATCACTGCCAAGGCTGGGGATTGCACCACAGACCTTCGCAGCATAAGCCTCTACAGCTTTCGCTAAAGAGCATGTCTCTTGGGTTGAGAACAAGAGCAGACTCCTACTTTGCAGCACAGCCGTAGAGCAGGATGCGCAATGCTCACTGACCTGTGGGTATATTACGTATCATGCAGTGTGCTTGCTCCTTCTCCCCGAGCCAGCTGTGAGACAAATGCTCCCTGAGCCTGCTCGGACCCAACAGCAGTGCTACTTGCCCAGAGTAGGAAGGCCGGTCACAACCTCTCCGTCTCTGGGAGGGTCCTATGTACATCAGACTGTGCAAAGGTGCCAAACGCTCTCTATGGTGTGAAAGCACAATATATTTTCTGCCTCACCTCGTTTTCGGGAGGTGGTTGTAATGCTCTATGGCATTGGTGCTGCAGTTGGGGCAGGGAGCTGAGAGGTCCTAATGCTTTATTCTAGGATTTCAGTCATTCAAAACAAAGAATTCAGATTTTCAAAAAAGGACCCTCACACAAGGCTCCAAAGTTAGTCTTTGGACATCTAGGCAGCTATCAGAAAGCACAACATAACCAGCAACTCCCTTAAGGTTCAGCAGCCTTTCCAAGTTCAGGCTACATACTTTCATAAATACATCTGCATGGCAGAGCCCAGCGTCAAGCACCTCCTTCTGCCCATCTCAGGTAAAACAGATAGGGCAGCTCCACTCCTTCCAACCCAAAAATCCTTTCCTGACACACACTGGGGACTCCTGTGCAGCACGGTGAGGCCATGGGGCCACCTGCCTGAACCCCATCCTGCAGCAGGAGGTCCCCCTCCGGGTATTTCATGTCAGGTCCAGCCTTACATTAAATAATTATTCCCAGACCCAAATGCAGCCAAGGTGTCTCGCAGGTTGCTCCCCTCCCCTCTGACAAGGGCTTTGAGGCAGCTCACATCCCTTGAACACATTTTCTACCACATAAATAAGGCTAAGTACACATCTGTCTTTTCATGAGCAGTGTTATTTCCAGCTGCAGCAGTGTGCTTCACTTGACTAAGAAGCTATATGTACACATCTATGAATCTATACGTATAGATATGTGTGTGAGTACATACATATACTATATATGAATTCATACAGATCTATATGCATGTATTTGTGAATATTTATGTATATAAGTATCTGTGTGCATTCACTTGTGTGTTTGGCAGGGCAGGCAGTTCAGAGCATGCTTCCTGTCCTCTCTTGGCAAACGTCATCATCTGAGCAATGCCTGTAATGTTTCACATCTCAAAATGAATGATATACCTGCAAAGTGCAAAGCAGTGCCTCTTCTCAGCTCTGATTGCTTTTGTTTTCACTTCTTTATTAATCATCTCCCGCTGATATGTGGGTGGAGATTCTGATGATGAATATGTGTTAAATAATTTGCAAGCATTCATTTTTTTGTCCTGATTTTCCAACGTACCAAACTGGCATAGATACTGGCAGAATTTCCTTTAATCCTCCAAGGGATCCATGCCTTCTTCTCCATCCTGAGTCTTAATCTCTCTAATATGTTGTTGGGTCAGTTATCCAAGATGGAATGCATACATCCCTTCCTGACTCATTTTTTCCCTCTTTCCCTTTTCCTGACATTGGCTTTGATGAGAGAATTGTCTTCTCCCTCCCTGCTCATCAGATAAATTTGTGTCCCACCCTACGCAGAGGGCAGAATGGATGGAGTAGCTAGATTTTTTGGACATGAAGTGGTACTTTGCGGGTCCCTAATTCACCCTTCCAAGTCTCATAATTGCCAACAGAGGTCTTTTTTCCTTCTCATAATGTACAAAATGATCTGCCCTTTTATGATTGCCTTGAGAATATCCCACAAAGCTGACGGTGAGGGAGCAGATGCCTCGTTCAATTCCAAATAGAAGGAAATCTGTTGTCTCAAATAATCCCTAAATTCAGACACTTTCAGCCAGCTATTATCAAGAGACCACATTTTAAGAGCAGATGTGTTATTAAGGCTGAGAAATGTTATGAGTACTTCGTGATCTGACAAATGAATTCAGGCTATCCAGCATTCCAACATTTGATCTTTTAATAATTCAAAAAATGAAATGGAAACCGCTGGGAGAAGAAGGGGGTGTCCCTTCCACAAGACATTGACCTGGAATTTTAGGGCTCACTTGCCTTTTCTGGAGAGTATTGCCAGTGGAGATTTGAGGTGCCTGCTGCCTACACCAATATTATCATTTCTTCCCTGTGATGGACAGACCTCTGCCTTACGACTTAATTTCACATTTTTGCCACCCAGACTTGTGCTGTACACCCATCTAATGAAAAGGTTCATTTGGATATAGCAGCATTTAGAGACGAGTCTGGTTCTCACCTCAGATAGGCGTATGTGACTGCGCTGCCTGCCATGAAACACTTCTGCTTCGCACATGTGTGAGGGAGGTCAGACATGGGGCCGGGGTCATGCCCAAAGGGCGTGAACAGTCTGTAAAAGTTTGCCTTGCGAATGTAACAGCTAATTTGCATTTCACTGGGCAGCGCATAAAAATTATTGTAGCTGTCTTTAAGCAGCGGTCTGGAGAATCTACTCATTTTCTCTCCTGCCATCAAGTTCTTCCCTCCAGCTGATGCTTGAGCTGGTGTCCTTGGGGGCAAGCAGAGCCTGGCTGCCTACGTGGGCAGCAGAGGCAAGGAGCGAGCAGTGCTGCAGCCCTGTATAATGGGGAAGTCCACAAGCAAATGTGCAAGAAGGGCAAGAAGGCACAGTGGTGCAAGGTGCCGGGGCACTGCCGTCTAGACAGCAACCAAATGAGCAGTCTGGGTGTGCAGAGGAGTCTCCGTGGCCATTTACCTGGCTGCAGTAAATTAGCTCACTTGCTACTGGCATTCCCCACAGGACAGCTTGCTGTGGGTTCCTTGGCTCCAGGCTGGCACCAGGAGTGCTTTGTCCTAGTCACAGACACAAAAATGAGGAAGTCTCTCTCTCACCGCTCAGTTGCTAGGTTTGGTAGCATTGACTTCACAGGTTCTCCCTTCCCCTCCTGAGTCATTTGAGCTTCCAGTACTTTATAGCTGCTATGTGGGGAGACAAGCAAGCTGTGACAGACATGATGAGCCTTTTCAGCACCCACAAACTCTCTGCTCCTGTTTGTGCTGCTCAAAGATGGTGAAAAGGCCTGCTGTTTTTTGAAATTTTCTCCAACTCTGCTGGGGTCACTTTACAGAGAAGGGTGAGTATGTACCATCATTCTCAATGTGCAGACCAAGAAACCACGGCACTGAGAGGGTTAGTGATTTCCCCAAGAAAGAAGTACCAGGGTCAGAAATCAGAGGCACTGCTTCATCACTTGGCTTGTACTGCTGCTCCACAAAACCACAAAATATGCAGAGTCCTTTCTCATCATATGTATTGGGCTGCACACAACTCTAGGTACTCACAATGGGAAATCCTTGGAGACGAAGGCAGATAAATCCCTGCAAAAAAAAAAAAAGAAAATCCAGTTAGAAACTGCATTGCCAGGGACCAACCCTAGAGTAGGAAAGCTGTAAATAAATCTTTCAAAGATGCGCATTTGACAGAGGTGCTCAGACTAAAAATTCTTTTGTGCACTTCTGGGATTCCTGCTCAGCATTCCCACAGAAAATCTTCCAGGTTTTCCTCAATACCCCCTTCAGTGTTTTCTATAAATTTTGACACTTGCAGATTTGAGGTTGAAGAAGGGGCCACATGACCCCAAATGAAGCAGGGCTGCAATAATCCCAGGGAGCCTCTAGGAGAGCCTTGCAGCACCCCCATCTCTAGTAGGCTGTATTTGCCACTGCCGGCAGCAAGAACATGCTGCATTGGTCCAGGAACCAAAGCCAAATGCTGCTCAGACATGCCATCTGTAAAAAATAATGATACCCTCCTCCCCCCATTCTGGGATTTTTACTTCAATTTGGTCATTCTGAGCTTTTCTGATCATTAGAGAAAGCCTCCTGCCTCTAGCAGGTTTGTTCAAAAAGCATATTTTGACATCTTTTACTTGTGAGCTGAAAAAGAAGCAGCCTGCATAGAAACCTAGTTTTCCTCACTCAGATGTACCACATTTTAAATTCAGAAACAAAGAGATGCACATGGGTAAGTGGAAGCACATCTTGCAGAGACCATCCAAGAGCTCCCACATCTTTCAGACTACTACCATAAGCACAACTCACCGACCACTCCATCTGAGGGAAGAAATGAGAAATTATGAGGGTCGCTGAGCACTCCGTGTATCTCCAAGTGCTGCAGTTATTTAACGAGTCGGATATTGTAGCAGCGACACCCAGAGAAGGGCCATGCTCCTCAGTGGGCTCCACACACTCCACTGCCTGTGCACTGAGGTGGCTTGGCCACCACAGAGAGGATGAGTTAGCAAACCCCCCCAAACCGAGACTGTTTCCCGACAGCCGGGCCTGGGGTGTTATCCTCGTGTTTGTGATTTTTTTCACAGGAAGATTGCTATGTGTGTGGGGGGGGTTTTGGTTTTTTTTCCTTTCTTTTTAAATGCACATTTAGTCTAAGCAGTAATGCAGGAGATCTGAGGTGCTAATATATGATGTGAGGAAGGACTGAAGTCTCCTGAGGGAGGGGTCTTTTTGGCAATGATTTGCCTCAGTGATAGGTTTGAATGAGGAGTGCTACGTGTACCAAAAATCACTCACAGGACACATGCACATAGAGGTGAAAGCTTGGTTGGTGCAAGGGGGAGCTTCCCCTCCTCACGGTGCTCCCCTCATGTCCCTTTTCCCCATCCCCAGGATACTCGTTCTATCCTGGTTTCTCTGTTTCTCCCTTCTCAGCAGCTGTGCAATGCTTCCCCAGCAAATTCTTCTGTGGGTCAGACCTGCTGGTACACATGGTGCTGCAGGGACAGGACTGGCACGTTTCCAGATCATATCTAAAATGGATAGGATTTGATGTGTACATGAGGCTAGATTTGTGGGTAGAGGTTAGAAAAGCTAGGATTTTCCAAACTGGATTCCTTATTCCTCAGGACAAGCAATGCCAGGTTTTCTGCTGCAGACATAACCATCATGCCGTTGGCACAAGCAGCCCCACCAGGTTGCACCAGTTCTAAATCAGTTGCTAAAATAAATAGCAGTACTAGTTAAATTAGTTATTTCTGGTCAGAAAATGAAGATGAATTAGCAAAAACAGATCAAATACTGAAAAAAACCTGACAACATTTTAAATTAAGACTTTTTTTGAGATTTTTGAAATGGAAAGTAAATGTTTTAAAAAAGCAAGCAGTAGACATTTTAAAAAAATGAGTGAGCCCACACACACTAACTTTCCCCCTATATTCTACCACAATACAAGATATCTCTGTGATCAAAGCTCATTCTTCAGGAGTGTTATGATAGATGGCCTTATAGTGTGCATATACTCTTTACAACATGAAAGATCAAAATCTTTCTAATTGCTTTGGAGGTTTATAAACATTAGACTGCTTGGTCGTTATCTGTTTAAAAGGTAAAATCACAACAGTGGTTTAATTGCAAGGTAGTATATTTGACTAGAAAAGGTGTTTTCAGTGTGATCAAAAATTCCAGAGGTATCTGGATAGGCCTGAGAAAAGAATCTATGGAACAGAAACCTCTCATCAGTAGGCTTAAACTTGCTGCTCAGCATGTTTAGTAGTATCACAGAATAGCAGGCTGGAAAGGACCTCTGAAGGTCACCCCATCCAACCCCATTGCTCAAGCAGGGTCACCTAGAGCAGACTGCCTAGGAATATGCCCAGACACCTTTTGAATATTTCCAAGGATGGAGACTCCACCACCTCTTTGGGCAACTTATGCCAGTATTCAGTCACCCTTACAGTGAAAAAGTGTTTCCAGAAGTTCAGAGTCTCTTGTGTTTCTGTTTGTGCCCACTGCCTCTGGTCCTGTCACTTGGCAACACTGGCAATAGCCTGTCTCTGTCTTCTTTACCCACTCTCTTCAGGTATCTGTACATATTGATGAGATCTGCCCTGTGTCTTTTCTTATCCATGCTAAACAGTCCCATCTCTCTCAGTCTTTCCCCATAGGAGAGATGCTCCAGTCCCCTCTAACCATCTTTTTGGCCCTTTTCTGGATATCTCTAGTAGCTTCATATCTCTCTTGTACTGGGGAGCCCAGATCTGGACACAGCTCTTCAGGTATGGACTCACCAGTGCTGATTAGAGAGGAAGAATCTCCTCCCCTGTCCTGCTGGCAACACCCCTCCCAATGCAGTTCCTTTGCTGCAGGGGCACATTGCTGGCTGAACTTGGTGTCCAACAGGACCCGAGCTCCTTTTCTGCAAAGCCGCTTTCCAGCTGGTCAACCCATGTGTGGTACACATGGCATGTCGCAGAGTGCAAATCTAGGAGGCAATCTGCTGTAATTAGAAGGGTTTTCTCAGCCGTAGTGTACCATGATACCTTGAATAAGTAGTGTCCTCGACAGTAGGTACACAAGAGACACTGCTCTCTATAGTCATGTCTAGGACAATGCTGCCATCAGTGGTGGGCAGAGTTAAGGTTCACAGAGCTCTACAGCTGGATCTTGCAAGTACATTTTGAAATATCTTGAAAACATTGTCTTAACCTAGAATTTCCAAACTGAATATGAAACAGACTCAACATGGGAGACTGTTTTTTTCCTTATAGTACATATCTGCCTTTACAGCCTGAGTGTGTTAATTAAGCGTTTGATATACAATATTTAGGGATTCCTTCCTCTACATTTTCTTCAAAAATGTCTTGGGTAAATCTTGCTTGCAAAGCGAGACCATCATTATTCTAAGAAAAAAAAAAAAAGAGGGGGGGGAATTCTATTCTGTACAAAGCTTATGTGCTCTGCAGGAGTTTATTTGTGGCAGTTATGCTCACAAAAGGAGTTCTGAGTGATAAATATGCCCAAGCCTTCAGTGGCAGATCTTTGTCAGTGCTGTAATGTTATACAGTATTAATGTTGTATTATCCAAGCATCTGGGTTTTCCCATGGACAGTATTTCTTCATCTGTGAACTCCACTTACACTAACCCTGTGGCCACTTGTTTTAATATGTAATAAAACCTGGCTGCTTTAAGTTATACTTAAGGTATACACTCTCCTGAAAGTTCAAGTTAAAGTGTCACTACAGTACCATTCAAAAGCAGTCAGAGTGCTAGTAGGCAAGAGGCCAGTATAAATAAGAAGATTCTAACTCTTAGGGCAAGAAAAAAAAATTAGATAAGGTATCAGGGAAAAAAAAAAATCATTACTTTTTAAACATTCATGTTGTCAGGAAGGCAAGTCTTTCCAACACTACTTTTAAAACCAAAGTGAAATATCTAGCAAAAGAGTAAATCTATATACCCTTAAACCTATGATTATTCAGGTCAGTCATTTTAGTCTAGATGACGTCAGGGGGATAGAAATTGCTTTTTTACCAGCAATTTAAGTACATCACTATCTACAGAGAATTCACCATCTCCCCATTATAATATCCCTTCTCTAGAAATACACTTATTCCTTAAAAACAATCAGCTGCAAATTTGAATATAACCAAATTCTGCAGGGAAACATTTTAGCTATGCATATTTTCCAGTATTGCTCCCTTCTCTCTTTCTCTTTGTTCCTGTTGGTGATATGTGAATTGATGTAAAATAACGCCAGGCAGCCAGACCTTTCCACACTTTACCACAGGCTCCTTATTACACTGGGTTTACGTAACAGGTTTGCACCTTTTTTTGTGTGAA
Organism: Brachypteracias leptosomus; assembly: GCA_013401335.1. NCBI lineage: Eukaryota > Metazoa > Chordata > Aves > Coraciiformes > Brachypteraciidae > Brachypteracias > Brachypteracias leptosomus. The sequence continues at coordinate 166,198 of VYZX01029824.1, forward strand.
AAGGACTTGCCTTCACAGCCTTGCATGCAGAAAGGCCTGTCTACAGCAAATCAAGTTACAATTTTGAGCCACGTTCTGCTTTCCATGTTTGCATAAAACTCCCACTGACATGAATAAGAGTTCTGTGTATATCATGCTGTGTAATAAATAGCATTCAAAACAGAACCTATGCAAAGCTTTCTCACTGTTTTGGGCTACCAATTTATCCTTGTATTTACAGAATATTGATGTAAGCAGATGCCCAAACTGCCTGTCATTTTTAAAATATACAGAGATGATTGGTACAGTGGCTACTGACTACAAAACCACCACAAACTTTCTGGGGCTGCGATCTTGCTGGACCTTCTGCTCCTCTCCCCCAGGCCAGGCAAAAGATGCCCTCGCCCTGACTCAGCTCCACGCACACATGCATACTCACCCACTTGGCAAATGAAGTGCAACTGAGCTCACCCTTGCCTTCACTGGCACATCAACGTCCTCGCAGCTATGTTGTCTTTAAGTTGGGGATGGAGGAGGAAAAAGAATCACAAATTCCAATCCACCAGGCTTTATGTGGAGAGCTTTTGCACAGCTCTATCTGCCTATTAAAAGGAGCAGATCCTTTCTGATCCCTTATTCTGTGAACTAAAAGCAGAGCAGCAGCTTCCGCAGCAGAGACACAACAGAGTGGTTCCCTCTTCCCACAACAAGTAGACCTCTGACTCTTCATTATTTCCAGCATCAGAGGGACGACTATCCTCTCCTTTCTCCAATCTATGACATCTTCTCAAAGTTTCTGGGTTTTAATAAGGCAATTGACAAATAGCATCAACATGTCATAAATCAAACACTAAATATTTATGTGGCATATAAACCTCAGGAAATGCTGTCATCTTTTGTCTACCTGTTTCAGAGCCTCTGCATGCTCAATACTCACGCGAAGGGGGGCTGGGGAGAAAATGAGTAACTAAGCTGGTTACGGCTGCAACTTTCCTCGGTGAAAGTCTAACACAAACATAATGAAAGGTGAGTGGGGCACACCAGATTTATGTATGGAGTTTGTAATCAACAAGCACTGCACTTGGAAATGTCTGAATGGCTCTGCTAGGTCTAATACACAGTTTGTTTCCTGAATTTTGGTGAATATTATTCTTTGATTAAAGCTCTTCCTAACCAATTTTGGCCTAGGGCATGAGCTCTCCCCTCCCCAAGGCCAGAACAACACCTAGCACATTGCTGGCACCTTCCTGTGCAGTGTCTCCCATGATGGATGCTGGTCCTGGCTATCCTCATCCTGCCTGCCCTGTAAGGGAGTGGCAGGGGAGCAGAGGGCAGGGCAGGACTGATTTGCCCAGCTGTGACCCACCACCAGAACAGAAAAACTAAGAAATGCTATTCAGCCTCTCAGCAGGCAGCAGCTCATTGACTAGTGTCCTTCAACACTTGACTTCTTCCAAGCCAGCAAATTAGCTCTGTGCCTGCAGTCCGTGTGTGTGTGTGCTTGCATGCCTGGGTGCACGCAAATAAGCTTTCCAAAAGCACCCTGTCCTTATTGAGTGTGCTTTGGAGGTGTGCCACTCCACAAATATTGGAAAAGCCCTGTGGAGCTATTTTATTTTATTTTTGAGCATTGCTAATATATGACGACATCATTTCCACCCTTTGCAGTTTTCCACAGATGATTCCTATGTTATTTCATGTTGATTCTAAAACCATTTAATGGGGTTTCCACGGAGCTCAGCCATCTCATGAAAGAAAATAAGTGGTTTTGCTGCCCTAAGGAAGCCAGAGGAGACAACTCTCAAAAAGATATCTGAAAGTGGGTTTTGTATTGAAGAAGAAAAGTCACCTAGGCAAGAGCAAAAAAAGTAGCTTGTATATCAGAAATTAAAATTCAATTCTCTGTACAGGAAAAGCAAATTCCAAGTCAAAGAAGTTCTGGCTATGCAACATCTGTAGCAAGGCACCAGGTCATAGCACCCTGTATCGTGACAGGAAAGATCCAGTGCCACAGTTGTAATGCTGTCATTGGTGACACTTCTTTTAAGAGCTGGACGCTTTCAGTTAGTGACTACTGAGTGATAACGGGCCCTCAGGTGTCTGCTCAAAACCAGTTCCCATAAAACTTTTTCATTTTCAAAATTTTTCATTTTTAGCTGTCTTGGATGTGGCAATTAATTTTGGAGCCAAGGAGACACTCCTGTGCATCTCCATGAAAATAAGTTACTGTTTGTATGTTTACTCAGAACGGGATGAAAAATATTTAGTGATTTTCTACACCTCACTTATGGATTGCACAGCTAGGAAATTTGACATTTGTGAGATGTGCTTGTGGAATGAAAAATAGCAAATCCCCAGTCTTTTTTTTTTGTGTTGTAATTTTGATTTTGGTTTTTGAAAGTAAGAGCATGGTATCTATTTCCATCACATATTTTAATGTGTAGTGTTGACCTTACAAGACCTTTTAGGATGCGTCAAAATCTGCTTTAACTCGTAACAACAGGGAAAGATAGAAGCATACCAAAAATTAAAGCTGGGGAGGGGGGGAAATTAGAATTGATTTGGAGCTGCTGTTTCTTATAAAAAGTGCCCACAACTTTGCATTAAAAGACCATGGTTTTGGCAGCTTACAGCTGTGCCCAGCATCAATGTCTTGAAGTTAAATTTACCATACTGTTCAGGTTGATTGGCTTTTATTTTTTTAAAAATTTCTGATCCATCAGCTTTGGCCTTTCCAAGAATGTGGTTTGGGAAAAAATATGTTCTTTTGCCCAAATTTAAATGTTCTGGCAACTTTTTCTTGGAACTATTGTAGCATTCCCATGCTTCGAAGCAGGGCTTGTAATCTGGCAGGGGATTGGCCTTGACTTCAGGGATACGCCTGTACCATCTTTTTGAAAATCCACCTAATTCGGCCAACACATGCTTTTAGGGAAAAAAAATTTCTCATTTCATAGCTGCTCTGTAGAGACTCTTTAGATGTTAACAGATAAAGCCCCCAAGAATGCCACTATTATGGAGCATGATCCATCTTGTCATTATCTCCAAGAGAAAACAGAGGCTGAACGTGTACCTTCCCCATGAGATAACAGAGCATGCCTGAGGCCAGCGTTATGGGAGAACATCCAGCTGTTCCCTGTAATAATAGCTGCTCTAGGCTGAGTTAGAGCCAGCACCAAGAAGGGTCATATCTGTAGCACACAGGACTATATCTGTACGATACCCTCAGGTTATGTTTTTGCTGGTGGACCTGCAAACATGTCCAAACTCTTGTAGGTGGGTATTCATCAGGTTTCCACTCAACTGGCTTCCAGAAGGGTGGACAGAGGCTCTGTTGGGATCTCTGACACAGATGACTAGGGAATCGGGACTGCAGACCACAAGATCTTGAGTACTTTCTTCTCAATCAACTTACTGCCTCAGTGACAATCCTGGTAGGGATTAAGTTGGAGGCTTCAAACGCAGAGGAGACAACAACTGGAATGAGGATGGGAAAAGGGATGAAAAGACTGAAGTATAGAGCCTGTTGACATTGGAGCTAAGAGAGCAAGATCATCTGGGGTTGGAATTAGCTGGACAAGTAGGCTGGGAATGGGAGCTGGGGAGTATTGAAATGAGTGAGCACAGGAGAGGAGCTGTGGGCAGACAACAGGATCATCTGTGGAGCTGGGGCAGGAGGAAGGCTGCACCACAGGGGAAGATCAGACCAGAGGAGGTGGAGAACAGAACTGGGGAAGGAAGACAAATGTAGTCAGGAATTGGTTTTAGAGGATGACCTGGGACAAGAAGTAGAAATGCCAAAGTGGAGATGGAGAAGAGCACCAGAACTGGACAGAGAACTCAGGAAAGCTTAACTAGGCCCGTTGGCCAGTATGAGAAAAAAGGTATAGACCATAAATCAGAGAGCAAACTGTCACAGAGAGGCTGGATCTAGTGAGATAAGGAGCCTGGGCTAAATAAGTTTGAAGTCTAGAAGGCAAGAGAAACAAGAAAGCAAGAATAGGGAGCAAGGGGTCTAGGGCATAAGTCATTCAGAGGGCAAGAGACAGAACAGGCCAAAGCATGAAGCAAAATGGGCAGACCAACCATGACCAGCAGAGCACATTTCTTAGTGCCTTTCCTATAGCATCTGGAAAGAACTGTTATGTGGTATCCTGATGTATTTCCAATTTGGAGAAATGTGTTCACAAGAGAGCACTGTAGTTGAGACTTCTTTGGCACAAGAGTCATGGCAGCCATCAAGAGGGAATTCCAGTTTGAATTTCCTTATGATGTATGAAGATCAGTGGACTGGAAGTTGGTGGCTGCTTGGGGACATTTTTTGTGTCCTGACTGCACTCACCACACCAAAGCCAGTATCTCCAGTAGCATGTATATTTGACACTTGAGAAGGGCTAATACCTCAGGGTGATAAGAAACGTGAAGAAAACTGGGAGTAAAAACTTGCAAAGACACCAAGAAGGGTGTGTAAGAATGCTCAGGTCATTGTATGGTCAAGAGGTCAAGCTTTCACAATTAAGAAAAAGGGTAGATTTGTCTGACAACTCTTTCTGTTTGCAAGGCAAAGAGGAACTATCTGTTATGGAAAAAAGAAAAGCAAAAGGAGGGGCAAGAGAGACCAAACAAGAGGCATTATAACTTACCAAGTTTTAACAAAAACAAAGTAGGTTCAATGAGCAGGGGAAACGGCAGACTGAGAAGGTCAAGAACAATTTCTTTAATATAGTAGAAGCAAAAGGAATTGACATTAGCCTATTATTGGGTGGGAGATACCAACATTGTTAATGATGCAGAAATACTCAGTGCATATTTCCATTCTACTTGGAAAGAAGTGGGACAACATATCAGTATCAAATGAAGATGTGAAAGTCCTTTCCAATCTACAAATAACTGAAGGGTATATTAAAAGACTCCTAGAGAGATTAATATTTTAAAATTTGCTGTTTTGGATAACTAGTGTGCAAGAGCTGTGAAAGTTTTGCTGAGAAAATCTCTTTCCTACTATTATTTCTGGCAAATATTTGTGTACAAAATCCCAGAAGGCTCCAGAAGATCCTCTATGATACAAAGCAAATCACTGAAAGCAGATTTTCCACAGTGGATGCTAAGATTACCTATTACAGTCTTCTGTGTAGAAGTCCTGAGCTCCCACATGCATGTGGGAGCCCGTGTGTGAAGCATAGAAAGCCCAGGAGCCCCAAGAGATCACCTTGAAGAACTGGACCCTTCTCATCTCCCTATGTAACCCACCAGCTGTAAGCAGGAATAATTCCAACTCATCATCTACAAAAGGTGTTGTGAAAATGAAGCCCACCGGTACAACAGTGGTAACCGCACTAGAAGAGCCTGCAGGAAAGTGGATCTCTCCATCTTCACATCAGGGTCTGAATGACATTCACTGAACAAGGCACAGGGTCTTGGGCTGAGCACAGACCCAATACAAATAGCTGCTCATTAAGCAAGCACCACCTGCTCCATGAGCTGAATGAGGCAGGGGTTCTGTGGGACAAACAGTACAGGATTATGCTCATGTAATTAAAGACTGCTGCATTGTGTGTATGCACAGAGGGGCCAAACTGAAGCTTCACAAGCCAGCTTAGCACTGGTCTTTTATAGCTTCTCAGTACTTGGTTTTGTCACCTTTTAGTAATGATCTTTCACTGCGGTTTGTGTGTGTAACATCATTACGTAGTCTTTGGTAAGGAACTGAAGCTGATATGGAACTCAGTGGAACCACTTTTAATTGTCTCTGGGACATCACTGATGTGAAGCAAGACAAAAGGTGGTAGAGGGAGTAGACAAAAGGAAATACGAGACCACTTATATTCCAGAACACATCTAGTGAGGAAGTGGGGAGGGAAAGAGAAAGAAGAAATGCTAAATGTGATGCTTGCATGAAAATTGCAATCAAACCACTCTTTGTCTCCCTAAGACCCCAAACTTTGGGGAAGTTTGCCTTCTGATCCCGGTTCCAGCTCTGTGACTCAAGCTTCACTCTCCAGATCTACAGTGTATCTTCCCATTTATCTCTAACTAGGACAATTTCTGAGTCCTGTATGAGTCATCAGTAGGTTTTATATAGAAACCAAAGAAGGTTCTTCCAGTCTCTCAGTAAGATATGCCGTGCTGCCAGGGAAGCACTTTTGGTTGTTCTGACAAGCAATTGTAACTGCTCTGAATTGCCAGAAATACCGTCTGAAGAGCAAAAGGATCATTTGCCTTCTAAATCCAAAAGGGTTTATAATACAATCTTTATGTCGCCTGAACGCATTGATTCCACCTTGCAATTTCTGATATTAGGCTTTGCAAACTGGCCAGATCCCAGTGGGTATAATTTTCAGGCTGGCTAACTCACAGGGTTCAAGTGATGCCACTCAGGGGCTCAGCACCAGTGGAGGGGAGGGAGCAGCATGCGACACATGGGAAGGGGTCTGAGTCAGGGCTCCCGAGAGCAAGGAGACCTGCCTCCCCTCTCCTTCCTGCTTCTGGAAACCACTCCTCGCAAGCCGGGTCTGCTTGCTGACAACTACCTACCCTGCGGTTAGGTCCTGTCCTTTCTCAGCTGAGACAGGAGGGACAGGTGGCCCATGCCGGAAGCAGTGGCTGCGGCACAGGAGCAGGGGGGGGGAATCCTGGTCTAGAGCCCAGAGCTGCCATGTGACAAACAGGAGGCCAGGTATTAACAGGTGGGTGAGAAGACAGGGGCTGGCTGCCTGCTCGGGGAAGCGGCCGTTTTAAAACCAAGGCAGCAAGGATCACAGGGAGAGCGTGCACGGTGGGGAGGGCATATTTTGAAGAGGAGGAGGAAGGAGCTGTTTTGGAATTGGGTGTAAAGCCATTTGTTTGGAGGGGTGCCAGGGTAACAGTAGGTGCCCAGAACAAATGCGCGCAGCCATCCCAGCACTTGGAGCCCGCATGCTCGTCCTTCGCAGTACCTAAGTAGGTCAGCCCATTTCTTCAACCTTTCCTCTTCCCTTTCTCACTTGCTCTCTTTGTGGGAGGTGGCGGTGGCGGTAGCAGAGGGGCTACACCCATTTTCACTGATTTCCAACACTGTCTACGTGTGAATAAGAGAAGCGGAGAGAAGCTAAAGCTGCTTTCTTATTAACAGCTGGTGACAGTCCCTTTACACAGTGCGTGTTGCATTTCTTAGCCGAGGTAGAAAGGAGTGAAAGAGGAAGGCAGTTATTTAAAGTTTAACATTACAGATGAATTACAAGGATATTCTGAGGCTCACAGTCTCCCTCAGCAACTCTGTGAGCCCCAAGGCTGGCCTCGCCACACCTTTGCAAGCAACTATTTTAGGCAAGTGTGCTCATCGGGTTCGGGAGGACGACTGCTCCAAGTAATTCTGGGATGCAGGTTTCGCACCACAGGATGCCAGCGGGATCCAGTGAAGGTTATGGACTGTCTAGCCTGAACTCCATCTGTGCCCTGAAGTTTCCTCTTGGCTGGGCACCACTGAAGGACCAGAAGCAGCCAGTAGGAAGCAGTAGGCACAGGGGCTCATGGGGAATTTAAGCCATCTGAACATGGCTCTCAGTTTTTTAAGACAAGGATTTTTTCAACACTGTGAACATATTGCACCCAATTATAATTGTGTTATGTGCTCTGTGCCGTGCTATGAATGCATGCCTCCTCCTAGATATGGAGGGGCAAATCTGACACACATACAACAAGTGCACTCTTTTCTCCTATGTAGCTTCTCCCGATCTGTGTATCACGATAGTGTTTGCATTCCTCCCAGTAGGGCACTGAACTGTGTGACTAACATCTGCCACATGTCGTTTGTTCTGGCCTCCTCTCCCAAGGAAGGAGGTGAACGTAGTGGAGCATCTTGGTTTTGCAGCACATTTGTTTGGCTTTTGCTTTCCCTGCATGCAGAGCTACGTATTTGTGTTAGTGAAAGTAAGGGCACAGAATGTGTCCTGCAATTGGAAATGCCTTTATTTCAGTAAGGCACTTACAGCTAATTAAGTCAAATTAAAAAGGGAAAGGAGACTTGATTTTCTTTATTCTCAGCATATTCTGTTTGACAAACGGGTCTTAACCACAGATGACAGTATTAGCTTCAGCCTCTCAGACAAGGAAATCTTGGCTGCTATTCCCTCTGCCCATTTATCTATGATAAATTTAAAGGCACATGTTCCCCCTTCCTGGACAAACACTCTTAAACTTTTTTTTTTTTTTTTAATCCAACAGTAATATATGTTTGAAATCTCTTTATATTTGCCATTTTCCCCTTTCTTTGAATGGGCAGCCTTCTAACGATACCTTGCCAAATAATAACACTGGCTCTGGACACAGCTCTGTTTCATGGTGGTTTGAGTCTGCACCTGATTTAGTGGCAGGGGCATTTCTGAAGCCTAGGACTGTGGCCTATATGCACTTCTATCATTAGGGTATTTATTTTAAGCATTTTCACCTTTGCATTATGCTGGAGTTTATTAACAATCCTTAATCAAGCAAATAACTGGTATTATTCAAACAATTCTAGTATTCTAGGGGACACCGAAACATAGAAAAAGCTGACTTTCTGAGACTGGTATTTTAGCCAGAAACTGAAACATCGTTTCTTGACCCCAGAGGTAATATCCTATGCACTGGCTGTGTGTTTTTTCAGCTTTTACAGTTTGATTTTTTTTTATTTGAGTCAACTTTTCAGAGACTTTCTTACTATCACTATAAAAACAAAAACATATCTGTGTGTCGCTGTTAACAATAAGTTGATTTACACTTTTTCCATGTGTATTTTGAGATGACCTTATTTTAAAGGGTCAGAGCGAGAATTTCTTTAAGCTGTTGTAAAATGCTCCACTTCTTATAATCTTTGCCAGTGCCTTCCGGGCACTGTCTCATCCTACACTTGCTGGTTTGGTGTTATGACAAAAAGTAAAGGCAGGTTCATGAAGGCATTATAGGAAAGAAATAGTGCTTTTAATCCTGGAGGTGTGCCAGCCCAGCAGTATAAAAGCTGAGACTTTCCTGACCTCCATCGTGGGGTTCCAAAGCAGGTCATGATCCAGGCTCTGCTGACAGGACCTGGACTCAGAGTGCTTCAGAGATGTGTGCTGGCGACGTCTGTGCCCTGTCTCTGAGGTCCAACACAGCGTGTAGCATTTCTGTGCATTCAACACCCATTAAGAGACTCCATTCCCAGGCTTTGCAAGAATGTAAGATGCAGTTTCTTCTCTACGACCATTCTTTTATTGTTAAAGTGACTTTAGAGGAGGAAAAATGCAACAATAACAGTGAATACACCGAACGTCTGGACAGGTCTGCTCTACAGTTAACCTGGGGCTGGGAGAGGAGTGGCCGCCAAGCCTGGCCCCAGGGATGCTACAGGGTGGCGAGATGGCCTCCTGTGTTGGCCCCATGCCTCTGAAGCAGACCTTCACCTCTGGACACCTCCTTGTCACGGCTGTGCCCAGCCCTGGCCCAAAGCACCCAGCACAGGCCCACCCTGGTTGCCCAGCCCAACCTCGCTGCAGCCTGCCCACCCCTCCCAGCCAGGGGCAGGAGTCCACACCTGCTCTCAAGACCTGGCTGGTGTCTGCTCTTCCCTGCTCCACCCCCCGCCCCCGCAACGAACATTTGTTTGTCTTAAATACAGCTTTTTTTTTCCCTTGGGCTGCCACAGATTTTCCACCTCAGCGGCCAACCAACGGCCAGCGAGGGTCGTTCATTAGCGACCATGAGGAAGGCCATCTCTCCCAGTGCCGGGCCCTTCTGGTGAGGGAGGCGGGCAGCAGCTTTGTGTAGAATGCCAAACAACCTGTCTTGTTTTCCTTGGTTGCCAGGGTCGGAATTGTCCCCAGCGGAGCACAAGGACTCCCCGTGACATAGCAGGGACAATGGGAAGGTATGTTTTCTTGACCCACTACAGGAAATCCTGTGCGTCTTGCTGGGGAACGCAGCACTTCCCTGCCCTATCTGCAGCTGGGCTGCGGCTCTGAGGGAGCCTGCTTGAATGTGCTTTTTGAGCCTCTCTTAAATTTTAACAGAATCATCTCTGTTCGGTGCCCAGGTGGACCTGGACACTGTGAACCACAGCCTGGTGCTGGCCGGGCAGGTCAACCTCCTCCTTCTGGGCTGAGGGGGGACAGTATGTACTGAAAACCGTGCTGAGCTTCCCAGCTATCATCTGCTACCAGTCGCAGGGGCGACGCTGTCTCTCCTGGCTGGAGCTGAGCCGACCTTTTCCACTTGGCATTACTGCTGCTGTTGATTAACTGATTTTTAAATTTTTTTTTTTAAAGAAACAATTCAAAAAGTGATGCATTACTTCTGCCTATGGACAGAGGGAACAGCTGAAACGTGGGAGTCCAGACTACAGCTGTGTGACTACAGCTTTTATAAAAAAAAAGAAAAAGTGCATATTTTAGTGAATAAAAACTACTGATTCCCTCTGCTGGTGGTATGGACCTTATTTATTTACCAAGGTTGTGGTGGTGGTGGTTGTAGTCACCAGACTATCTGCGAAAACAAAAGTAAGACAAGCAGGGGAAGCCATGACCTCTTCACAACTCAAGGGTCTTTAAATCGCAGCAGTCACCCTGCCTGGCCTCCTTCCTGTGTTCCACCCATACATCTGTACCTTCTCTTCTCTTCATCACCACTTAAGGGTCCTGTCATGCAAAGCAGCCTAACTGCCACAGATGATTGCATCCATCAGAGGAATGGTGTCATTGCTAGGAAATAAATATTCACATGGAATTAGCCGCAGAAGGACTTCTGCAGCCATTTGGAAAAACCTCACCCTCTTAAGACCCATCAAATGTTTAGGGAATGCATGTGGATAATCTCTGAATAGGAAAAAACAGAACAAAACAAGTGTTTTCCTATGGCTACCACACAGAGACAATGCTGTTAAGGTTAGGTGACAGATCCATCAGAGAAAACAATTAGCCAAGACTCCAAGTAACTTGTTTATTGACGAGTCTGGGGCAGCACTTTTATGCGTTTCTCTTTTTTTTGCCCTAATTCCTTGCCAGGCAGCTATGAACAGGGGCATACACATGAACTTGGTGCACTCTGTGTGCAAAATTCATGCAAGAAGGCGGCTGCATTTGTCAGAGAATTCATTTGCAAAAGCTAACAGGGCTGGCTGGAAGCCTCCCTCTACCTTTCTTCTTTTCTTTTCCTTTTTCAGAACAGATGCAGGAAGAGTAACGTCTCCTGGAAACATGTGTGCCAGAATTGTGTGATTCCTTGCACTTCCAAAATAACCTCCCTTACACAAATGCCTGAGATGGGTACATGCTGTTAGAGCATGAGGGACACCTCCTTGCCTACATACTGTCTCCCGGCAGCAGTGCAACAAGGCAGCTACCACAAGCATCATTTTATCATTAATCTGTGGATCAGGGACACACATAGATGCAGGCTGCTCAAGAGGGAGAGGGCACATTAGCGAGACCTCATGGAAACAGCTTCACAAAACAGATGTGATACACAATGTGCCTGTGGACCTCAATACGGGAAACTTTCACCCCGCCCCAGGTGGGGGTGGCTTCTGGTCCCATGGTCAGAGGACAAGGAAACGTGCTGCTTTCCTGGAAATCAGGCTTCAAACCTAGCAGCTAGAGTGGGAGAGAACACAGGAATCAAAACTTTCCTCAAGTGTTTCTACCGGCGTAATGTACAGGGGTACACCCTTTTGCATATCAATATCTAACCACCTACCCCTTCAGCTGTCCTTCATACTGATGCTGCACCCATCCCTGTAGTCAGGAGATGAAGTGCCTCTGGGAAAAAATGTTTGTACAGTGAACATACACATACATTGGTGTAGAGTTACAAATGCTGAGAGATTTTGCTATCTGGCTTTTTGCCTCCCCCCTGGTGGTTCCTCCTCTCTCTGCATCTCCTCACTTGCTCTCCTTCCTCATCTGTGCTTTGTCTCCCTCCTCACTGTGTGTCTTTCTTTGTCCCCGCTTGCCCTTGCCCTACCTTTACCCTCTCAGCTCTTCTGCCTTCTTCTGAGGTCCTGTCGGCTCTTCCTAGTGCTTGGAAAATTAATATAAAAACTGCAATCTCAATGGGAAAAGAAAGCAAACAGTTGAGATAAGCAACTCTTCTTCTTGGGAGCAGTCAGACCAATGAGTCATTCCCAGGGCTTTTGAAATGACAACAGGCATCCTCTCCTGTCTTTGCCTTTACGTTCCTCACAGCAATGCTTACCAGCCAGTGGAGAACAGGGCCCCCTTATGCTTGGTGCTGCATAAATCATTTTCTTTAGCCTGGGGAAAAAAGAAAAAAAAAACCAACCTAAAGAAGATGGATGTGTGATTCAAAGATTTACTGCTTAGATTGCTTTGGGGGTCTTTTATTCCTCACCCGTTCCTGTGTTTCGTCCCAGGCTGCCTCTCCTGCTGGTCTAGCCCTTCACCCCACCCCATCACTCTCTCTCGTGTCTGGCTGCCCCTATCTGATTTACCTTCCATTTTACTTTGTCCCCTCCTTTGTCCACCCGCATGCTTCCCTCGCTGTCACTTGCTCACTCTCCCATGTGGCCAGATCCCCTGATTGCCTTCTCCATTCTGGGTAGCTTTTCATCACCTTGCTGGTGGAATCAAGAGATGCAAAATATTCAGTGTGAGGTAGACACTGAATGGTTAAAACTTGGCAAAGTTATAGAAAACTGAAAACAGGCTCTCATAGCAGAAAGTGTCAGGTACCACCAGCTCCAGCTAAATTAAATTCTGTCCCTGTAGTGTGTATGCACAGAGACATTTATATTCATATTTTTAACAGCCTTCTAAACTCTGCAGTTCACTGACAAACCCTTCATGAAGCTATCATTCCTTTTTTAACACCTGAACTTTAAAATGTCACATATAGCATTTAAAAGGACAGGCAAATAACCAAGGAAACATTGTAGCATGCATTTTGCTTCCTCTCCTTATGGTTGATCTAAAGTCCGTGGAAATCAATGGCAGTCTTTCCATCTAGTTAGCAGAGTTCACATCCGGTAGGTTGGTTCCTCCTAAAATTTTAGATTAAAAAGACCCCACACAAATGTAGGTTTTTGAGCTTCTTTTTACGCATATATCTGGCAAGACTGATGTGCTGTCAACTGATCTTTTCAGTTCTAAATATACACCATTAACTACTAATAAAAAAACAGGCTTTAGAAATTCAGCTCTTTTTGGCATCTGTACAGAGCATTCCACTTGATCTCACAAGATGTATGGTTTGCACTAGGATTGCAGTCACAGTTTTCTTGTTAAAGCTGTCAACCATTCCAGTGTCTATCTTTACAATGCAATTCAAACCTTGGTTAGGAAAATAGGCATTTTTGCTTGAATTATGATATTAAGATCCTTTGCCAGCCCTTTTCTGTATCCATTTGCAGTCTACAGCTCCTGTTAAAACTAGGTTGCAACATGAAAACAAGGGAGGGAAGAGGCTTATCCCTTCTGTTTGAGACACTTCCTCCCAGTGGCAGAGATACTGTGGACATTAAATTCTTCCTTAAACATGCTATTTTTTTGGAAAAATGTTTTGTTAGAACCACTTAAAACACAAAACTTCACTGTCTTGTCTTGTTAGAGTTACAAAGGTAACTCCAGGACAGAACATTGCCTTTTGACTCTCTTAAAATCAGCAAAGAAATTCTCCTGAACAGTAAATGATTTGCCACAGCATTGCCCTGGTATCTTACTGGATGCATCACTAGGTATTTGATAATGGCATGAAGGAGGAGGAACCAAGTTGATCATTGTTTTCTTGTGAAAACTGATCATTTTCTAAAGACAAATGAGTAGAATGTTTTTGACAAGCAAGTGTAAATCTTCAGACAATAGTGCATGAATCAACTGTAATGTAATGACATAAAGCAAAGGGAGAATACAGGTACGGGATAAACATATGTCTTCTAATGCTTAGGCGCAATGGGGAGCCCCCTTATCTGCTTCCATAATGCATCTTATTATGCTTAAGTAATGGGTATTAGAAGCCAAGAAGTATGTTAAATCTCCTCCTACATGGTACATTCCCATACTGCCTAGATACATATGAATCCTGCATGTCACATGTCATTACATTTTCTGAGACTATATCTCCATCCATGCTAAAAATACACAGAGAGAGAGAGAGAACTTGAGTGTAAGCAACAGATACTTCTGCACAGACCCTTGGCAATACCAAAGACTGAGAGATTTATACATGTGTTTATTATTCATCATTGTTTGAAGAAGAGCATTTGTGAAGATAACCGGTTCTAGGAGTTTTCATAGCAAGCACCTGCTAGGTGTTCACACCTATCCATTTCCAAGCTGGATATTCTCAAGTGAAGCCCTCTGCACCTGCCTTTTCATCTATATGGTGGCCTGATTTTTTTTCTGATGTGCTTAGTTACAGAGCCATTCCCATAAAAATAACTCCAGAGCTATCCATAAATACTCTCGCTCAGAAATTCCAAGCAATGAACAAATCTGTGAAACTCGTGACCTGCTGCTGTCCCGCTCTTCTGCTATCAAAACATAGGGATCAGCAGAGCCCTGAGTCTACTGTGGAAACGAGCCACCTTCGAGCAGCCTCAGCCCCGCTGCCTCTTCCCCCCTCCCAGCAATGGTCCGCACTGCAGGGCCACCCACCAGCAGCATGGGGTGGCCTCCAGGAGTCCACATTGCAATAGGGATGCAGGGCAGAATTTTTGGACCACATCCCCCTCTCCCCTCTCCCCAAAAAACAGGGAAATCATTAGTGGCCTAAAACCTCACTCTAGAGGCTTCATTGCTGGTGCTCTGGAGTTGGATTTGGTTTTACATCTGAGAGACAGGGGAGGAGCAGCAGTCCCCTGGTGATATGTGTCAGGCAGGAACATGGCACATGCTCGAGGTACCCCCGGTGTCCCGGGCTCTTGCCTTTCTGCGTGAACAGGCGAATGGGCAGACCCCTCCTGCTCAGCTGCAGCAGATGGAGCGGTGAGGCAGGCTGCGTGTCTGCGGGGCTGGGCAGCAGAGCTGTGCTCTCCAGCTCCAACTAATGAAGCTGATTTGATGAGCTGATTATTCTTGTGTATTAGTGCATCGCTGACATGGTGCTCCACACCGTACCAGACACAGGAGGAAGGGCACAACATGGGCCCACTACCGAGCTTTCCACCTAGGTGAACAGACAAGACGATCCAGAAAGACGAGGCTCTGGGTGATGAGAAGGAGATGAAGCCCCTCTTTGTAACAGAGCACTGCAGCTCTCTGAGATGGAATGTAGCAGCATTCCTAATTTAGATACTCTTGTTGAATTTTAAGCGGGAGTGAACAAAACATTTCAAAAGCTGTCCCTGTTCTCTCAGCAGGAAGACTTCGAGAATTTTCTGGGTTTGGGGAAGAAATATTGACACAAAACTGGCCAGAGTTTTCCCAGGTAGAGATGTGATTCCTGGAAGCAAGCATGAGTTTTTTAGATATGATGGATGTAAACAAAAAGTGGTTGGTTATCAGGAGGTGATTCATGATGGGAGGGATAATGATGAATAGGTGTTATGACAACAACTGCTCTGCAGCTGTAGCTCTCTCCTCTGCCACAAACTGTCAAAAACTCACCAGCTTTCTCCTGGGACCTTCTAATGACAGTAAACAAGGCTCGACAGTGTCCAACACGGAAGGTACATGACTGTTGACCTCCTCATGGCAGGAGAAAATTAGCTAAATAACGTTGAGATGTGGAATTGCAGGTACCTGTTAGGTCTCTAGGTTTTTGCAGACAGCAAAACATCCCACAGACAACATTATACCTGCTTTACATAAGCCATTAATTATGTTAGTAATGTTTCTACCTGTGCAGTTTCTCCAATTTTAGCTCAATATTCCTCCCTGAAAATGCAGAAAAGTACCCTCTGGGAGCACGAGGATGACTTTTTATCTATCTTTGTTCATTTCCACTCCAAATTGAACAAGACCAAGCCCCAGCAGGATTTTTTTTTGGGCAGAGTGGTGGTTCTGCTCTTGCTGAATCATCTGTGACAACGATTAGGCAAGAACACAAAAATAAACATTCCTTAGCAGCCAGGCTCCAATCTCCCCTACAAAGTATCAAACCCACCATTTAGTGATCAGCTGCAGAGTTTGAAAAATACTACACTAGGTGACTTGGTCCGTGCTTGGCACAGAGAACAAGCTGCACTGAACACAGAGAAACTCAGCACAGTCTAGAGGGGAGACCAGTTATACAGAGGTGATCAGGTGCTTGAAGAGAGTCTCCATCACAGTATCTGGATGTACGCAGAATAAACAGCAGAGATTTACTAGAGGGTCCAATGAAAGGCTGAACGCATACAGAGGTCAGCTGGAAAGTGGGGCTGACATATGATAGTGTTGCTCATAATATTTATGTATTCATATATACTTGAATATCTTTCCGGATTCCCTTGATTCAAGTGCTTTATTCATGCGTGTCCTATGCTTCACCCCATCCGGGAGGTTGCTGCTCATCAACTCCTCAGCTCTGTCATTCCTCATTACAACAGTCACCTATGAGAATAGGTAGAGAAACAAAAGGCCAGATGCACAGCTGCACAGATGAGTGGAGCACACTGTAACACAGGAGAGCAACTCTCCTGGGACACAACTAACATGTGTGAACTTGCTTGACTGTTTGTAATCCTGTTTCTTGTTGCCTGTTCTCACAGCTATGCTGAATTTAAACATAAAGCCACAAGTGTCCTCTTTTTCATATAATAAGGCCTATTGAATCTCCATGTCCCTGGAGGTGTTCAAAAACACGTAGACACGGCACTTCAGGATATGGTTTAGTGGCCATGACAGTTGGACTTGATGGTCTTAGAGGTCTTTTTCAACCTTAACGATTCTATAATTAAAAAGGATAGGGATTCAGGGAGAAGAAAGGGTGAAGGCAGAGCAGGAGTGAGGGTTAAGGCAGAAAACCTTGAGTAAAAGTCACTGAGGTCCTTTCTCAGTTCTACCAGAAATTTTCTGCATACTGTTGGATAGGTCACTTCACCAACATGTGCCCCAATTGGGAAAGCATCAAACAGGGACACCAAATAGCCCACACCATGAGGTCTTGTTGTGTGTCCTTGATACATGTTTGTGAGTTTCTGAGATCCCACTTAGGCTAGCACCATAGAGAAGCTTTTTACTAACAAGGCAGAAAGGGAAGCGGAGGCTCTGAGATCTGGAAACATCAGTCTGAGGATTCATGCCTGGCAAAGAATGTCAATACTATTGCCAGGCATATTCTGCTGAACTTTCTGTGAGGTGACTCTTCCTGTGTGTTCCTACACAACAGCAAATATCCAATGAGGTATGAAAGACCACTGCCCTACATTGCACCACGTTTCCACTGCAGATCAAAGTACTCATTGATTAAAATTTCAGAGAGGTTGTGGGATGGTGCAAGGAGTGGTGAGTTCAAGGACCAAGGGTGAGAGAAAATTCCAGTTTCTCGTGCTATTCTTAATCACTTCTATAGCCAATTTAGTTTTACAGCTGGAATGCTGGATTGGACAGAAAGGCTGTTTCCCATCCAGAATCTACAAGCCAGAATCTCATTCATGGCAGAGAATCACTGGACATCCCCTCCCTATCCTGTGCCTTGGAAAGTTGAGATGAGGAAGAGGTGCTCAGGCAGTGGGATGGCATTGGGTTGGGCATGTAGCTGGTCTGCAAAACTTCATCATGCAGACCTTTCTGTCTCACCTCCAGAAGCAGAAGTCTGGATTACACAAACAGTCTTCTGTCTCAAGAACTTTGCTGCCAGTCCTGAACTATTGGCCCAGCACAGGAGGTCTACAGGGTAGTCACAGAAGCATAGCACATCTCCTGCAGAGCCATAGTCACCACCAGCCTGTGAGCTGCTCCAGGAGTTTCTGCTCCACTCAGCTTTTCACTGTGTATTTTGTCATTCTCAGTTTCATGAAGATTTTGGTAAGAAGCTTCCTCAGCCAGAGAAATTGGCTTACTACTTCATATCTGTGCTGTTGTGAGAGTGCAGGACCCCACATTTTAAGGTTGGACAGGAAGTGATAGAGAGCTCTAGAAGACCTGTTACATTCCTGTGCAACCTGCTTTAGGTGAACCTGCTCTGGCAGGGGGGTTGGACTAGATGATCTCCAGAGGTCCCTTCCAACCCCTACCACTCTGTGATTCTGTGAAGACACTCTCATCTGAGGTTTATTGAACTGTCTTACTAAATTGTTGCTCTCCAGTCTATCTCTCCATTGACTACATAGGTTATCTAGGGTAATTCTCAGGTCTCCTCTCAAAGCTTAGGTTATATAAAACCAGGCCTGAAGGCGCAATGACCTTGGCAATGCTTAATAAGATGCGTGTGCTGCACCCATCTCCTTGTGCCTTTAGCTGTGCATTTGTTTGCAAAATGCATCCCTCTTCCCCTTCTACCTCTTTAGCTCCTTGTTTTCTTTCATCCATTTCTTCAGGGATGAATACATTATTCCCCATCTTTTTATTAAGGGTTTATACAACACCTAGAACAGCACTCAGACACACAATGCTCTGGTCCATGATGGAGACCTCTCAGTGCTCCTGCAGTCTCTTAAATCTGACCATCCAGAAGCACCTGTTATCAACAGCTCTCTCTGAGTCAGCTTCCTCTACCATCATATGCATACAAATTAAACATATTTTTCTGCACAGGCCATTAAGAATAACATGAGTGTTTATTTTCTGAGCCATGCTATAGCTGTCTTATTGGTAAAACATAGGAAGTTAAAAAAAAACAGTCATGCTCACTTTAAATGACTACTGAAGGAATGCCTAATGGATAAATTAGGCCCTTCTTGACTGTGAAGGTGGCACCTTTCAGACACATCCCATGATGAAAGCTTTGGGAGTGACGACCTGGTATAGTGGCACGTTAGTGTGAACAGCCTCTTTCAACTACACATTTACAACAGGATCTGAAGACTGAAGGATTAAGGATATATCAGTTATCAATTTCTTTTTGGATGAGTTTCTTAATACACTAAGACTTTAAGGCAAACTGGTAGGGTGCTATGAAATCTACAGATATTTGTAAAACACTGAACAAACCTAAAAGGCTGCATTTTTTTAAATGTGACTTAGTAATTTCCTAGCAGGGTTATAAACCAGAAAAGATCTGCATTTGGATTATTGTTTCAAAGACTTGTTGTTTACCTAAATTTTAAGCCAGACTGTTTCCAACATGGAAGTTGGGTGGGAGAAAATTCTACACCCCGTTTGCACACCCCCTGCCCTGTACTAGAGGTGAGGTGTTGGTGAGAGTGGGCAAGAAAATGAGTGGCAGAGTTGGTGCATGAAGAGGTGGAAACCTAAGGCAGGAGACCTGGGAGATGCTCTGCTCCAGCACACGCACCTACCTAGCAGGGTGAGCCAACATACCAGGTGTATTCATGCCTTGTCTTTCCCTCCTTCATTCCTCCAAAACCCAAGTCTTGTCTTAAGGGCAGAACCAAATCCTAGAAAAGCTTGCTCTGACATCCTCATTCTGAATATTGGGGTTTTTACCTATGAAAGGAAGGTAAATCTGGTGGAGCATGAAGGAGACTACAGCTGTAAGTGGGGCAGAAGCTTGTGTAAGGGAAGATTATTGCTGGAGAACTGGCTAGGAAGGGGCCAGAGTAAGTAATTTCTCTTTCTCAGAAAATTAAGTATATGCAAAGAGTAGCAGACAGTGACTATGGGAAAACCTGTCAGAACAAAGTAGCAGTCTTCCATTCTCTCCTACCTACAGACACAGCCAAAGGCACAAGAATGGGGTTGGGGGTTGTTCGTAAATAGTCTGGCTGCTGTTTGTCAGAGGCAACAGTTGAAATGTCCGTACACAATTGCTACTTTAGCATGTGCTAAAAATGACAATGGCATCCAGTTGCAATGGCCCCACTGAGAACTGTTGTTCCAAGTCACAGTCATAAAACTACTGGTGGGTGGTCTTCATCTCCACTTGTCCTCATTATCATTTCATTGTGTTTCTGTGGCCCACTGCACCATGGCACTCCCTGCATTTTAAAGCATTTCATTGACGGGGCAGTTTGACATTCATATTTATATGTCCTTGTTGTATTGCAGTGGTTTCTCCTATTCTTGGGATCCAAGCCTTTTGTGAAATGGTGCAAGGAAGATGTGTATTCAAATCTTGGCCCAATGAATTGGGTATTGTCAGGACATAACAGAAAGTATTGAGGATTTAAAGAACCTGGACCCTATCCTGCTGCTGCAGAACATAGTGGAAGGGTTTTTCTAGCCAAGGACTGAAAGCAAGGCTGTGGAAGAGGTCAGATGGGTAGCACATACCTGGTTTGGGGTTCAAGAGCAAACTTACTGGGCTACAATGTTAACAGGAGGCAGTATGCTCTCTATCATCCTCTGACAGGGGCAGACAGCAAGCTCCTGTTGACTCCAAACCCAGAAAGTCCAAACCCTAATAATATGTCTTCTATTTCCTAATTGTTGTTTAACATGCAAGTCAAAAGCTAAGCAAAGCCTATATGCAGCTCAGTGACTGGTCCAAGATTGAGCTGGAAAAGCAATATGTTTGTCAACCTTGTGGAAAATAAAAACGAGATAGTTTACACAGTAGGGAAAAAAAAGAAAAAGAAAATAAGAAAATAAAACCAAAAACAACAAACAAAAACCTTTCCCTGAAAATCAAACTATTGAAAGCTAAAGATTTACTTCAATTGTTTTACTTGTGCTCTTGGTTGATGGTTCCTCTGCTTCAGGGAACCAGGGCCAGAGTAGAGGATTTGCTCCCTCCATCCATTCCTCAGGCAGGATGGCTGGGAGGCACAGTGGAGACTTAATGCATGCTGGGCCCCCTTGTCCTAGCTGGAAAGCAGAGTAAAATGGGCAGGCATAGGAGGCACGTAGGGCTTCTGCCATTTTGCAGGGCCGACATGTACATAGCTGGCTTGCTGTGCAGCAAATACCCCGGTTCTGCATACATCGGGTTGCACTACACGGCTCTTCTGACTTTCCAAGTTTTGCTTGTTCCAGGCACATAAAGGAGCAGCTGCTGCTCATGTGTACATGCATTGTTGCCCAGTGAGGAGTTGAGGATGTGTCTTGGCAAATGATAAGAGCCTTAAGATTGCAGGTAAAATGCCACAGAAAAGGGAAATTAAAAGATAGGCCAAAATTAAAACATAAGAAGCTGTTTGTTTAAATGTTCTATGCATGACTTTTCAAAGCAGGGCATAGCACAGCTTGCAAATCAAACTAAAGAATGAATAAAATATCTGACATGGGCTTTTCCCAAATTTTCCTTAAAAAATTACATGTGGACAAGAAGTCAAAGGGCTGCTTTCAGCCCAAAGACAAATTTCCTCCAGAAATGCCTCTTCCTGGAGTATAGCTTTTAAACATGATCACCTTCTCAAATCATTAGTAAGAATGACAAAATTGTTAGAAGAGCCTTTAGCCTCACAGGATCATAATTCCTTTTTGTACCCATAGAACAGGACCATGCAAGAAGAAAGTGTGAGGGTGTCTTGCATTGCTCTTCCAACATGTCTCAGTCCTGATCTGCAAGCTTTCAGAGCAGAATTCATCCTCGGTGCTCATTCAGTCCTTGGCCTCAGTGTTAGTGCCAGAAATGAGAGCGATGGGAGCCAAGTGGGATGACAGCTTTTGTGCTGCTCTCCTTGGCCCACTAGAAACTGGACAGTGAGACTAGCAATAAAGATGCTTTTCTCAACCATTGTGCCTAAATCCATAGCAAGCCACCAGCAACAATAACTGAATAGTGTACTTTTGTGCTTATATAGCAATGACAAGAGGTGGTTCTGGACATGTAGAGTGGGCTGATACACATCTTTGTGGAGCATCTCTGATGTGCTCTAGACCCAGGGCAGGAGATCCCTGTCTAACCCTCCTCTGTTAGATGGCAGTTGTGCCCAACAGAGCTAGCAATAGTAATACTATTTGTTTAAATATTATTTGCCATGGTTGTAGCACTTCTGTTGGTGAATGATTGATGAACCAGCTGGAATTGCATTGAGCATATTCATTAAGTTTTGGATATATTTTTGCTTTTGACTGTCAATGGTTTAGACTCATGATTTTCATCTTGTGCCTTATTTATGAGCTGTTTGAGCTGACAGTTTCCTATTTGCCATTCACCCCTCATGGTATTGAGCTGATCACCTAAACCACACAGTACCCCTTCTGTTTCCCTCTGGGTAGGAGAAATTTGTCAAAGAGAACAGTAAACAAGGAAGCACCACTGCAAACACATAAACATTCATGTTTTTTATGTGAATAAGGACATCACAAAGAGCAACCAATCACTCCAACAACAGTCAACCCTCACTTCCCTAAGGATATCTCCAGAAGACACAGCATGGAATGAGAATTCAAATGGAATTTAAACAAATAGTCACCAGTCCCATTTTTGACCACTTAATCTGCTCTGTTATTTGGACCCTTAGTTTTCGGTCATGTTGGAGTCTTTCTTGGAGATAATATTAACTTGTATTTTTAATGTTGGTGTGTGGTTTCATGATGAATTCTCTTACTACTCATGCAGGAGAGGGGAAAAGTTCACATTAAGGAGCTTAACTGGTTATTTGGTTATTATTTTGATCTGCAATGTGTGCTTTTACAAGCCTAAAAAAGAAATTAACTTTAGTCAAGGTTCTGACCTACATGCAAAAATGAGACCTGACATTTGAAACTTATTAAGCACTTTAATATAAAAGGCAAGTAATTTCATCAAATGCATATAGCTTCCTCCAATACCTGGAACTGCACAGGTGCTCAAGTCTTTCAACAAACCAGGAGCATTGCTCATTTTAAAGATGAATCGCTTCCCCTCCCCAAATAACCTGCAAAAGAGCATCTGTAACAATTTTGTTGTGATCTTAACTGTTTTCCCTGAATTGCTAACAAGAAAAGGGGAGGGAGGAGAAAGGTGCTGGTCATTTGTCCAACTTGTTTGACATCCTGCCTTGATTCATTTAAGAAAGACTGCAAGAACATAAGATTGTAAAGAAAGACTGTTACGAAATACTGTGAAAAGATTAATCTTGAAAGAGATTGCACAAGAAAGATTGTTTCAAATCATGTGCAGAGACTGCCTATAGACTGCAGGGAAATATGGAAAGGGAAGAAACCGTTTTCCTAAACACAGGAAAGACAGGATTATAAAAGGAAGCAAGGGACACCAGAACACTGCTCCTTTGAATGTTGCATTATGTTTAGTTGGATTTTGTGTAACCGTATGTGTCACTGATGTGACTTCTTCAGCATATACATAGGGATAAAATTTTATGCGGTGGTATTTTACATTGTGTATAGCAAAGACAAAAATAGAAATACCCTTTTGAAAAAGTGTTGTTGTTGTTTCTTTTACTTTATTTTCCTTTTGTCATTATCAGTACTGGAACTTCTGCCTGTGGATTCTGTTGTAAATAGGAGCGGGTTTGCTGTGCATTGTCCTCAGTGGCTGCCTGGCTGCTCAGAGGCTGCTCTGCTCACTTTGAAGCACTCAGCAGGGAAACAGGGTCATATTGGGAATCAGCACAGACAGCTGTGACCCAGGGATGCCCAGTGTCCAACATTACTGAAAGGGTCCAATCATAGATGAGGGAAGTGCCCTGGTTCCCTAGTGCCATCACCTATATTACCGTATGTACACTCTGATGCAGTGCCAACAAGCTCCTCATGCTCTCCTGCTCCCTCCAGTGCCATCCCACTCACCTCTCTGGGATGTCAGGTCCTTGCACCTCCCCTGGCTCAGTGGGAAGGTTGCTACCCAAAAAATCAAGCTGCCCCAAAGACACCCATTTCAAGATGACTGAAAGCAGCCATTCCTGGTCTGGCCAAGCATGTGGGGGTGCAGACACTGGGGTCTAGGGTCCAGAAAGGTTTCTTCCAAAATGCTAGGAGTCACATCGTGTTTTGAAGGCTTAATTTGGTAATTGGGCAGCCCCCACGGCCATTGTGCCGAGTGGTAGCCACACTTGCTGGCTGGGCAGAGGCACTTCGCTCCCCCCTGACAACAGCCTGACACCTCCAATTAGGGAGCGCAGCCTTCCCATACCCCACTCTCTCCCCATCCCCTCCAGGAGGGGCAACCCCTGCCAGGGTGGTGATTGGGTGCCCAAATCTGGTCAGACGGGTGGCCCAACTGGGTCTCACCAGCAACACCTCTAGCATGGCAGGAGCAGATAGCAGGTGCTGAAGCAGGAGAAAAGTACTGTGCTTCCCTGCTGCACCCACCCAGCTTTCGGGGGTCTGCGGTTTGGAAAGGCAGGATGACTGTGTTCACAGTCACAGCTTCCACGGTGTTCACCACGCCTCTGATTTTGAAGCTTTTCTTCCAGGCCTAGGCACTGTTCTTGTAAGTAGCTCCAAAACGGTGTTGAACCTCAGTGTCCAGAAACATCAGCAAGAAGCATTTTTGTTGTTGTGCAGATATTTTTGGACATATGCTTGATGTTGGACTGTCACTTCTTCAAAATGATCCCCCTTGAAGGAAGGGGAAATGAGTGTGGGAATGTCTAGGTGGTCTGAAAAAACCTTTGGTGCTGTTTTGATACCAGCAGTAGCATTGCATTTCATTCTGGGAAGAATATTCATGGCTAAGCTCTAAGCCTCTGATTTATAATGGAAATACTGATAGATCCAGATCCATTTGCAGATGCTATTACAATGTTTCATCCTGGGGAGGGGAGGGGGAAGGGAAACAGCCTCCTTCCCTTTTCATTTTAAATATCGGTACACTCTGATACTGGTTTCATGAAGCATTTGGATGGGTCCTTATTCACAAATGAATAAAAATGAGTAAAGTCCTCAGAATCAAAGGTAAGCCAAAACTGGCACCCATAAGCACAAGGCAACCCAGAGAGCCCATCTGCAGCCAAACCATGCAGCAGACCCAGACACAGCTTAAAGGCTGGCAACAAGACCGCCTGCAGAATCTGCCAAGGAGCCAGATGCTGTTGCTTCCCAAGCTTGGCATGAGGGTTCCTGATTGCCATCCAACAAAGAGGAAAAAGAGGAATGATATAATGTGGTGGGATAAAACACATCCCACCTCAACCTCCTTTATTGCTCATTGAAAAAAAATCGTGGAAGATACTATTGGAAATGTATCATTGTTTCCAGAAATACATACATTAGCCACAACAATGGCCTTGCCAAATGGGAAAAGTAGGAGCTATTTAAATGTATGTGCCATTTAAAAAAAAAAAAATTAAATCTTCATATGCTGTGTTTTGGGTATGCATGTCTTTGTGTCTTTTGTTAACTGTTACAGTGATAATCACTAAAATGAATACAAGTGTGGCCAAAAGCTTCCATTTTTTTACAGTAATATTTCAAAATGCCCTGTCTCGGCACAGCTGTCTAGATCAGATAGATCATGGTGATGGCTACCAAATGTAAAGGAGCAAGATTTGTAAAACGAGGTGCAGAGAAATAAGAAAGAAAATGGTAAATAAAGATATGTGCTGAGAAAGGCATTATGAAACAAACAAACAAAAATATCAAGGCATTACACAGATAAGAGCTCTGCTTTTTCCATGGTTGCACAACTCCATGTTGATGTAACTTGATTTAATTGGCATCTCACCTGAGGGAAACCGGAGTAACTCTGTGAAGGATTTGACCCAGGCAATATAAAAAGAAGTGAGGCTGTGAACCTGAGGATATATAAAGCAGTGAGGGCACCATCATATATGGAAGTGGAAGCAAAATAAATAGGAAAATATACATAAAATAATATGTTGCAGGTAGGTATAGAAACAGGAGGCAGTAAAAAAGTGATGTAAAAGAAGAAATAAGAAAATATTCTTAGAGTTACCTGAACAATAACAGCTATTATCAGTACTCTTACTATCATCACCATCATATCATATTTTGGAAAATACCAAGTGCTTCCATAAATGATATTTCAGGGCAGCTCAAACATATTTGCAAATTCAAGTCAATTTTGCCAGAGACTTTCAGCTGAAAGAAATACATCAGAACATGGTAGACAAACCAGTCCCATAATTTCCATTGCTAGATGGAAAAGATGCAAAAGATTCAGGCACCTGTTAAAAAAGGGAAGGCTTCCTATAAAATTAAGGACATAAAATTCCTATAAAATTAAGGTTAAAGCAGTTGCTGAAGACAAGGAGACTCAGCTTCAATTGAACTTGTAGCCCTGTGTCCGGAGTGTTGTCTGACCAGGGCTGTGGTGCAGCTTCACATCTTCCCATCTGGGTATGGGAGAATATTGAATATTAAACCCAAGCCCTCCATGTTAACAAAACTGCTTTGGCTGCAGTGCTGGCTCACATGAGCACTTCTCTTCCACTCTGTCATCTCAGCTTTTACATCCCTTGGCTTTCATTAATATTTTTAATTATAATTATTTTATTGTAATTGTTTTGGCTTAGGAAGATGTTTCATTTTCTTTACCTGAATCAAATCACTTTTAGATTTTCTTTTTTAATTCTTGTCTGGTTTTTGACAGTCTAACTCATTTCCATTCTTTATCAAACCCAATTATTCACATTTTCAATACACACATTCAACAACTCAACTAGTTGCACAGTCCTTCCTACAAAATTTTCAACAGGTTAAATTGAAAATACTTGGTGAAATATGAGGTATGGAAATACGTTTATGATAAAGAAAATAAGGAATAGTGAGAACTATACTGTAAAGTGTTACAGACTAAAAGATATAAGGCTGCTCTTGGTGCATCTCTCTAAGTTTCAAAGAGATATTTAAATTTACAGAGCACTATATGTGATAAATTTATTGTATGTGTGAAATCCCCACAATTAAGAATTTCAGTGACAACCACATTTATGCACTGGGAGCTGAAGAAATGTGATACCGTGAGAAAGTGTATTTCAAATGGTTTCTCTCACCTTTGCAAGCCACCAGGGGATGTTTCCCTTTCTGGACCTGGACATTTAAGACCAGTAACAAGGAAGGCTTCAGTCTACAAGGCTGCTCTATGTTTCTATAGTTGACCACTCCACAGCATGTAGCCTTAAAAGTATGTATTATGATACATTTGTGTCTTGCTCAATGTAGCTCCCAGGTGACTATATTGCCTACTGCAGCAACATCATATCATGATATCATACCATAGAATTAATTAGAGTATTATAGAAAACACAGACTTTAATGAGCACTGAGGACTATAAGCAGGATTGCCCAAGATTTTCTATTCTAAAATCTTGCTTTGTTATATCCTAACTTGGCTGAACATTCACCACTTGAGGTAAAATTTTCCATGATGCCTGGCTGTCTTAGGCTGATAATTACGGATCTTGTTTTGCTAAGTTTTAGAAAAAAAAAATCCTTCCTCAAATAGAGCCCTTGTCTCATGTGAAATGAGTTCTTACATTAATTGACTGGCTTTGGATTTCTGTTCTTTGATGGAAGGAATAGGAAAAGAAGTCAGCTCTGAGATTTGATAACAGTATGGTGTATCTGTAAAATGCCATAAGTCTGACCATGTCACAGCTTTGAAGAAACCAGGTTGGTTGTGTCTGGCCGAGAAGGGCTGGAGGCAAGTACTGAAATCCTCTGGGCGGTCCTGAGCAGATGTCAGTTCTGGGTGGTGTGCACACTCCCCAGTCCCACTCCCTCAGCCTTGCTGCCCCTGGGTGCTGCTGCTGCACCCCCACCCCCCCCTTTCCCACTTCGGGGAGCGGGAGCCGCCCAAATAATAGGAAATAATAGGAAATCTCCTTTCTGAGGGTGTTGAGGCTGCGTGGTCAAACAGTGGCTTCCAGGACGTGATCCCCTGCGCTCCTCCAGCTGCCTCGATCACTGCTCGGGGCTGGTGGTGATCGCCCTGCCCCTGCCCCGGGGTTCGGGGAGCACCCCGCCCATCCATCTCCTGCGGCCGGGAAGTATCACAAGGGGGACAGCGCAGACCCTGGAGTCGATTCCCAGCACTCCCTGAGGCATCCTGCTGCTCCTGCCGGGTGCCGATGCAGGTCCCACCCCCGAGAGCTTCGTGGCCGCCGGGGTGTACCCGGGCGCGGAGAGGCAGGAGTGCCGGGGCCGCGGCTGCGACGGGGGGGCTGGCGGGGCTGCGGGGGGCACCCCGAGCGGCCCCAGCCCCGCCGGCAGAGCGGAAAGCGGGCTCCGCGTTATTCATGGCTTCCTTGGAAGCTGAGCCGGGGCCGGGGCCGGGGCCAGGGCAGGCAGCCAGCCCAGCATCCCGGGAGGCTTCCCCGGCTCTCTTCGCCCACCTCTTTTGCTCCATCCAGTGGTGACGAGCCACCCTCGAGCCTCCAAACGTTGAGGATGAGGCCGAGGGACGCAGGGCACCTCAGCCATTCTGAGTGGGTTTCCTGAAGCCCTTGTAGAGGGTGCCCTCACCTGCCCCAGTACCCTCCCAGGTACCGGCCTGGCGGGAGCGCCCGCAGCCCTGCTGCGCAGCTGTCGGCTCCGCTGAGAACGGCTCCAGCACCTCCTCGGCTGCGAGACACCATCGCTGCCTCATTGCCCCGGCTGCCAAGGAAGCAGCAGCAGCGGGGATCCTCGCCTTTGGGTACCAGCGGTGCCTTATGGCTGTCCAAGTCCTCCTTGAGGTGGAGGTGGTGAGGAAGGGACAGCTGATTTCCCCATTGCTCCTGGGAAAAGGCAGAGCAATGGAGGCCGAGGTCGGGAGGGGCTCCTTCACTTAAATCTAAGTCTGGGGGGAGTCTTGGCTGCTAGAGTGAGCCCTCAGCCCCAAGTTCCCAGCTGAACCCAAGGCAAGACAGTCTGAAGAGCCCCTGACTACAGCCAGAGCAATTCCTCAGGTGCTCAAGGTGGCCATCAAGTGCAGCATTTGGCCCCATGTGGTTTGTTTGGGAATTTCTTTTCTTCTTCTTCTTTTTTTTTTTTTTAGTTTTTGCTTATGACATTCATGTCTATTTTGTCAACACTAACACCAGAAAACCTGCATTCTTACAGTAATTTAGGTGTTGCCTAAAACAAATGCCCATTGTCTCGCCAGCAGGGACCCAGCAGTGAAGAGCGAGAGCCTTCAACACTCCCCTCCCTGCTCAGTCCTCTCTTACCTAGGGCGTTTTGATGCCACAGGATAAAAATAAATAAATCAAGTAATTCCACTTCCTCAGAGCGGAGCTGATATGGCAGTAGCTCACTGTATGAGAGCAGCTCAGACCTGAAACGCTTTCTTCTCTGTTGGGATCACAGCTTGAGCGTAGGCTTGTTGTGTCGGAATGGGCCTACTGTACCCAAACATCTGAGCTTTCTACAGCTCCTAAAGGAACATTTTATACTCATTATACGTGTAGTAGAATTTCAAAATATGTCCCTGGGACCAGAATGCAGGAGGAGGACATTAAAGGTTAGGAGGTAGTAGGGGAAAAGCAAAAGGGATGAGTAATCTGGAGTTGCCTGATAACCCTTTGAGGCTTAGCCGAAATTAACCGTATTGAGCTGTCGTGAAAAGGGCGCGATGTGCTACTTGACGTATTGTTAACAAAGAGAGGATTTTATTGCTTTAGGTACCTTTTAGAAGTAAAAAGCAAAGGATCAGCTCCACATTCCAGGTTTCAAAATGTTATGATCTAAGCGCAGAATTCATCACTGCCACCACTAAGAGATCATACATCCTGGAGTGTCATGAGCCATCCGTGATTTGTGTCATTGCAGAGGATGATAAATCACTGCTAAAGACATAACAAGCAGCATCATCACTGCAACACAATAGATCATGATGCATCAAGATATTTGCTAAAATATTATTTACAGTTATCAGGGGCTTGGAATGGCAAAGCAGAAGCTGATATTAATCTTCCCTGCATTGTGCCTTTGTGCACGCTAAGGGCTCTGCCCTGGGAAAAATGGGATCTGTAATGTTCACTGATGCAATAGCCACTGGTCGCATACACTGGGGCTGAGAGGGTTATGTGTATATATATATATATATATATATTTATGGAGAAAAGGAGCAATAGCAAGAGTAAGTGAATTCCCATTCTTCAGAGTGTTGAGAACTCAGTGATTACACTGTTTAGTGCTCATCTGTAAATGCAGACATGTAAAGGTCTCTGTCCCTTACAGCAACACTGGAGAGAGAATTTAGTCACAAGCTTCTGGGGGAAAAGGGACTTACTGGTTTTCAAAAAAAGCTCCAAAGGTCTGGAAAAGTCTTAGGAGTTCTTCCAGCTCTTCCCCTACACAGATCATGCAAAAACTTAAACAAAATAAGCTTTACTCCCAAAACTACTTTGGGAATCACTTTAAGGGAGGTGCTAAATTAAAAACACTGCCGGCGTAACTAATGTTTTGGAGTTTTTACCTTAAAAATAAAATTATCAAAAAAACCTCTCATACTACCCAAAAGCCCCCCAAGCCCCAGATCCAAACAATTCAGGTTTCTGAAAACTGCTACCAGCTATTTTTATAGAAGACTTTCTGGAAACAGACTCTCTCTCTGTCAATCGAGACAAGTGTTTCTGAGGCACTGGGGACTGTGAGTTATTTTTCATATGCAGGACATTGCTGATTTAGGTCACATCAACAGAAGTAACAGTTCCATTTAAAGAAATGCTGAGATGGATAGAAAGGGGTTTTTTTTAAAAAAGGACTTCCTGCTGGAAGGAAATCTTCATTTCCAAGCTGCTGCTGACCTTTTTGACAACAAAACACCCATAATACTTTACAAGAGTTTGCCCAGCCCCAGCCTTACCCTGTCAGTGCAGGAATATTATCCACCTCCTGCCATCCTAAAGACAAAAGATACAAGTAAAGTGCCTTTCAGTTTTATATCAGTTACTCATCCTGTGTTTGCTTCATGATGTGAAGCCGAACCCTCCCACAGACTTTAATTGAGTTAAATCATTGCCAGAACCTTTTAGGCTCCCTCTCATGCACCCTTCAATGCACGCATCTCTGATGAGGCGTGTGAGAGGGGCAGCAAGCCACCTACCTGTGGGCTCCAAATATTTCCATCAACTATATTTCACCTGAATGTTTCTTTCCAGTTTAGATGATCATCGAAGTTGGGGAGAGGAATAGGAAGAAGCCATGAGCAATTTACTGGAATATATACACTCATTCCCCAGATTTCCCATCCTCCTCCTTAATTGGATATTATCCCTCATTAATGACTCTGTCAGAGCCTGTAGAGTACTAATTGTCTGTGGTGCCTCTCTCTTTCCCTCCCTGCTCCCCTCCCAGAGATTAGTCTTTTGTTCAAGTTCATGAAGTTTAATTTCTCTTCCTCTCACTGAGATGGGCAGTGCATCCAACCTTTGTTCCACCAGAGCCCTCAGAGCCTGGGATCACCTCCCTGAGATGGTGTTTTAGGATAAGAGCAAAACCCAAACCCTCCTGCCTGCTTCACTATCAGCGATCAAAGCTCGTCTACACTGATGGTCTCGCCATGGTCCAGCATAGCAGCAAGTCTGTTGTCATCTTGCGCACCCACAAAGCTCCTGTTTCACGTCCTGGGCACGTTGAAACCCAGAAGGAGAGTCAGAAGTCATCTAAGCTTTTCTAAAAAAACAGAGGATGGGTGGACATTTGCTGCATGTTGCCTTCATTTATCTTTTGAGGAGCTTGTGTTATTTCGAAAAGAAACAGCTAATCCCAGAAGAACAAACAAACAAAACTTAATTTAAGTGCCTATTTATCAGGGACTGACATGAAAAATTAATGGTTTCAAATGGCTGAATTATTTTACATTGCTGACTGCCTTGGTAAGCTTTTGGCCAGTTTTTGGCATTTTTCTGACTGAGCACCTTGCTAGGATATTTTAGGTCTGTTTATTTAAAGCTTGAAACCCAGTAAGGTTTCCACTGGTGCTAGCAAATCTGTTGAGGTTATTTTGGGTGTGATAGCCTGTTTTTGACTTATGGCCTAGTTGGTTGGGGCCAGTGTGCATTTCTGCCATTGTGTCCCTGGTTGCTCTGGAGATGCTCTTCCCAGAGGCTTGCCCTCGTTAGCATACAAGGCAGCCGGGACCCATCAGGCTGTGACCCCCGGCACCCGGGGAGGACCCCTGCCAGCTCCGGCCGTTCCCGCAACCCTGCCCCGGCCTTGCAGGCATTCAGGGAGACGGGTGGCCTCTCTCTTAGACCTTGTCTGGGATTTCTGCCATGCCTGTGGAGCACAGCCCTCCTGTCCCAGTTGCTTTTGTGACAGGGACACTGGAGCCAAAGCCTGGGCTGTGTGGGGAAGCAGGGGAGCTTTTGCTGATGTCTTCAGTGGAGTTGAAGTGTTGCTACCTGCTTTCTGCTGTCCTGGGGGCCTGTGAGCAGTAATCACAGGCATGCTGCCCGCGTGTACTTTTTCCCTATAACTCTCCTGCTACTACAGCCACAGGCTGACTTGTTACTGCCTGCAGCCAGCACAGAGCGACACAGACCATGGCAATATGCAGAGAACGTGAATGTGTCTTTTAACCACTGCTGCCTGGGGACACTTTCCAGCAAGTGTCAGATGACTTGAAGGTAGTTCTTCAGGAAGACCTTCCATAACAGGAAAGTACTACTTGAGAAAAAATCAAACCTTTTTAAAAAAACCCCACAGAATTGTAGTTTTCTGCTAGCCAAACCGAATGGGTTAAGTGGAAAGTAAGCTGTTTATTTGTCTGAGGAGCTACAGGGTCTCCAGCCATCAAGTCAACCTGAAGTGGTTCAGTGTCCAGGTCATCCCAGGACGCTGACAAGGTAGTGACAAATGATCTGGCTCCCATCCAGAGGCCTCACGTTTCAGGCTGGTCTGTCTGTTGGGGAGGTCCTGCCGGTGCCTTGTGGCTATCCATTCATTCCCCCTCAGCCAAGGTCAGCCGTGCCCAGGCTACAGGCACAACCTGCCATTTGGTCCCTGGTTTCCAGCCCCAGCACGGCTCCTGCCCCGGCTGCCAGGTCTGTGCTATGTGCTTGGTGTCAAAGAGCTTTCATGGATCTTCCTCCTCCCCTTCAGCCCCTGGCTGTGGTGTAACACCACATCCAGAGCACTTGCAGTCACTTGGGCTTCATCCCACACTTTCTGGGATCTGTTTGCTCCCCAAACTCTCATTCTTAGGATGGTGGCATCTGGGCTGATCATTCTACTTTTGCCTGCTTTTGCATGTGGAGACAGCTTAATTTTCTGAAGATGACAGACAGGAAGGCAGACCTTCCTCTCACACACCCCAGCGCTGCCTCAGTAGTGTTTTAGGAGAGAAACTGTTCCAGTGGTTTTGGACACCTGGAGCAGGAGAGTTAGTGTTCCCTACTCTCACCCTGAGAAATATAGGACAGCAGAGATTATGTGGTGGTTAGAAACTGCTATAAGGTCTGACCCATTTTTGTCCTCTAAAAGCAATATAACATCTGCTCTCGGTATTTCTGTGTGCCATTTCAGAAATACCTCTGGAAGAGCCCTGCTAATTCATGCCCTGTCCACTTTCAAATTGTATTATTATGGCCTCTGGTTTATATATGCTCGGGGATGGATCTTTATATAAACTAAAACTTCCAAAGAAGATTATCTTGGGGATAAATTCAGTAGCAAAATGAACCTGTACCTGGCAATTAAATCTCAGATCAGTCCAGCTGTACTGCAGAGCCTGCTGCAAATAAGTAGGAATAAATGTTAGTTGTTCTGTGCTGAGGCATCCCTACAGAGCAGTAGATTTCTGGGGGCTCTCAGGACTTTGCTTCTGGAGGCAATGGAGAGAAAGGATATGGAAAGATATCTCCCCACAGCTACCCAGCCAGTGCAGGCAGCAGCCAGGCCAGACCCATGGGCTTGGCAGGGTAAGGGAAGGAGAGGTGATGGAGATGCCAGAGGTTGCAGCTCCTGGGTTCCCCATGCTTTGGTGTCATGATCTGGAAGCAATGAACAGAAACCTGTGTGGTTACCCACCAAGGGAGACCCTTCGGTGGTGTGCAGTCAAGAGGCAGGGAGGTTATCAGGGTGCCCTTCATGCCCTGGAAGAAGAGAGCAAAATCCTTGTGGACTCTCTGTGCCAGCCTGAGGTCTGGGAGACCTGATGGCTCCCAGAGGCCCCAGCCACTGCTCTTATTGCATTCCTGAGTGAGAAGTTTTTGTTCTGCAGATATTATCTGCCAGTAAATACTTCTCTAATCTGAAAGCCATCAAAAATGCTGGCTCCACTTATTTTAGAGTCCATCTTTGACCTTTATCACTATGAAATACATCTATTGATATTCCACCAGAGGCTATAAAACATCTGGCCTGACTGCACACCAAATAGCTGAAATTTTCTATCCATTTCAGTCTGTGGCATTGACCCCAAATGACAATTTATCTGCACCATTTCTGAGTGCCCTGAAACCCATGGGTCCTGAGATGCCAGGAGTGATGTCAATCCACTGAGCAAATCCAGCCCATTCCTGGGTGAATGGAGAAGACCTGATTTTGAAGGAAAAATCTTGGTCTTACACAGCATCATACAGGGGCTTCAAGGCAGAGTGATGAGACTGAAGGGTATCTGCCCCTGCACACACCCTCCCCACAGCCAGCGTCACTGCTGGGTGGCAAAGCAATGGGAAAAGGCAGAAGAGATGTAGATGGCCAGGCAGGGTAACAACAGTTCCCTCTTCAGAGGCTGGCTTTTGCCACCACCCTGACTATTCCCTTGCACCTCCAAACCCGTTAGGGGCCTCAAGCAGAGTGGAAAAGAGCCAGCTGCAGGAGTTATTAACTTGGACAAATACAAGGCCAAAAGCAGTTACTTTTCGCCAGACCTGAGAGCTGAGGTGAGGAGAAGACATCTACATGTCAGCAAGTAGACTCAGCTGCCGTGGTGCTGCACTTGTCGCAACTGCAGAATGCCTGCCACTGCCTCAGCCTACGGTGCCCCCAAAATCTGCAGTCTGCCAGAGTTGAGAGATGGTGCGTTGCCCCACACCCAGGGTTTCTGACTCTGTCCCTCCCCTGTCTCTTCTCCACAGATCATGGAGCTGCTGTCTGGCAAGGCTAGAGAGGACTGGACATAATTATGAGGTAATTTTCTTGGAGAGCAAACAACACTTGACCTTGCTTTCTTTTGGTGGGCTGCCAGGAAGGTCAGCTGCCCAGCAGCATTTTTGGTGGTGGCAACCATAGTGGCAAGGCATCACAATGTCTTCAACCGCACATCTAATTCCCTGTGTTTTCTGCTACAGATGAATAGACAAAAGACCTCTCAGGCAAGGTGGGGGCTCTTCTCCACCAGAATTTGGATTTTTCACTGTCAGCCAAGCAGAGGATCCAAACTCCAACAATGAGCTCCCTGCTTCAAACGAGAAACATTTATAACCTCTCCAAGCTGAGCTCTGGCAGGGCGATACAAACTGTGAGGTCCATAAGCTAATGACCTTGAAAGTATCCATTTATCTCGGCCTTTCCCCCCAGCTTGAGATGCCACAGAAAATGTAAGGCTTGCTTTCTTCTTCTTTCCTTTTTTTTTCTTTTCCTTTTTGAGCAGGAGGGATAAATATTCAGGGAATGCAGGCAACATGGAAACTGCTTGGTTTCACCTCTCTGGCTGGAGCTCAGCACTGAGATCCTTGTGGAAACTAAGAGCAAGGGGTAATTGGTCCTCCCATCCCTGGCATGCCAGGAGGGCAATTTACGGGGAAGGAACATCAGTGCTTTGTCTCCATTACCTGACTGCTCCACTCCAGGTGCTGCTTCACTGATCTTCATCGATAAACAATATTTATAACCAAAAACCCCAATCCTTTGAGCCTATTGTCTTTACCCACTCAAGGGACCTCATAGCTTGATGTGATGTGACAATCTCAATTGCATCAGAATCCAGGCAACAGTTTAGAAATGTCCCTGAAACAAATGGAGCTGGTGCACAGTAAATGGTATTTAATCAGGGAGAGCAGTGACTCCCTGGAGGGTTTTACTTTGCAAAGTCAGTGTCTGTTTTCTATGCATTGCCACTGTATGGAATCCAGTAATTGGCACAGCAGAGTGCTCCCTTTCTTATGGGATATACCACTTGGGTGTAAAATAATCTCTCTTCATTTCCTTTAGCATTCAGTGCAGACGGCTTAAAGTGAAAAGTGAAGTCACACAAAGCAGCTGACGATGGACATGGGCAGAAGCTGCTACTAAGAAACATTCTTCTACTTACATTAAAAAAAACCCCTGATTTGCCAAGATATTTTCTGACTGCTGCACATTTTAGTTCTCTTACAGATGTGGTGGGACCCAACCACTTTATTTGCAGATATTCTCCTGTGTACAGCCTGATCTGGCTGCTGCTCTGCAGATGCTCCAGCACCTGTGGGCAGGGACCTGCTGCTCACCTTTGTTCTCAGCCAGTGTGGTGGGCTGTCTGCTGGGACTAGCATTTGGGCTCCAGAGAGAATTTTCTGGCTGCTGCCTTTGAAGCTGTAGAAGCAAGCACCAGCTCGTGTTTCCATTTTAGGCATACGTGTAATGTACATCTTTGCTTACTGGACACTCTGAGATGCAATCCAGCCTCAGGAATTCTTGGCTTCCCTCTGGGTTTTGATGACTTTATAAGAGGTGGTGTTGCACTGAAGAAGTCCATGGTAGTCATCTCCTGACTCATTGCCAGCAGAATGGAGATTCATACGGAGACTTGAAGAGCAGATTTTTTATTCCAGAAGATGGAATGAGGTGAGTGCTGTGCTCCCTGCAGACCCAGAGCTGCCAACCCAGTACCATCTCTGGAGATACGCCTGCAGGACCGAGCATACCAAAGACACAAGACTCGGTGTGACCATGCACTGCAGGTGAAGGCTGCCCACATGGCTCCACCAGCCATATCTGTGCATTTTGGCAAGATGTGGAGATTGAGCCAGCTCCTCGTTCTTCCCCTGTCCCACCCTCTCAACTGCCTGGCTCCCCAGGTACTAACCAAGAACCCCATATCACTGAAGGCCTGGATTTATCCGGGTACTTCAGCATCAGCTTTAAGTGAACAATTAAAGTTGCCTTTATGATATGCGGGTTTAACTATTACTTTAAAAACAAAAATCCCTTCACAGAAAAGGATATGCCAAAGTCTTTTCAAAGCTCATTAACACAGTGAATAAGAAGCCAGAGTTGATTTACATAACAGAGATATACATACGTATGTATACGTGCACGTACATTTGCATGAAAAGCATTTGCAGAGCATTCTAAAAATAGAAGACATTTCAGAGGGTTTTGGGCAAGCGAATCTTTATATGCTTTTCTGGTTTATGGCTTCCCTCCAAATTAATAGTTTAAACTAAAATCCAACTCTCCTGTCTAGTACAATCTGCAAGCCAGCGAACCACAGACTTCCCTACAAACACCTCTCTCTAATTCTTCCATTGCAGGAGCAAACAAGAACACCCAGTGCTACAGGGATGAAGGTCAGTAAAGGGAAGGTGTCTTTTTCTCAAATCCTGCAGTTCTCCTAAAATGAAATTCACCCCTTAATTTGGACGGCAATTTTCCTCTGAGGAAGGTAGGAAAATTAGAATAGTTCCCTGAGAAACACTCACTATTTTAACATGAATATGTTTGGAGGTTTGAGGTACCTAAACAGAAGTGGGAGGAGGTTAGATACCAGCTATTGTGAACTGTATGCTCCACATACTTGAAAGGATGCTTAACTTAAAGCTTAGGCGTACCCTCACCAACTTGGGTGGAGCGGCTCTCATACTTCACACTAAGCATACGCTTAACTGCTCCTCTGGGTCAGGGCCCCAGTTAGCACACCAAGATCTGGTTTTATTCTCAGTTAGAGCTGCATAAGACTATATTAAGCAAATTGATTTGTACCAGTAAAAAAAAATAGATTAAGATTTGGCTTGGGATAGAAAGGGAGAGCACAATACAGAAAAAGGTACCTTGTTGGATGCTGCTGCCTCTGTTCATACCCTGGCAGCTTTGCCCTCTCAAAATGTCTCTGCTACAACCTCTTCTCACTCAGACCAGTCTTTCTAATTCCTGCTGCAAAACAGCCTCTCAGCAGAAAGTGTTTGCATGCCAGTAAGGTAACACCATGCCCAAGGATCCCCCAATTTCTAAAACAAAGCCCATTAGCTAAAATCTGTGCAAACTCATAGTTAAAACACATGTCCATGAGTTAAACCTGTGCCCGTGTCCATGAGTAGCCATATGTTGGTGTCCTGTAGTCTCTATTTCTTCATCCTTCCCTTCTCCATCAAGCCATTTAGACCCCGATCCTGGTGCTTTGAGCACCAGCTAATTTTACTCAGAAGCAACGCCCGTTGACTTCACCTTAGCTTAGGTGTGTTCTCATGGCCCCTGTTTAGGGAAGCACCCCTTTCAGATAAATTACACTAAATTATCCAGAATTACACTAAATTATCCACTTACAGCTAAATATGTGCTCTGGTGTTTTCCTTAACAAGATGAACTTAAACATGAACTCAAGATTGTGTTTGAGCATCTTCCCCACCCAAGTTGCAACCAGCTTGGAAGATCAGCCCTTAAATTGCATATCCCCTGGTACAGGCAGCTGCCTTCTGCACATCAGCTTCAAAATGCCTCACACACTGCTGGATCTGTGAACATCAGCTAATGCTAATGTGTTTGGTTTGCCTGTCATCTACACCTGTAAAAAATCAAGGGTAAATCCATCAGCAGTCAGTAAGGGGGAGCAAAAGGCTGGCCAGTCCAGTGTTCCCAGCTTTCCTGCTTGCCGGGAGCCATGTCAGGACAGAAAGATCACTTTGGCACAGTGGGGCCATGAGGTTTGGCCAAGGGCCCCAGAAGGCTTGGGGTTGGCTTTGGCCAAGCATCCAGAAGCTGATATGTGCAATGCAATGTCAAACAGATCCCAGCGGCTCCCACTGTGGCTGAGAGGGGATGAATGCACAAGCCAAAGCTGACAGGTGGTTTACCTCAATCTCTAGCAGCAGCCACTCTGGTTTTTAAAAATACAATTTTGTCTGCATACAAGGAAAGTAAGAAAAGGCAGCATGGACAGAGGCACACTTTGAGATGAACAAAGCACAGCTCTTGTTTGAAGCACTGGCAGGAGTCCAGCATCTCTCAGGGCCAGGCACTGGGGTCAGTCCTGTCTGGCTGTGCCTGCCCAGGGAGGACAAGAAGCTTTAAATTTTATTAAATGTGGTTATTTTTTCTGTTGGTGGCTAGCCTTTTTTTTTTTCTAATTTTGCAATTGATGGTAGTAGTTGTGCTACACAATGTAAGCCAAAGGGTTTGTGGAATTACTGGTAGGACAGCATCGATGTGGTAAGCCAAAAGTTTGAAGAAAAATTCATGCATGCAGGCTCCTAAATATGGATCTACATGGTTATTTTCAGCCAGAGTCTTGCACATCCATAGTTCTGGGTTAGAAAATACAAGCCCCAGGTGAAATGCATTTGGAGGCTCTCTGCCATCTGATGTGAAGGAAGACCCCTGCCACAAAATCATCTGTATGACCTATTTGCTTCTCCCTGCTAAGGAATTGTCCAGGACTCATGTAACAACTTCAAACTTAGGCACATTCCTTGAGCTGTGTGAGGAAGCTTGCACATTGCCTGACCACATTATATCTGCCTCTAGGCAGTGTTATCACTCCTTCCCTTCCATATGCTTAAGCAGAATTTTTACAAAAATAAATGAAATACATATGTACATTATGCAAAGAGTGTTCTTGAGCCGTGCTATATTTGGTTTTGCATGATACGTATCCAGCATGTAGACCATTGGCACTCGGTTTTTAACTGTTAGAGATAAGCAGAGTCACAGTAAGCTATAAAAGAGTGTAAAATATGCAGGGCCTGATTCTCTGGCTCGTGGAGGCCCCTTTACATCACACTGGCACCGCACTGGTGTTTAAAAGCAAGTGCACATGTGACTGGAATCCACTTTCAGGCCCTTTTATACTGCCAAAAGAGCTTAAAGTTGCTGAATTCAAATGAGACTCAGATGCGTGTAGTACAAGCCAGTAGTGGTCATTAAAAGCTTCTTTAATACTGCTGCCCCTCTGCCTCCCAGCACCGGGGCAGGGAGCAGCAGCTGCCCCTTGGATGAGGGGAGCTGCTGAAGGATTGGGGAGCACAGTCTCTGTCCCCATCCCCAGGTGGACAGGGCTTTCCCAGGACTGGACACGGTTGGACAGATCTGGTGGTTGCCACCATGAGCAGGGGGATGCAGGAACAGGCAAACCAGGGCTGGGTGGGCAGCCAGGTGCGTGGGACCAAGCACCCCGCTTCTCCCAGCTGGTCCTTTGCCCAAACTGGGATCTGCATTGCCCGCATCTCCCTTTCCACGGCTGGTTTTTCTCCCTGTAAAGAGTTGACACAGAACAAGCTGTATGTACAAGCGCAGGTCCACCCGCCCTCCACTTTAATCATTCAGCGCCAGCCAAAGAGGGAGGGAAAGGAGTGCTCTGCCGCCTTCCCACTTTCTCTACGGCGGCTGCCTCCATCTCGGCCCAGGTTGGATCCAGCATCCTCAGTGCAGGCTCTGGTTCCCCGTGCCTCGCCTGGGGCCCAGACACAGCCGCTTCTGCAGCTAGGAGGGAAACCAGAGCTGCTGGCTCGTGACTGGCGCACAGATCACCAGTTCATGACTCTCTCCTGCGAAAAAAAGTTCGCTCGCATTTAAAGCACTGGGGGAAAGGACTTTTTTTTTTCTTCTTTTTTCTTTTCCAATCCCCAAAGTCACGTGGCCAGACTATTTTAAACATTCCTGGCTATTCCCCCATGCACCAG
This sequence comes from Brachypteracias leptosomus, assembly GCA_013401335.1. NCBI lineage: Eukaryota > Metazoa > Chordata > Aves > Coraciiformes > Brachypteraciidae > Brachypteracias > Brachypteracias leptosomus. The sequence continues at coordinate 206,762 of VYZX01029824.1, forward strand.
CTCCCTTGGCTGGCACTGGGGTATTCTCGAAGCTTGGGTAGGAGAGTAAACTCTGCATGTATAATTTATCCATTGTAAAGGATGCAAAATCTACTGGGAACAGGAGGGGATAAGAAAGAGCGAAGACACTTGTGGATGCCAAGAATTCCAAGTGCCAGACCTTGCTAGCGCTCTTCCAAAATGGAGAGTCCTACACAGCTCCCGTTTAGCTAGAGCTGAGCCTAGCCTTGCCTGCTGCGTTGAGATTTGGCAGGCTGCAGATCGCCATTGTTGTGAGCTCTCATCCAGGCAGCAGTGCCAAGGCTCCCCTCCGGCTGCAGCCCTTCCAGCACCACACACTAATCCCCTAGTATCTGCCTCTCCCAGATCCAGCGAGGGTACCCTTCGGAGCTGAGGAGGGAGAGGGGAGAGTCCTCTCCTCAGAGATCGCTCTCCCGACAGGCTTCATGAAGCACTATTTGTTCACCATAACAAATTGCCACTATCAATATAGCAGAAGCTTTACAAATATGTGAGGGGAAACATGGAATTTTGTTCCTAATCCTCCCTACCAGACTAACCCAAGGGGCCTTTCCAAAATGGGCAGTGATGCTAAACGCCATGGGTGCAGTCCTGCAGCCACCAAGGCCCTGGAGAGTGATCCCACTGGATCAGCAGGACTCCACTCATCCCATGCTCCAGAGCAGGGCAGCTCAGCACCAGCTCTCTCACCAGGGAAAGTGAGAGGTCGTGCAATGGGGTCAAAATTCTAATTTTGAAGTTTGCAGTTTCTCCTCCATTAGCCTGCCTGCATGGTGAAAGCTTGTAAGAGTCATAGGTCACTCACTCTGCCCAGTCACCCCTCGGATGGAGAGTGGAAACACCACCATGGATGCAGCTGCTGGGGGGTGTTCATCTCTGCATCATCAATGAGACCAGGTCAGCAGCACTTACTACCAGGCAGCCTCACAGCACTTCAGCCTCTCTTCCTTTCAGTGTCCACCCACAGGGCCAGCACAGGAGCTGGCTGCCCCCTCCGGGGGGGCATTTGGGGCCCTTGAAGCCCTCAAGCAAGCGAGACCACAGCCCCCAGGCACCCACAGAGGGGCCACCTGGCAGTCCCCAGCCCTCAGCTGAGGTTGGCCTTCCCTGGGCCCCACCCTTCATAGGCATAGAGGGTACAATGCCACAGTTGTGCAATTGCTGTAACCAAGCTGGCCCCCAGCAGCATCTGAACTTCATCCAGGAGGAAAACTGGATCCAAAGCATTCAGCCATCCCTCCCAGTCCTCTGTTCATTCCTGCAGAGGCTCCCTGAGCTTGGCCCTCTTTGCAAGCCACAACAGGGTCTTGCCTGTGGCATGGGAAATTGTGGGCTTCCCAGTGCCCTAAGTCAGAGAGGCAAAGGGCCAGTCATGGGTGCCATGCTGTTGCGGTGGCTCCAACCCCATGTGGGAACAACTCACGTCTGACTATGTCAGAGCAGCTTTGGGAGTTGGTGGGGAGCCTGCACAGATGTGCCCTCCTTGCACCACCAAAGCCCTTGAGCTCAAGCAGGATGAAAACCACTCATGTGAGTGATTTTCAGAGAAAAATTCTCCTTTTGCAAACGGAGTGTTAGCTCAGAGCATGCTGTGCCAACCTGCATCCATAGATGCTTGAAATTATAAAACCAAACGGCTGCTCCTCTGACCACTGGGGCTGGTGTTGGCTCCAGGCTACTCCAAGCTGTCTTTGGCTTCCCTCCCGGCAGGGCAGAGGAGCACCTCATCCTCCCTGTCCTAGCAGGAGTTAAAACTGCCTTTTCCATCCAATGTGATCACTGCCTCTCTTCAGCAAAGCATCTGATTTTTAAAATGCTACCATCAAGATTTCCCCAACTAGGTGTGACAGAGTGGATTTGGCCACGGTTGTGCTCCATGGGCCTGCCTGCCAGCATGTGCCCAGGTGTTTTGACAACTCAGGGGCAACTGTGCTGCAAACAAAGCTGTGCTGCACACCCCCAACCCTGCACACATGGCCTGATCTGTGCTTTGATGCCTCTGTCCCTGCCATGGTGCTGGTGCCAGGGTGCTATCCTTTGCCCTCTTCCCAGACTGTGCCAGGGTGGCTCCCCTTCATATGGTGCCAAGGACAGTGGGGGACCCACTTCACTGAAGGGCTTCCCTCCAGCCTCGCTGCTCTTACCACACCATTTGGACAGCCTCCCCTCGGGTTTCTGCTGAGTCGCTTCAAAGCTTTTACCTTCACACCCCCAGGTTGACTGTGGGCATCAGTATTTCTGGACTGCAGATGTCTATCCTGTCCTTACTGGGGAGGCAAGGCAAGGCAAGAAAATGATTCTTCATTGTCTTATGTCACTTTGATGATCAGAAGTAAGTCTATGAATTAAGCAGAGCAGCACCTCTGATGCTAAACTCTGTAGCAACTTGCTTTACTCCAGCTTCTAGTGAGACAGAAAAAGGGGCTTAGCAATTAAAAAAAAAACCTTCTCCATAAAGAAAAACAAACAAAAGCAATCTGAACATATCAAACAGTGGTCTTGAAGGAAGGCAGTCTGTATCCTTCAGGGAGGGCAGAGCACCATCACTACACAGCCCAGCTGAACCCTTAATTGCAGGCTGTCAGGTACCATACATCTCCAAACTTTCTGAAGTGCAGGGGGATGGTGTGATGGGAATAGATAACACGCGAACATCACAGGCTGGGCAGAGCAACGGAAAGATGATGCTGGGCTCAGCACTGGAATATTTCTGTGTATTCAGGCTGAGAGGCAGTAGTGTGCAGGATGTTAGCAGAGCAAGGTGGTCCTGCAGGAGATACAGTGGGATCACAGCTAAGGCAAGCTAATTTTGTCTAATGATTAAGAGCCAACCAACCAAACTTAAGCTTGTTTGTAATTTCCATTAATAGCTTCTGAGAAATCAAAAAGCTCTGACAGTCTCTTTGAAGAGAGGAGTAACCAATAAAATTACAAATTAGACCAGTCTAGAGAAATATGCCTTTACTTGTTGACTTGATAGAAGGCAATTGAGCATCTTCTTATAGAGAAAACAGATAATAAACGTCATCTTGAGAGATTCTCCCAGATGTTGGCTAAAGTTGCATCTGTAATAGGAGCTATTGAAATCTCTGTCATAATTGTTTGTTATACAAGCTGCACTTCAGAACAAAAACTGCATTGAGTCCCATTAATATGATGACTAATGGTAAAAATCAGTTAGTGCACACAGAGAGGGGAACTGCTCTCAAAGGGCAGCCTCTAAGTGGTGTGCTGCCCTGATTTGGCAAGGACAGCATCACCTTACATGGGGTCAGCTGGCCTAGGGAAGCTTGTCCCATTGCAGGGTTGTGGTGGGTTTTGTCCAGGCAAGATGAGGGGAACTGGGACAGACAGTCCTCCAAAGCAAGGATCCCCTGATGTCACCAGGGACTCTCTCCAGCAGGTTTGTGCAAGCCTGGCTTAAAATACATAAAGAGGGATGGGGAGCAGGACTCATCCTGAGCAGGGAGTGAGTTTTTGTGGTAGTTCATCATAGGAAATTGGCCTGGAGACTTTGCGATCCCAGCAGCAGCTGCTAGGGAGGCCCTTGGCCAAAGCCCTCACTGCCCTCCAGGGTTCTGTGTCACTCCGGAGCCCTGTGGAGCTGGAGCCTGTGTGGGGCTGGAAAGCCAGGCATCCTCATCATTGTCATCTTCTTGGGATGCAAATATAGCCTATGTTCATTCCCAACTGGACAAGAGGAATATTTACTGATTGCAAAACCTTTTTGTAAAATGTTTGACTGACAGTTTATAATTTCCATTTAGTGACACTGCTATTCAGATTTTCTGTACTACTAATATGCTTTAAAGAAAAAAAAACACATTAATTGCCTTTAACTATAACTTTGTTTAATAGTAAGCCATTTTTTTTTGTTTTACCAATTCCATGCTGTTCCTTGCTTCTAGGCAATATTCTTTGCAACCCACTTCCCCTTTTTCCTCTGGTGTACGTGTGTCCACAGAACACAAAGGCTGAGACTGCCAGACACATCACAATCAATGCAGAAGTGCCAAAAGTTGGAAGGAAACCATGAAGCCCACCTCTCCTGTTGGCCATTCCTAAAGTCCACTGGTGTGCACATCCAGTGTCCAGGGAAGACTCTGCACTATCTTGCTGCTTACTAGTGGGTTTCTAGATCCATTTGTATGTGTGTGCAAACATATGTATGCACACACAGTCCACACATAAACCTCACAAACACATATTTCTTTGGAAATATATACACATAGCTTCAGTTAGTTTTATTCCCTTCTGATCAGGTTGAGCATAACCTCTCAAGCCTTTGAGTTTAGGCATTGGGGCATTTAAGAAAATACCTTTCAGCAATAACAATTAACATTTATTTTTTGTTCTCTGTCCCGGGTTATTTAGCCCATAATCTCTACCAATCTAAGAACCAAATATCACTAACTAGTACTGGGGCTTAATTTTTCTTTCTGCATTAAAAAAAAAAAAGAAGTCATGATCATTTTGTACCTAAGCAACCACCAAATTTTATTTCCATGATTAATTTCTCCATCTCTCAAGATGGCATCTGATGCAGGATCCCTCTGGGCCAACAGCAGGGCTGCCTTAATTAGGAGATGGCCTTTTCCAATGCTGAGACCACTCACCTCCACCATGGACATAGCAGGAGAGGAGAGGACCTCTGCGGAAGCTTCCCTCGTGGTTGTACTCAGTCATGGCCATGACGGGTCGATTGGGCAGTGCCTGTGAGGCTGCTGGAGGTCACCTGCTTTGCAAGGCAGCAGCTGCCCTGCCCAGTCCCGGAACCCTTTGTGCCCTTGCTGGTGAGGTAATCCAGCCCCAAGGATTTTTGTGGGAAGGGTTTGCTGCTTTCCTCCTGCTTCACCTGGCATGTCTGCCTCCCTCATTGTACTTCAAGTGAGGAGGGAGAATCCTCTCCCCTTTCAGCCCTCAGCCACAAATATCTGGGGGTGGTTGGGCAGCTGGCAGGGACTGGACCAACACCTGCGTGCCAGATCAGTCCAGCTGTGCCTGTGACACACTATCCATCTGCAGCACTTCTCATGTGCTGCCGCCAGTTTCTTTCCCCAGGGCCAGCTGGGAAAGGAGAAGGGACCAGTGAGGAAGGAGAGATCCACAGTGACATTTTCAAACACTTTTTGCCTCCTAATTTATTTCCTCCTGTTGTCTCCTCACACAGGGCAGGGCTCACAGCTAATGCAGCCTGAGGCTGCCCAGTGCTGACGGGGCCAGGTAGTACTTGGCAACTCGCTCCAGGGCCTGGAGCTGTGCCACGGTTCCAGGGCATCCCTGGTAGCCCCTTCCAGGTGGGTGAGGGCTTCCTGCACATACAATATGGCCAAGACTCTTGCTCCTGGCTCCCCACTGCTTTGTGTGGCCCAGGCACTCAAGGGAGGGCTATATATTTTGGTTTTCCTGCCTTGCCCTGCTTTATACCAGAGACAGCTGATGCCAGCAGCAAAACTCTCCCTGACTTTGCAGGAAACAGGGCTGGGCTCTGGGCAGGCAGCTGCGGGAGAAGCAGACAATAGCTCCTCTGAGTTAATTCTGGAGTATCTCACTAGCTGGAAACTGAGACCTACACGATTCTCCTCGTCTTCAAAGTCTCCATCCGTGACAACAGCTTAGCAGGAAATGAAACAGAGTTTGAGCGAGAGTGTGCTGTTAGGGAGCTGGTGGAAAAACTTTTTGTGACGTGGCTGAAGGCATAAGGAACTACCTCATCTGCTCTTCTCCACTTGCTAACCATCACCTCAGCAGCTCCTCATCAGCTCTGAATGTGCTGCTCAGACCATCCAGCCCTGCGTCTGTGTGCCCTGCCATACCAGATGAAAAACAAGGTGAGGGACTGAAAAAGAAACTTTTAAAAAAACCAAACCTCAATAAATACCATCCAGGGAAGAAGTTAGCACGAGCCACTGCATGGCCAGAGTGAGGCCCGACCTCTGGTGAAGGTGGCCAACTCCCCTGAACTTGAGGGTCCCTGACCCACCACCCAGCACACACAGGGACACACTCAGCACATAGCTCCCAGGGTGGCCACCCTCTGAACATGTATCTCTTGATTGGGCACATGTCCAGGCAGCCACATAGGGCCCTTCAGAGAAAGGAGGACACTCCCAGAAAAGTGCAAGATGCAAAATACCTTGGTGGGAGCCCAGGCAAACAGTCACAGCATGTACTGGCAGTGTCACCATGGCCTTGCTTAACCCCGCTTGGAGCAAAGCTGGACAGTAATTAATGGAACGCCCCGTGCCAGTAAAGCTGGCGATGTTGCTGCCATTGCATCTGCATTAGTTCAGTGGTGGAAGATTTCATAAAGAAAGCAGCCTTGGCTGGTTCACTGCATTTGCAACAGCAGAAGGGTTCGCTCATTGCTACCACAACCCACCATTCCACCGCTTGCCACACGCTGGGACACAGTGAGGCATCTGCAGGCATGATGTCCCTGAGAAGGACAGCTGGGAGCAGCCAGAGCAGCACCTATGAAGGAACCCTCAAGTCTCAATGTTTGACAACAAATGTATCCATCACCCAAAAAACTCTGCACCTTGCTTCTGCTTTGCAATCAAATGGCAGGAAAATCCGTCTTCCTACCATCTCTGCTCTGAATGGAAAACTTCCATCCTCCTTGTTCTCCACTGTGCTTCCTAAATGACCTTTACTTTTTTCCTTTTGTCTAAATACTTGCCCCAGTTGTCTCATGTGGGTCAAACATGGGCCCACTGGTGCCCATGTCATCATGCTCCCAGCTCAGTGCATCCTTTTCCTCATCCTCATGCAGAGTGTAATTTTCACCTGTTATTGAAAATTCAATATTGAGAGCTTTTAATTCCAAAGATTTTGACTTTTCAATAAAAAAGTGAAAATGAATCTCGGCGGGATTGCAGCAGAAATGTTGCAAATGAGCTGGTCACATAAGGGAGAGAGGGAAGGAAAACAGGAAGGAAGAGGAGGACAGAGTGAAGGAGAAGTATACAGAGACAGCTCTTCCAGGAAAGGGCTTAAATAATTCAGGTGAAAAATATAATAAGTGGCAGAGATGTAGTTTTTTGGTCTGTGCTGCACAATCCAACAGAAAACAGTGCTGCTTGCTCACTGCCCCATCAGTTGGCTGGACCTATATCCCACTGCCACAGCATCCCAGATCACCCGGTTTGCTTCAGTGCTCATATGCCAACAGCTCCGTTTAGGCCACCTCAGTATTGAGACCCCCCCAGATTTTGTAGTCATTCTATAACATGTCTGTAAGTTCTTGTCAATGTCATCCTTATTAAATCAAATAGGACTTTTCCCTCAAAGTTAACTGGATTAGTTAAAACAATGGAAAAGTGGTGTTTAAAAAAAGAAAAAAAGAATCCAATAACCAAAGTTAAATACAGGCCTGTTTTCCCCATTATGTCTAACAAAACAGCCTATATTAAACATTAATATGTTGCTTTTTGGTCTTCTATGTAACTAGAAATCTCACTGGATAAAGGGCATGGTCCTTCATTAGCCATGAGGACATGTTATTTTTCTCCTAGATCTAGAGCTTTACTGGTGACCTGTTTTCTACCCATATCAAAATCTGAAGTCTCGCAGCTTTGCATGGACTAGCAGCCGTCAGTTTGCACACAGCAAGGTTAAAACACAGCTTCCCATCTTTTGCCTCTCCCTCTTGTGAGATGCCTGTTTCTGATAGCTCTGCACAACCCAGCCCCTCCACCCAGACACCCATCCATCCCTCCACCCATCCCTCTGTGCTGTTGCTCCACAGAATCACCTGGGCAGCGGCTCCCATGGGTGCCTCCCCGGGGCTCACATCCAAGCTCACTCTCTGCTGCTTGCAGATTCTTTCTGCATAACATCTCTGAGATATGGCCTTCCTTACCCATCTGTACAGCTAAAACTCTTGTCAAGAATCTCAGCATTTCACATCTCAATTACTGTAAAATCCTTCCCCCTGCTTGGCAAATGCAGCCTCATCCAGTGCTTCCTACTCATCTCCCTGCCCAGCCACTACTGTACCCGCCAACCACAGCTTAAAATCATTTATGCTCCAAAGGATCACACACAAACACCTCCTATGAGTTATTTTTCTCACCAGCAATCACAAAACAATGGTGAAGATACAAGCTCCCACCTGGATGTGATTTTACAGGTGCAGCCCTCGACGCTAGGAATGGTGAGCAGGAGCTGACTTACACATCTCGCCATCACTCTGAGATAAAATAATGCACCTGGGGCCAAACTCAGCTGTGAAGTTTCAGTGCCTTTAGTTCCTCCTGGCAATGCTGTGAGGGCACTGGGTCTACCTCAGAAACCCCACATCCTTCACCCACCCACAGCAGTTTGTCCTCATGACCATGTGGTATACCCCAATGCTGACCTGTCCCCAGTCCGACACGAGCTTATGCCTTTTGCTGTGCACAAGTTTTACCAGCCCCATCTCCATACTGGTGTGTTTAATACTTACAAACCCTTTCCTGTTGCTCTGTACATGCTCACCTTTTCCTCCTTCATCCTCTCTTCCCTGAGCTGCTTTTTTTCTTCCTTCCTCTCCTGCTGCTTCTCTGTTTCACTTCATCTCCCCTCTACCCTTTGAGGAAGCCTGGAGCTGGCTCCCACATTTTGCTCCTATTTATTCTCAGATCTGTGTGGCTTTTACTTGGTGTATTCTATTAGGAAGATGATAGCAAACTGAGAGTTTAAACAAATTTGGCTTCAGGTGTACTAATGAAAAATTAACAGGTTTAATACTGGCTTCACGATCAAAAGAAGAACATTAATGTTTAATATTTAAACAACACGTCTTCACAATAATTCCACCACATTTCCCATAGAGAACCCACAGTAAATGCCTAGGGTAAGGCAATAAAAAAAAAAAACTAAACTGTAACACTATTTACTATTTTAACCCTTCCTCAACTGTCTTTCCCAGTTTACACAATGCTCTTTTACAAAGAGAGTTGAGACATTTTTAAATGGCATTTCCCCCATTCTTTGCTACCACAAAAGGTAATATTAGATTTCAGATCATAGTCCTGACTCCTTAAGCCTTTTCAAGGCTGAGGATATGAAAATGTTATGCAAACTAGTTGCTCTTTAAATGTATCTTTAAGAAAAAAAGACCTCAACATCTCACTGAAGAATGATTGAGTCGACATTTCATCTTCATCACATGCTGTCCAGGTACAGGTCTCAAAGAAAAGCTCAAATGATAAAGAGTGGCTCCAACATCCATAAATTTGTGATGCTTCCCCAAATTACTGTACTAAAGGGATTTCTTGCCTTAAAATTGAACTCTGCCTTTCGCTGTGGGCAGAGCATCACCCCACCTGGATCTGGACTCCCCATGCCCAGGAGCACCCTCCCTGGAAAGCACAAATCCATCATGAGTGCCAGCACTTTGGGGCAGATGTTGATGGTGACACTTGGCCTCAGGAGGAGCTGTGGACTTGTTCTCTCTCCTTTTTCACTTCAGCTGATGTGTTATTTATGAATGACCTTTTGAGTACACGGTGCTCTCCCTGATACAACAAAAAAAACTTGAAAAAAACCCACCTCACCAAGGAGGAAACATTGATTACCTTGAATTGCCTGGATTGGCTTCAACATCCTTTTGCACATAAAATGAGAATGATTTCTTAAACCGAGAGCCTTTAATTGGAGAAAGGATTCTCACCTCAGTAAATCTCCATCTATAAAAAAGCATGATCCAGATGGATAGAAAGAAAACAAATCATATGCACTGTAATACAGGGGAAAGACACTACAGTGCTTCCAGATGCATATTACAGGAAAATATTTATAATAACAGCGCTGGAAGGAGACATCATGGTTCAAGTAGATAAATAAGAAAGCTCTGTTGATGTGAACCCAGAAATAAAGCAGAGATGGAAAGCATTTAAATATAAAATCATCAAAGAAGTTATGTGTCTGCCTTGATTGTGCTTCCAGAAAGTTTCTGGGTCATGTGTTCATGCAGTTTTCCGGCTTTCAAATCTAGATTCTGTAGTACAACACCTACTAAACAGGAAGAGATGGACAGACAAAATAGGATGAAGACATGGCTTCTCAGACCAGGACAAGAAACATCTCCTGAAATTGCTGACTAAAATGTCTCAGAGCACTTTACCAGGCACACATAAGCAGGTAAATATACCATTAGAAAAAGCACTGGGATGAGAATTCCTCAGCCTCAGAGCTGGAACCCTTCATGCACTGACTCCCTGACTATCCTATATGCCATTGGGTCATACATTAGCTTGTTTTGATTCCCTAGGTAAAAGATGTTATTAAGATCAAGATTGTTCTTCTAAAAGCTGCCATGTCCAGACATTCATGGAGCATGTATGCTGAAGGTTAATCATTGGTCTTCCCGGAGCAGCTCAGGGAACTGTTTGTATGAAGCCTAATAGCTTCCAGGTGTCACTGCCAGCATCCTGAAGTCCTCACACAGCTGGAGCCTTCTTACTTATGGCTACCATGCACCCTTAGACCTGTGAGGCTGTAAGCGGTCTAACACATAGCAAATATCATCCAGTCCTATTCTTTGCAGCATTATCCTTTACACAACTGCTTTTGGGGGTTTGCAGCCTTCTGTGATACCCTTAAGTTTTCCACAAACGCAGAGTACTTCTTCCTGTGAATTATTGTGCCCCCAGCTCCTAGTAGGAGCCAGTTTCCCTCCCCCCTGCCAGGTTGATGGGCCCTGGCTGGGGGCCATTTCCATGGGGTGCAAGGAAGCACACTGCTCAGATCACAATCAAGTGTATAGCACGCTGTCCTGTTATTATGCAGTTGTGCATGGCACAGCACAGAGGGTCCTGCAATTCAAACTGCAGCTGCAATTCAAATCCTAAGTAAAACAAACATATTTTTTAAGGGGAACCTGTGACACACAAGCCCTGTCTGCACTATGGCTAATTCCACTTTCTTTGGCTATCATTTCCTCCCCTGGCAATTGCTGCCTCATCTGAGAAATCTTCAGCAAGAGAAATGCCTCGTATCCAGGATCTCAGAAGGGCAATGTGGAGACATGTTGTGATGCTCAAGAAACCTGCTCCCATGCTGAATGGCAGTTTTGTAACAGGTTCATATTCTCACCGGTCTGTATCACATTCAGCAGCAGAGTTACAAGTGCAACATAAAGCCTTTTAACTCAGCTTTCTCACTTGTTTCCAGAAATTTTCACTGGTGGCAAGTACTAGGAGCGCGAGATGCTGCTTCCCTGCAGGGGCAGGTGATACCTGCTAGTTTAGGATGGCTTCCATTAGCATATAGGGCCAGGAAAACGTCAAACTAGAAAGGAGAAGAGGAATGGCCTCAGATGCACTCACTGAACTGCTCTGGTAGGAAAAGCATTTACTTCATTCAGTTGCTTGTCACAGCTTTTTTTTGTGTTGGTGCCATACACAAATATGCACTTAGAGCTGATTTTTGCACGCTCCTGCAGGCCCTTCGCCTTGGGCACAGGAACCTGGACTTGGTGTCAGCATGCGATAGGAGTAAACGGGGTTTAATCCAAAAACTTTTTACCATGTTGTAAGTTTGCAAAGAGCTTCACATGAAAGCCTACATTGTTTCGAAGTGCTAGACATTTTCCTGCTCTAAAGTTTCTAACAGGGAACTTCTGCTGGGTTTTGGATTCAGGTCTTGTCGGTTTCCTGGCTGCCAAAATGACTTTTGTGAGGCAGATAAAACTTGGAATAGATCTGATTCAACCTTTGCAGCCAGCTCCTACGCCTATGAAGTTTCTGAAACAAAACCCAGTCTCTGGGGAAGAAAAAAAAACTACCTCCTGCACTCTGAATTGTCGTTCAGTTCCCAGTCAGGTTTTGTAGTTTGGACTCATCACAGCCCTAAAACCAGCCAGCCAAGTCTTCTGTTAACCTGGTCACCGCCTTAATTCTTTTTTCCATTTTAAAGTGGAAGCACCTGGAAGCGCTGGTGTGGCCTGTGCATCGTGGGTCGCGAACAAAGGAGTGGAGCGGGTGGGAAGCACTCGAGCAGTGTGCCGGTGGTGTGGCACCGCTCCCCGCTGACCGGCCGTCCAGCACATCGCCTCATTCACTCAGATACACGACATTCGGTGTGCCGCGGAGAACCCGGCTGAATATTCACCTCGCATAATATAGTAAAAGACGAAAAAAGAAAGACAGAAAACCGAGGGACATTAATGCCTTGGGTGTTAACTTGCTTTGAAAACCCCCGTTCACCCCCAGCTCCCTCGCCCAGGTCCCCACCGACAGCCGCGGTGACTGCGGGCGGGTAGCGGATCGAGGTGGGGCCGGCGGCAGCAGCTGGGCTGCCCTGGGGGCGGAGGGGAGGGCGGCGGCGGCAGCGNACCCCGGCAACCCGCTCCGCCCGCCCGCGTCGCTCCGGACCCGCGGCAGCTGCCACTGGGAAGGCCGGGAGCCACCGCTGCCCCTTTGGGAGTCGGAGGAAGGTGGGGGCGTTGGGGACCACGGGATGCTGGACGTGGGACGGAGCCTTCACCCCCTCTGCGTAGGACACCGAGGGAGCGGGCGCAGGAACCGTCCTTAGCTGCGAGTCCTTTGCCCTCGACAGGAAACGACAAAGAAAAGTAAACAACAAATTTGATGATGTGTTGCTGTGAGCCCCCGAGGATGTCTCCTCTGCTTCCCCACCCGCTGCCAGCATCCAGCTGGGGGCCCTGCACAAGCCATCAGAAACCCCGTGGGGCGTTCCCCACCTTGCAAAATCAAACTTTTAGCACCCCGAGTAATTGGCAGGCAGGACCAATTAACAGCGGGGCTGACTCTCCCTGCCCCGGGGAAGATACCGGCCAGGGAGGGTGTATAGATGCCCAAGCCTACACGGCACTTCTCTGGAGGCACGGTGGGAGAGTTTGTGCTCCAGTAGCCACCATCACTTTGCAAAACTAGTAACACCCGGCCAATGTCCAAAAAATAAAAATGTACTAACACTTGCTCCGGGCTGCTGCTGGGAAGAGCTCAAGAGGCCTCTTTGCTTTTTCCTCCGTGGTTCGATAGCATCTCATGTACTCATGGACCTCCCTGTCTCCATCCCTGTACCTGTTCCTGCTTCATCCTCCTCCTGGGCCTCATCCCGTGCCCACAGGGCTACAAGCAGAGCAGCAGGAGAGCAAACGCTGGAGGGTTTCCTTCAAGGAAAACTCAAAAGTGGACTTAAAGAGTAGAAAGGCTGCACTTGTGTAACTCCACATGTGAACTGCAGAAGTGATGCTGCATCAACCGTCCTGCTCTGTTTCTCTGGCACATGTCTCACCCCACCACGCAGGCACAAGCATGTCGCTTTTGCCAAAGCTGAGCCCAAGGCGAGACCACTGCAGCCCTGGGCAGGGGATGTTGATACCACTTCACACTGAGCTTCCACCAGAGAGTGGCTGCTGCTGAACCAACAGAAAGGCCACCCTTACCAAAACCTCGCCTTTTCAGGAACAAATGATGGCATTGTGTTTGTTTGCTCTAGAAATGAGAAGGTTGAGAGGGGACATGGTAATGAGGAAAGAAGTCAGTTTTCGATGTCAGCTGGAAGCAGAGAGGGAAGCGGCACACATAGGTGGCAGCAAGGGGTAGTGTCACCAGCAGAGGTGCTGTTTCTTAGCTCAGCATTAAGGTATTTACTGTGCTTGTCCTTTTCCTGAAAAGGGCTTTTAAACAAGGCCTGCTGGGCACGAAGTGTGCTGGTGCTGTTTGGGTTTCCCTGCCTTGATCACGGGTCAACAGCAGTGTTGGGGCACCTGCTCATCTCTGGACAGCACCGGTGAGATGTATTTCCCTCCCAAATGAGTGAGGGGGTTTGGTAGTTATTTTGGGGGGCTTCAAAGTGTGTGTGTTTTGAGATTTGGGAGCCTGAGGAAAGTGGCAGTCTGGCAGGCCCCTCAAGTTGTCTCGGCAAGACAGCCAGCAGGAACTCCAGTGCCAGAGCCAGTCCCCAGCCAGATGCTCGCTTGGCTTCCCAAGCCTCAGGGCTCTACCACTCAGGATCCTCTGAGCAAGCAACATCCCACTACCCCTCTAGTCCAGACCTGGCTTCTGCCCCCTCCATCCAAAATCTTTGGCCCAGATGATTGCCTCCTGAGCTCAGCCTATGGGCAGTCAATGTTTGCCTTCCAAGGAAACCATCCTCAGGTAGCTGTTGAGCACACAGTAAAAGCACCACTCCTATTTCTGGGTGTTTATGGGTCCTTTTACCTCTTTCGTCCTTCCTCATTCTCTGCTGAAACACCTAGCACTTCAGTAAAGCTACTTCTATTTCCTGCTCTTTGTATCCTCTTGAACTCCAAGACCCAGATGCTGATGTACAAATATGTGGACAAGGTTGTGTTCCTTGTTTTGTGTGAGAAGAACTGGAAAAATTCACCTACGATACAATGAGGGATCAATTTGTTTTCCCACCAAAGAAGGTAATGTTTGTCTTGCCCTGCTTTTTTTTCTTGAAAACCTGGATAGGTGACAGAGAAGCTTGTCAAGTTCAGGTAGTGGAGGAAAAAAGCAAATGAAAATTGATTTGCAGGGAAGTTAATTAATAGTATTTTCGTACTTTTGGTTGTGCCTCAAGCTTTTGTTAATATCTGTGTATCTCATATATTTGGGAGATGCTTGAGAGACGTGACAGCCCTGTTGATGCATCAATTAAGGACCATGTTGGCAAGTGCCAAGATCTCTGAGATCCCAATGAGCTATTTGAGACGTGAATCAACATTCCTGGAAAATGAACCTCAGAGGGAAAACAAATGTCATGACCAGAGTATCTTTTATAATTTTACCTAGAAAAATAAAAAAATGCTTTGTCCCAGCAGCTATTATATCATGAGCAATGAATTTTTTACACAGAAAGCCACTTCCAAAACAGGCAAAGAAGAGCTGGAAGACCTAAGTACAGAGGAGGGGAAGCAGAGTTGTGTATGGCTGGACCCACAGTGCTCACAGCCTGAAAAACACCATCTTAAACACAAGGCAGCATGACATCATTCAGAGCTGAAAGCTGCTGGAGGCTCTTTGGGGATGTGCCAGCAGTCCTGGGGCAATGTCCACCAGCTCCTATGAGGGGAACCCTCAGGACCAGCAGGGGACAGGCAGGAGTCCTGTGTGCAGGGATAGGCTTGTGGGGGACCTATAGACCATCCTCAAATTAACAGTGTCAGAAACTAGGAGGCCCCATCAGGTGTGTCATGGGGGAGGCACAAGCAAGGAGGTAAAAGTGCAGGAAGGGGGCAGGTACCAGGAGAGGAGAAGATGGCTGAGGGTATTGCAAGGGGATGCAAACAAGATATGGTCTCCACACCAGTGCCATGACCCAGAAAGTTTGCATGGGAGACTGGGTGAATTGAGAGAAGAAGTTGCTGCTGGGCTGATCTATGCAAAGTTATCACCTCTGGATCTTTCCCTGGGCTGCCGAGGAGCGTGCTTAGGGGAAGCATTGAAAGGTAGGTGCTTGCCACCAGTTTCCTGACGTCAGAGGGACAGGCTGGAGACCTGGATGCACCACTCTGCTCCAGCACAGCCTTCTCCTTGCTGGGTATCACACCACCTTACAAACCTCAGGACTGTGGTCAGGAGAAGCTGGGAAATACTGTCACTTAAGATGAACAGAACCAGATTGCAGGGGTGATGGCAGCGGGTGAGGCTCAGTCTGCATCATGAGGGGATGCTGGGCTCCTCATTAGCTCCACGTTTTCCTTTCCTCTCCCTGCTGGTGTGAGAAAACGCACACTGCATTTGTTCAGCTGCCAGAAGTATGGCAGCTCAAGCACCATCTTGTTAGCTTCGCTGTGTGTCTTTTCCCACAGCATTGCTTTAAATAATGAAGGGAGTCATGATCCACCAGCTGGATTAGACGTTATGAACTTACCTGGCTCAAATCCAATGGTGATATATTTGGTCTCATTATTTTATGCACAAATGCCACAAAACAGCATAAGATTATTTTTTTTTTCCCCAAATACTCTTTTTCTTTTAGCACTGACATTTCTCTTATTTGCATTAAGATTTGCACTGAACAGTCTGTGCCAGACCAAATTTGTCAGATACTTCTGCTCTTATGGCTGGTTTTCTCCAGGAAATCAGGGTTGGAAATTGTACCCACTGACCTCAGGGATGGGCCAGCGAGTATTCCCAGGGAGGGGAACATCTCCTCTCATTCAGTAACCTGCTGTGTGAAGAAATGGGGGAACCACTGAATGCGTCATGGTGCCATGGCCAGGACAGCAGTTCAGGAAAATGGAGAAACCAAGGTCCTTGTGATAAGACTTTTAGCAATCACATGAGCTGTAGTTTCCCCAGCTGTATGGGGCAGATGGTAATATTCAGCCTGCTTTATAAAGGACTTGTATTAAATAGAGATCTAGATGGAAGTGGTGGGAAGTGCTGTTACGTGAGCTGCACCCGTGCTCTTGCTGTTCCCAGTGGGTGTACCTGACAAGGTACATGCAGTGTGATGGATGCCATGGGGCAGGAAGGCAGCTGCACTTGCTGTGGAGTGCAAGACTTTCTATCCTCCGCAGTAGGGATCAGCTTCCCTGTCATCTGGGAGGCAGAGACAGGGAAGGTTTTGCAAGGGAGGGCAGCTAACTACCTGCAAAAGCCAGAGGTACCAAGGGGATCAGAGGTCAGGGATGGATAAGAAATGCTTTGAGCACAGAAATATTAGAGGGCAGAAGCCTTCACTGTGGATACTTTGAGCTTGCAGCACTACAGATCCAACCGAGTTTGGCCCGACCCGAGAAGCATCAAGCTGCCTTGTACAAGGTTCTCATGTCCTGCTGTTCCAGCCAAGTGAAATAAAAAATTTATAAAGAGATGCAAGCCACCTGGGATGATAATGCCCACTGGCTTCAAAATTATGATTTCTTATGATAAAAGTGCAAGAAATGAGGGTGTTGTGTGGGATGCTTTACTTAGCTGTCCTGGCAAGATCACATCGTGTTACAATTCAATTCAGCCTTCAGGCAATATGCTCCTGCTCTGCTTCCGGAACCAGTCAATGTCTGCTTTCGGTATTTCATCTAACAATCCAGAGAGAAAGGGACATTGGAGAAACAGAAACCTACAACATTAGGGAAAAAAGTCTTTTTTACAACCCCCACCCCCCTTTTTTGTTTTGTGATTCATATAGTTTTAGGCCAGTCCGTCCCATTGTACCGAGTCTGCTATTTGAAGTAGTTGCTGAAAAGTCAAGAACAAGTTTGGGAACATCTGGAAAAAACAGGAACACAATAAATTTGAAAAGCAAAATCAGGCTCTTCCCATTTTGTTTTTCATTAAGAAAAGAAAAGGAAGAGAGTGCTCTATGTATTCAGCCATTCAAGTGCAATGTACTCAGATACCGTCTGCGTGAGCCCAAGCATTGCTCTGCAAATATTGACAGTCTCTTCATTTAAGCAAGAGCTCTCACAGTCTAATTTTAAGTGCTCATTTTGTGTATTCCTCAATAAAAATCGTGCAATCAGGGGAAGAACAGGCCTGACTGTGGTTGACGTCTCTTGCAGACATTTCCACCCTATGCCACGAAGCACCCACTCATGACATGGATGCACCATTGCTGTTGGCAGAGCTGAGCTTCCCCCCCAACAGTTCAGCTCTCACATGGATGTTTTAATCTTTCATATGAATCCAATGATTTAAAATGAAGCTTAATAGTGCATTCTTCTTTTTTTTTCCTCTTTTTTTTTGTCTTTCATTCTTTAGGAGTCTTGGGGACATTTTACAGCCTCATAAAAATGCCTGCAGGACTGAAGAGCTCTTCTCAAGGCAGTAAGCACAGTTCCCAGGTGCTTTACAAATGGAAATTACACATTTGGATCTCTTGAATTCACAGTGGAAACACTCCTGGCTCTGAGGCAATATGCAGTAATTATTTGATTGCCTACAGTTTAATAATATTACGGGAAAACTCGGGGCAGGGAGGAGATAATGCCTCTTTCTTGCAATTTAGTCAGGAAGTAGGATTTAGGAAGCTGGAGTGTATGCCCACCCACACCCCACTGTCTCAGATGTGCTCAGGACATGGGTGTTAGTCCTGCAAAAAGCACCACTGGATCTCTAATGGCCACAGGTGGCTGGGATTTTGCTACACATCATTTGCAGACAGTTCAATAAAAGAAAGGCTGGTGGGCTTTCTCTGCTGGGACAGTCCCTAACCCCGTGCCTCCTGATGTAAATCACAGGCCATCTGTGCGTGAAGACAGCCCTCTCTCTTTTCCTGGGCTGCAGAAATGAGAAAGGATAATTGGATCCTCTGAGCTGAAAGGACACAGGGCCAGTGCTTACTCCTTAATGCAATTACACGAGGCGACAAAGGTTTCAGAAGCATTTTAAAACCATCAGATAATCAATATGGAGGCCGAGTAGCAATGGTGGGGTTCACCACCAAACGGATAAGGTGTCACCTCATGTTTGACCTATTTCACAGCATAAGCATCACTTCTGCCCCAGTTATCTTTTAAAAGATAGCTCTGGATACTGCTACTGCTGGAGAACAAGAGGTAAGCGTCACAATCTTCCACTGAGGTGCTAAATGGGGTCCATCAAAGGTTAAATTTGCAATCTCCAGTGTAATTCTTTCGTAATATTTCTTTAACATTGAAAACACAAATGGATGGTCCAACAATTGTGCAGAGCAGACTGTCAATGGGATCCTGGCTTTCACATACCCATGGGTACACCCAGCCAGCATCAAGCTCATTTAAGTCCCTCTCAGGCAGCCTCACCCCTATGGAAGAATGGAGCAACATCTCCCATTCCTGCTCTCCTGCAGTTGCTACAGGCTGACTATTGCTGAATGCAGGAACCTGCCAACCTGTCAGGATGGAACAGGCAGGCAAAGCAGCCAGGCGCAACCCTGTAGGAGTGCAATCATCCTTGTAAAATGAATCCATGCTACTGGAAAAACAATGCTCATCAGTAGGTATTTGTATGTTAGGGGTCCTGCACAAAGGGATGCGTTGGCTCACAAGCCTCCCATCCCATTACCTGTGGGAGGTCATCCCCAAATACCATCACATACCATGGGGAAGAAGTTAGATGAGGAGGCTCCTGCTGGTGTCCTGCAGAAGCCTTGTAGTGGTTGCATAAGACCACTAGGTCAATGAAGGGGTAGGCAACGAGGAACTGGTCCAGGTGAATCTGGGGAGAAGGCAAAAGCAACCACAAAGGATGCTTTTCCAGGCTGCCCCAGTACCTGAAAGCCTGGCATCCCAGCCTGTGACTGCATCCAGTTTTGTATGTTTCAGTGTATAGAAGCACAGGGTTGCTAGATGGTTCTTGTTTCCAGTAAGGGCACAGATCTGCCTTGGGTGAAATCCAGGTACATGCAAGAGTGGGACCATCCCTGACAAGGCACAAAATGTTTTTCACCACTGGGACTCAATGCACCAAATAATTGCCACCTCAGGATGCTGATCTTACGCTGTGTTTCCAGGATTCCTTGCTGCAGGGTGAAGATAAGGCCTGAACCAGGATATCTAGAAACAGAGGCAGCAATTTATATCTCTCCTTTAATGTGCAGAGCCAACCTCCTGTGTGCTAGGTTGCAAATGAATGACATGGCTTGGATCCTCATCTGGTATTTAATGGTCTCTACTCCCTACATTACTGGCCAGGAAAAAAGCATTTTGGATATACGATATTTCAGCTCTGAATTCATTGCCAGTGAGGCTGGAAGAGCCTCAAGAGTACTTCCAATTTGTCTCAGTCCCACACACATGAAGAAGGGCAAAGATGGCAGGAGAGAGTTCCTCCTGCTTTTGGGTTTGTGTGCCTCTCGGTCTTTTTCTCCCATGCTAAGCGGGCACCGCAGCTCAGTACATCTCAGTGTAACTCAGTACATATCTGATATATCCTAAACTCCTTAAAGACGGGGCTTGCACTGAACCTTCTGCTCAGGACATACCTACCTTTATGGATTTCAAAGTGCACAAATGTGTTTCAGTCTCTGGATGGAGGAACTCATGGAAATTTCAGATTCAATTTGAAATGAAATACAAAGAGGTACTGCTGGGCAGATGAATGTATGAAGCTTGGATCCCTACAACTGTGTGTCTTGTTCCTGGATTACCCCTTGTCTAATGTGTTTCCTTTAGCAGCTTCTCCATTTTGCACTTCAGAAGGCACGGATCTGCAACTGCAGTGCTCATAAACCCCCTTTTCTTCATAGCATGTGGCTAATACTGCACCTGAGCTCCTGCAGTACCAGGGTTGTGTTTTCTTCTCTTTATGCTTGTTTGCACAAAGGAACTGACCTGCAGGGACTGAATGTCTTTGAGAACATTACCTTCATCAAGCTGGTCAGAAAGTTTGGGAGTCATCTGAAGGGAGCTAAGAGAGTGATCGTCTAGGTCTTATTTCCACATAAAACAAGGCTAAAGAAAAACCCACAGATCAAAATTCATAGAGGCCTCTTTCAGCTTCAGGAGGGTCCTTTTGCCTCTCATCCCCAACATGGCCAATTGGTGCTCTCACTCTTCGTCTCTCTTCCTCACACAAGTATGCCAGACCTCAAGATTCTCCAAACACTGTCTCTCACTAAAACCATCTCAGTATTTAGACTTCCTCCCCAGCCATCATGTGTTCCCAAGGGAAACCACCATCTCATTTTAAAGTTACAGGCCAGTGTGATCTGATTCTCAAGTTGCTTCCAGTTTCCGTGTCCTTTCCCTTTGCTGTCGCAACCAGGAAGCCAGACAGGCTTCTGAAGGTGGGAGCTGACTTCTTGCACCCCTCCTTTGCTCCTGCTTCTGCCTCGCTGGTCCCCCTCCAGCATAGAGCTATTATCCTAGCATTTTTCTTTTCTGTGATAAGGGCAGCATATGTCTGGATCTGCAATTACAAGATGCATCTTTGTGAATCGCCAAGAAATGAATACTCCTTGATCCAACCCATGTGTTGCTTCTGCCCGCTGGTGCCAGCGCATATGATTTGAACAAGGCACCCAGCTTACCTCTGCAGAGGAGAGCTCTGCTCAGAGCCACACTCGTGCGCAAGAGCTTAGAGTCATGCAGCACTGCTCCTCTTTCTCCTTTAAGCATTAAATAGATCCAGGCTGTCACTCTCCTTCACATTTTTGCTATTGCAGGTGTGGTGGGTTTACCTTGGCTGGGTGCTTGGTGCCCACCCCTAGTCCCTCTATCACTCCCCCCACCCCCAAACCTCTATCAGCAAGGCAAGCGGGGAGAGAGTAAGATGGAAAAGGAAAACCCATGGGTTATGATAAGAAGCAGTTTTAATAAACAGCAGAGAAAGCAAGGACGCGCATGCGTGAAGCAAAAGCAGCAAAGCCGTTACTCTCTACTTCCCATCCACAGGCGGTGTTGGGCCTGTCCCGGGAAGCAGGGCTCCAGAACGTGTACCGGTTGCTCGGAGGACAAGCGTCTTCCCCCCAAATGCACCCATCCTCCTCCCTTTATAGTTGAGCTGACATCATATGGTATGGAATATCCTATTGGTCAGCTCGGGTCGGCTGGGGTCAGCTCAGCTTGGGTCTGGGTTGTATCCCCTCCCAGATCTTGCCTCCCCCCCGTACCTTTGGTGTTGTGTGAGCACTCACAGCTAGACATAACATGGGTGTGTTATCAACACCTTCTGGCTCCCAGTACTGCAGCATGAGGGCTGTATGGGGAAAATCAGCTCAGCCAGACCCACTACAGCAGGGTAGCCCTTCTTGAGGCAGTGAGGGCTTGTCCTTGGCATTTGGAGAGGGTGTGCGTAGCAACAGTTGCCCAGGTGCAACTGGGCGGCTGTTGGTGACAGCCAGAGCAGGGCTGCGGGACCGTTCTGCCTGGGTGAGCCTGTAAGAGCAGTTTTCCCAGAGCCACTGTTTATGTTAAACCACTTACTCTATTATCTCCCAGGGGGAAATTATTTTTTTTTTTCCCTAGCTGAAGAACATTAATGCTACTAAAATAATAAGAGATTTAGAGCATCCCTTTATTTATACAGTGACATGCCACAGTGACAGGCACAATATAAATAGCTAAACACTGAGATAACCAAACACTCAGGCTGATGGAAAACCCCCAGCATTTTTCCCATTCCAAATTCTTTAGAGTAATCTGATTTGACCTCCAGCACAATGCATACTTGCCTGAATAATGACTAGGCAAGGAATTAACTTCCACAGCAGGTTAACGCACTCACTTTCACCCAGAAGACCTAGGCTCAAATCCCAAATAAATCAAATGGATTTGGTGATCTCATTCCAGTTCCTCACAGTCCTTTGTTCACAGCCCATGATTTGATAGCACCAGTGGCCCCCGCCTGCCTCCCGCAGAGATGGGCCAGCCTTTGGGTTACAGAAATGGTGGGTGTCAGAGGGGAGGCGTGTTAGCAAAAACCAGCAAGTCCCTCTAATCCAGGGATCTCAGCTGCTGAAACAACAGGGGTAGGGTAGGGTAGGGTAGGGTAGGGTAGGGTAGGGTAGGGTAGGGAGGACTTTCACATACTGACAGCATTGCCACACCACCTCCTGGGTGCCGGACATTTGCTGCTGTCAAAAAAAAAAAAAATTTAACTGTGTAACAGATGCTCAGATATAAACTGCCTAAGTGTGACCAACTGCAGATTTGTCTCTCCAGGTTTATGAGTGGGAGAGCAAACACAATTCACTTAGTGTGTGGAGGCCCAAGGGAGGTTTTCAGTAGGCGACTGCGCTGACAGCATTTCATGCATCCTATGAAGATGGTAGTATCAGGAGGGCAGGACAAAACTCTGCACCTATCAAACAGGGAACTTGGTGAAAAACCATTCTTCCAGTGTTTTCTGCATTTCTTTTGTTCTCGTTGCTAAGGACACTTGGAAGGCAATGGGAACCTTTGGGCGACACTTCCAAATCCTATTACCGAAAGCTAGATGCCTGGCACCCATACTGGAGCCCACAAATGATGTCAGTGAAAGCTGAAGTGCTCAGTGGCTATGAAAATGACATCACTCCTGCCTAGATGCTCCACTTTGGTTAAACAGATTGAAAGGCTGCTTTGTTTTCTTCGAATTTTAAATGTAATTTCTCCTGCTAAGTCAATATCCAAAACACAGACAGTAACACCACAGACAAGTGCCATGGAAATAACTGAGCCAGAATATTCTATTATTTTACCTTTCAAAACACGGACAGCAAAACGCGAAGGTCAATGAAACAAAGCACCTGTATCCATGCAAGTAAAACCAGTACTAAAACCACCATACAGGTAATGCTCCACCCCAGAGAAGACAGAAAGAGAAACGTACCTCTAAAGTTTTCTGTGAAGTTTCATTCAGTGTGTATATCTACGAGGGCTAAGTGCTTTTTAAGAGATTAATATAGACAAGTTTTAACCCTGTTTTTCTGTTCCTCAAAGTGCTGTTGACTGCAATCCGGAGGCCCACAGCGTGGTGTGAAGATAGCTTCTGACAGCTGAGTAGCAGTTGTTGGTGAAATTCTGGTGACACCAGTGTCCATGGGAGCTGAACTCATGCCATCATTTAAATAGTGATGGGATGTTATCCCATCTTTCCAAATTCTTGATGTGCATATTAATAAGCCAGTCTTTTTTGATGCCACATGGTACTGAAATATTCAGAAAATTGTTTAGGTTTCAGTTAGGAAACTGGAGGAGCATTGCTGGTACCGGGCAGGATATCCTTCCTGTGCTCGCTTGATAGAGAGAAGCTTTATTTCACATGTGAAACATATGGGACAAATCAATGCAGCTGAATTATGGAGCCCAAATGATGCCTACCAGCTTCAGCAGGTGCAGTCCCTAGGACTGATGCTACAAAGGCTATCTCTTAGCAGTGGTGCAGGGGCTCACAGCTCCTTCCAAACTGCAGCTCAGCAGTAAGTGCCTCCTGGGCTTAGCTCAGTATTTGTGAGGTGTACCTGAGGCACAGATGCTTCACGTCCAAGTCAAGCGAATTCTCTCAGCCTGTTACTAGCGGTTAAGCTGAGGCACAGAGGGAAAACACGGCTCCTCAGCATCATCTCCAGGAGGAGCTACAGTCAGGGAGCAGAGCTGGAAGTCTTGGCAGACCAGCACCCTCTTCCTACCTACTAAGCACCCATGGCTTTTGCCTTAGATGAACAAGGAACCTCATGCTGTCTCTCCAGGTATGGAAAACCACCATGTCCATTTCGTCACAACTCACTGCCCTAAATCAGCACAGCCAGCCACCAAGTTCTGGGAAATTACTCACATAAGCAAAGGAAGGCTGCAGCAGCAAAGGGTGCAAGTGCTTTGAAAACGTTATGCAGACCTACAGTGGCTGGATGGGGTCAGCTTGCTTCCCAGCAGTGCAGCCAGGGAGGGAGCAGAAAAGAAACAGGCTGGCAGAGCATGTGCTCCTGTCATCCCCTTGCACAGTCTGCTCCTGCCGGGCAAGTCATGGAGCCATGAAAGAGCACGGCAAGAGACCAAGAGAAATTAATCTCACCCCATACATCTTGGCACACACAACAGATATAGAGGCTGGGAGTCAGGAGTAAAAAGCTCCTTAAAAATGTTTCTGCGTCAGGAGATCTTTGCGGCATTGGGCAATGTTCAGCCCTGCAGCTCAACAAGCCAAGGTGGAGCAAAGCGTTGGAAAACCCCTGGGCAATAGGTTTGTAGCAGGGTTTTCAAAAGCTCTGCCTCTTCAAGGGATTTCCAGAGGCCACCCTGGCCAGCCAGGCCAGCAGCCGAGGAGCCTTCACCTTCACTGCATGTCCCCCAGGGCAGGACGTCACAGCCCCAGGAGCCACACATGCTGTGCTGTTTGTGCTTGTGCTGTTTACACACACAAATTTAAAGCATCTTCCTCGGTTTCTCCACAAATTGCTGCATTCAGATGAAGTGGCAGCTGCTGTAATTAAGACACAGTTAATTACATATCCCCTTAATTGCAATGATAGGATTTTGTCAATTTGGTAAATAAGAATTGTTAGGTTTCTTCCGGCAAGTGCAAGCTCGGCCTGGCTCAGGCTCCCTTTGTCTCCCAGGCAGCAGCAACCTGCCTGGTGCTGGACCCGGATGGTGGCTCTCAGGTGGCAAAGGTGCTTCCAGCTTGCAGGCAAACTTCAGCCCTCCAGCAGAAAAGCCTTTGCAGAGGGCAGTGTCCAAAGGCAAACTATCTGAAGCGTGAACTTCAGTATGAGTGCAGCATTGGGAAACTTTGGAGGAGCGGGTCTGGGGTCTAAGTTGACACGATCTTCTCAATGCTTTCCTTTTCTTTATTTAAGAAAAAAAAAAAAGATAATGGGAATGAGTTGGATTTCTTACAATAAGGAGTAAGATTTCCCACTCACCTGCTATGGGGCACAGACCACAGCCCTATGCAGAATCAGTATCACAGCCAAGGGTCTTTTAAATTCCTCAAGAATAACTATAAAAAAATAACTTTGCAGGTTTCTTCATTCACTGTGTCCAATTTTCCCCCTTATTGACTGTGCTGAATTTGTAGATTTCTCTTCTAAACCACTGACCCAGGGAAGCCCAGGGCCAGCTCAGGCACATGTCCTCAGACACTACAACTTTCTGCCTCCCATCTCCCATGCAGCCCCACCACTTGCAGGCTGCTCTTCCTGGGACAAGTCTCCACCTGGGTTGACACAATTTTGTCTGAGAGGACAAAATAGGAAGACAGAAAGGGCTGCAAAACACCAGGACTGAATCTGACCATCATCTCCTGTTTCTGGATGAGAGCTGAACTGGGCTCTCACAGGGATGGACAGAACCTGGAATGGGGTGATCGCTGTGAAGAAAACCCACCTTTCCATCCTTCCATGGAGGCAGCTTGATACCGAGACAAGAGAGAAGAAGAACACCTGTGAGACATGGATGTCCTTTTTGGAATTGCTTGTCAGTGATTCAGTACACA
The DNA here is from genome assembly GCA_013401335.1 of Brachypteracias leptosomus. Classification (NCBI taxonomy): domain Eukaryota; kingdom Metazoa; phylum Chordata; class Aves; order Coraciiformes; family Brachypteraciidae; genus Brachypteracias; species Brachypteracias leptosomus. The sequence continues at coordinate 232,591 of VYZX01029824.1, forward strand.
GGGGTGTTATCCAGATTAATGAATGAACTGTGGTTGACAGAACAAGTATGTTCAGGGTGTTGTCACACAAAAAAAAAGTGGCACAAAAAAATCATCTGATTAAAGATTACCTAAGATCACCTTAGACTTAATCATTAGTTATTAATTAATTAATGAAAACATTGTTTGTATATGCCTCCCAATTATTTATCCAACAGGGAAACTCAACTTTTCTCCTTGTGGGAAGCAGCAACCATCACCTCCAGACATCAGCAAGGCCCTGACACTGGCTTAGTATGAAGTTACACATTGTGATTGAGCATCATCCCCACCATGGTGGCACCTCCACAGCTCCCTGGACTTTTCGCTGGGCTAAGTTAACCTACTGAACCCACAGGCACCTCTTTGCTTATTTTTCACTGGTTCATTTTCTGCCTATTTAGCAACGTGAACTGGTTTGGCAACAAGGCTCAGCAACCACAAGGTGAAGATCAGGACATTTTCCTGACAGCATTAGCAAGCTGCTGCTATCAGCTCAAACGGTGACATGTTCAGCTTTGCAGGATGTTTTCATAAGCAAACTAAGAAATGTGGTCTGGATAAAATTGCTTTGGTGTAAGTACAGAATTGGCCGGGGACAAAAATCACTCTGGAAAGTGGTTCACCATCAAAACAGTAAAATTTATTCAGTGAATGGCTCCTGCTTCCATACAATTCCATTTTTTCATTGGTGAAGTCAGCAATAGGATGGAGAATCACCTGCATTTAGCAAATGTGCAGGTGATGAAAAGCTGAGAGGAACTGAAAATACATTAGAAAAGAGGGTAAGAGTTAAAAATTAATTTAATAAATTAGAGAAATGGTCTGAGAAAAATGGGCTGCAATACAGTAAGTCTGTGGGCAAGTTTCTACATGTAAGCAAAAACAGTATCAATAGAGCAAATGCAAAATGGACTGAAATATGACTCAGGAAAGCTATGCTATTGGAAAGATGGAAAATATCATACTAGAATCCATAACTAGATTTCCTGGTGCAAGACACATGTTGTCATCCATCCTCCCACTCAGCACTGCAAACATCAGTGAAAGTTCATCACCATTTTCAGGTCCTAACTCCCCAGGGACAAAGAGAAGACCCAAACAGCCAGCCTTGGAGATCTCTAGAAATGACCTCCAAGCAGAGCTTCAGGGAAGTGATCAGCCTAAAGAAGAAACACCTAGGATGTAACTAATTTCCAAAACACTGCTGCAGAGAAAAAGGAAATAATCTGTTCTCCCCACCCATAGTAAACAGACGATTGAACAGCAAGCTTAAATTACAGCAGGAGGGAGCTGAGTGGGTGGTAGGAAAAACTCTCTCAGGGTGAAACACTGGAGCAGACCATCAGGGAGGCTGTGAAGCCTCAGGGTAGGTTAGGAAGTGTCTGTTTGGATCAGCAAAGGTAGAGACCCTGCTCCCATCCCAGGCCCCACTGACTGGAGGCCCTTCATGGGCCCCCCTGGCTGCAGGGGTCTGTGTTTCAGAAGCAAAATTCTTCATCTTCCCTGCCTCACCTCACCTTTCCTAGTCTCCCTATTTCAGTGCCGAGATGTAGGTCATCGCTCATATGACAAATGAGTGCATAAAAAAATCCAGACTCAAATTACACCTATGTTTCTATTCTAGAAAGGTTAAAGAAAGCTTTACCTTCTGTCTACAAACAAATAAGATGTACTGGAGAATATGTCCAAAAAAGCATCAACCTTAAAGACCCAACCCTGGACTCCCTTCTGTGTCAGATCTTCTTTTTTGTTTTCTCACCCTTTGACTTTCTTCTTTAAACCATGTCAGGAGATGCTCCTACACTCAGATCTAGGAGTAACTTGAGGAGAACGCAACCTGAGGACTAGCAGACAATACAGTCTAATTTACCAAAGTGCAGCAGCACTGAGGGTGGTGACTCAGGTGTGCAGGGGCACAAGTTTCCAAGTGATTTGCTGATAGATTAGCTTCTCCTCCTCCCTGTCTAGCTCTTAGGATCTTTAGATTCCCACCTTCAGTACAACATCACTCCATTTTATTGTGTATATAGTCAACTGCAACACTCAAAAATGCACTCACAATGCTGACACTGGTGGGACTGTTTCCCTTGCCCCAAGGCCAAGGGGCACTCCCCTTCCAATACCAGAAAGGAAAGGAGGAACCATCACAAATCCAGGGTTAGTGAGGTGTAAGGACTTTCTCACAGCAGCCCAGCAAGGAAGGGAAGCTCAGACAGGCAGCTCCCACAGCTGTGCTTGCAAGCTGTACCTTTCCTGATCTTCATTCCCTGCGTGAACTGGGAAAGGTAAGCTCACATTGCAGCCGCAGTCTTCGCCCAATCTGTAAGCAGAAATACCATTTAGTTAAATAACTTTATTGGTATGGGCTTCCTTGGTTTTCAAAAGTTGAATGGATTTCATTCTGGAAAAAGCATCTTTTTTCAGTGTATAAAGTTCAATAAGCTTCAAAACCAAAATTACAGTATTTTTAAATGGATGATTACTATTTAGCACGAGCAGGTAGATTACAGGTGGTGTTGCAATTTTAATTCTATGGATGCAGGTTTGTATGTACTGCCTTCCCTTCTCTGTCACAGACTCCCTGCAGGCCCCTACATGAACCATCTAATCTCCATCTTAGGATCTCTCCTTCCTACTGGGCTTTATGTCCCTTGTCAAGAGCAAAGCCACTTTAGTTCACAGTATGATGAGGGAGTTTAATACATCAAATTTCAAAAGCTTCTGAGACTTGTAACCAATGTTTTATGTGCAAAGTTGCAAGAGAAAGCTGTAACCTAAGCATTCAAGTGGCAAATTTAAAAAATATTCCTGGGCGTATCCTGAATGGAGGTTAAATTCCGACACCAGTGCCTTTGAAGTGTACACCAGGAGACAGGTAAGTAACCCAAGGTTTGGAAGAAAGCTGCTGTGGTAGACACAGTCACTACTGGCACTCTCAGGTAGTTGGGTTGGCAACCTGAACACAATTCCTGTTGGAGGAAGGAAGATGCAATGTCCCCCATTTCCCAAAGATGAGGAACGCATCCCACTGAAGCCATGCTAAGGGTAAAACTGGAGAAGAATCAACCCCAGGGAGGAGCTGGGAAGAGGAGAGGAATCTCTGTTGGTGCTGACTATGATGAGGACAACAGTTGTGCAGACTGGCTGACAGGGATATGGAAATGTTGGTAAATATAACAGTGATTCTCAACAGCTCATATTGTGTGTGAGTGTTGGAGTTGTCACTTTTATATGTTGTATAGCTACATTTTCCAAGATTGACTGAAATTATCTAAAGCATGAAAATACATTCCTTTGTAGACTGAATTGGATAAGTTTTTACATCATGCTCTAAGTGGAAGATGCAATGGTCTTAGTTTTAGGAAAAAAAAAATTGAACTGTGGATCTATTAAAAGAGTTTCTAAGACAGCTGTATCATTCAAAACAATAGTCTGACAAAGATCTCTGGTGAGATCGGATTTTAATATCAAACTCCTGGAGCTGCAATATTAATTCACACTCCAGTGAAGTAGTTGCCTTGGAGCGGCCAAAACATAATTCACCAACTCTGATGGGCAACAAAATACAGAAAACATGTACTTTGTTTTCCAAATACTGGCGAGTCAGTGTTTTATACACAGCAGTCAGATTTCATTCCTCAGGAGGTACAGTAAATTATTACTTTGTGACAAACAAGCAGACCATTAGACCCACCAGTACAATGAATCAGTCTGCAAAGAAATTCTGCTCTGAGTCACAGAACACCACCTTGTTGTGTTGAATTATAAAATACTGTTTAAATAAGTTAACTGATCCCTGCATTTGTTTCTGCTCTAAGACCTACCACTAACATTGTGCAACTCATTCTAGAAACACCCACAGATCTGCAAAATTGAACGCTTTGTAGAACTTTTACGTGCATACATTGTTTTTATTCCATGGGAGATTCCCAATAGGTATGCTGTTCCATAGCAGATCATGCTACCAAAATGGAGATTACTATATTCAAGTCATGTAAGCAAGTTATTTTAGGTAGCTCCTTAACAAAAAGAACAAACAAACAAACAAAAACCAAAACCAAAACCATTTTACATCATTGCTTGTAGGTATCTGGCATGTTGTACTTCTCAGAAAAACGAACGGAGTTTTTAGATCCAGCACCAATCTTGCCACCTGGGTAAGCCTCTTGAAGCACACAGCACATATTATGTGCACAGGCCAGACTATCAGTTAGCTGTATAAAAAAAAAAAATCTACTCAAGACTCTTAGCATTTCAGAAAGGTATTTTGGATAAAAACAAAACAGTCTGTCCAGCTTTTAGTTCTTAAATTAAAATAAATAAATAAAAGGTGCATTTATCTGTACAAACTCACATTTTTTCAAAACATGCAGTATTTTTACTTGTTACCAATGTCACTCCCTTATTAAGCTTTGTCCTGGGACAAAGCAATTTATTGTCCATAACTGCCATATAAAAAACCAACCAACCAACGCTTTTCCAAAGCCTAGGCAAGTTCCTGCTCTCTAGTGTCCTGCTTGTACCTTCACTTTTGCTTGCTTCATCAGTGCAGTTGCTCATCCTGGAAAGGATGTCTGTGGTTTCTATCCTGGGCAATTAGGACAGATCCACAAGGCACATGCATCCGGAGGAGCTCCAGGGCAACCTTGTGCCCCAAAGGAAACCCGTAAGATCTGTGGAATAAGCCTTTACCTTTTATGCTTATTGTGGGCAATGCTGCAACAACTTTTAATGATTTTTTTTTTTTTTCACTTTGACCTAAAAAGAGGAACAAGAGAATCATAGAATGTTTTAGGCTGGAAGGGACCTCTAGAGGTCATCTTGTCCAACCTCCCTACACAAACAGGGACATCTCTGCCTAGGTCAGGCTGCTCAGAGCCCCATCAAGCCTGACCTTGAATGACTCCAGGGATGGGGCCTCCACCACCTCCCTGGGCAGCCCATTCCACTGATCTATCACCCTCATGTTAAAGAACTTTTTTCTAATATCCAGTCTAAATCTATCCTTTGCTAGCTTAAAACCATTACTCCTGGTCCTATCGTTATAAACCCTTTTGAATAGACCTTTCCCCGCCTTTACGTAGGCTCCCTTCAGATACTGGTAGGTCACTATAAGGTCCCCCCAGAGCCTTCTCTTCTCCAGGCTGAACAGCNGAACAGTCTACTCATCAAACCCATAATTCTCCAACTTAGAGATAAGGATGTTGTGGGGGACCATGTCAAAGGCCTTGCAGAAGTCCAGATAGATGACATCCATAGGTCTACCCTTGTCGACTCCAGGCAGAGCAAACCAAAATTACATCCAAAAATTTTTTGGCCATACTAAGAGTGCTGCATGACCTGAATTAATTATGTATATGAGAATCTAGAATGGAAATTGTTGTAAAACATGCTGGGTTTTTTCCCTCCCTATGAAAATCTGTTGTATTGCACATCAACTTAAAAAAAAAAAAAAAAGGTCATAGGCTGTTCCTGTTGGGAAGTCAAGGCTTTAGAAATTCTAGTAATATTAAACTAATACAGTTAATTGCTTGACTGCAAGAGGCACAACCCTCATCATGCTAATTATAAGTCAGTGGGAGCCAATCGAACAATACTGAATTATTAACAGCCTGAGAATGTACAGTAAGACCTTAATATCTATTAGATTACAGCTGCATTACAGTGAGTGCTCATTTCAGCAGGAGATTAGAAAGTGCATTTATAATGCTGGCTACTCTTTGAGTGGATCATGGTATTTACATACCATATGTCAGCATGAGATTACAGAATGATTTATGCTTCTGCCTAGACCTTTCAGTAAACTGCAACCAGCTCCAGTAAACTACAAAGCTGAAACTCCATTACAACCTGACTTTGGCAATTCAGCTCTCAGAAGCATGTGCATTTTCAGAAAATCATTCAAAAAGACCACCAGTGGCTGGTGCAATCAAGCTTCATACACAGCAGCATTTGACTTGCCGTATCTCAACACAAGTGAGTAATCCATGCTGGTTTTCCTGTGGAGAGTGGCACAGAAGATAACTAGGGAGGTTCACTCAGCTGTAAACAAACTAGTCCTAAATTGCACAGAGAAAAAAGTGAATAGGATCTCATTTATTCCAAGAAAGAGCTGCCACCTATCCCCCAAAGTCATACCCTCCCCCTCCACTACCACTCAGCTATCCCAGTTCCCTCTGTAGTAGGCAGAAGGCAACACATGAGAACAAGGCAAACTATTTGTACTTGTGCAGATTGTTACCTAAAAATAGCTAACTCAGACACACTGCAGGTAATGTCAGTAGCATGCACTGAAAGACATAAGGAGCAAGTACCTGGATGTATGCATAAATCGATTCCTCACTGAAAAAAAAGTAACATAGTAAGAAAATACATTGCTTTGATACACTTAATAGTTCTAAAGCGACAGTGAAGATCATTAGGATTTAACTCAACATTATCTGGTTAAAGTTGAATGGAATATATTCGAATGAGTACTTATGGCAAGTTATCTTAAAGGTGACACGTCAAATGAGATGTAACACTCAGACCAACAAAGAATGGTGTAAATTTAAGTCTCCGCAAAAAAATGCATCATCTGTGTGTATGCGTGTAGGCACAGCAGTCTGCCTTAAGTAGGTAAAGATGTCATGCACCAAAAGAAGTGTGCTTGATCACTACACCACTAGGTTTATCAGTTTTCACTGTTTCAGATGAGGAACAGTAAGGGCAGAAAACTTACCAGATTGAGTTGTCCCTTATCTTCATTCCCAGTTACTTTGCCTTTTACTTTTTCTAAACCAGCCAAACCTTTGATTATGTTTCATTAAGGGAGCTGGCTGTGACAGCAAAAGGAAACTATGATCTTGTATTAGAAAGAAGATTTCCAGGCTGATGATAGACAAAAGCAGCTGTCATGCATTACATCTGTCTGCTACTTTATCTGCAGGTTTTGTCCATTAGCTACATGCCAAAACCCAATTACATGTGGAAAACAAATGGAAAGGCTGAGCCGCAGCAGGATCTCTCACTTCCCCTCCTGTTAGTTTGTAAAGGAGAGTGACTAAACCCTAGGGACAGGCGGCCTATTGAATGCTGCAGCACAACACAAGCCTAGGAGAATCAACCTCCTAAATATTTCAGTGGCAGCAAGAATGGCATGAGATCAAAATACCTTGTCACCAGCCTTGTCAGGTATAACAGGTACCTGTGCTTCCTGAAAACATCCCATTAGTGGGAGGGGACACTCAGGAGAATAAATTTCAAATGCTATCCTATGCTGCCATCCTCTCCCCATACACGCTAGCAACAGAAGAGACTTGACGGAGGGAGTATAAAGGAAGGGCCTGAGAAATACAGGCTTGTTACTGAAGTACGAAAGTTTTCCTTCTATTAGCTAGCCTGTGACAGGCAACCAAAAGCCTTTTGCCAATGAGTGGTGAGTCCTTTGAGCTCAAAGGACTGACTAATGAAGGGGGAAACAAAGCAGAACAGTGAATTTTGGCTAGAGGGAAAAAAAAAAAAAAAAAAAGAAAAGTGCCTTCAAAGCCATTTAACTTTGCCCCTGCTTAAATACACTGCAGGTTGTAGAGTATTAGGCTGCTGTTCTCTTCTTCCTCCTTGCTTCCACGATTAACACAGCATGGGTTCAAGGCAGAGCATGAGATGCTTGAAACAATCTCCATAACTTTTGATATTTGTTTCCACAACATTCAGTTTGGTGATAACATATCTCAACCTATTTCCCCATGCATACAAATTAAATAAGGGGTAGAAAAAGCAGTACTGGGGAGAAGAGGGAATTTGGTAGGATATAACCATTATAAAACCATTCTTGGACACCAGGAAGTGTTTTTGCATCAGTCCAAGAACTGACCCCAGGAACGGGCATTCAGGCACAACATCATAAGCTTTACAGATGCCAAGCTTAACCACCTAAAATTTAGAGAGAAAAATTCTTTGTTCCAGGTCATGAGAGTAAATATACACCAACAGATCTTGGCCCACATATTATCCAGACAAGTACTGGTAGGAGAATGTTTTCAACTTTCCAGGCCTGCACAGGAGTGGGAGAATCAACGAAAAATTGCAGCTGAACTAAAAAGAAGGCAAATCCAATATAAATCACTCTTTCATCCAAGACAATTCTGGTTTGTTTCTTTAACTGAACAACTATGTTGTATCATTTTAGGCTACTGCTATATTGCTTAGAAATCCCGCTGCATCTGGGATTAGCAATTCCTCAAATGAAAAACAAGGTTAATCAAGGGGGTGAGGGGAGGAACAGGCCTTGAAGTTCTCTGCTTGGCAGAAGTGAAACAACTACATAGTAAGGTCTCATTCATTCACTCACTGTAGAAGGAAAGCATGCCCTCATTTATTTATCTACTCATTCCTTGAACCAGCTAGGCCCCTAGTCCTTGGCTGGTAGCTTCACTGACAGCACAAATCGCCTTGGTGCCTCCTACAGGTACAGGAAGACAAGAATACTTAGTAATTATTGTTCACATTGCAAGGTCAACTTCCTCTATCACTTAGAAAATAGTAATATTGGGAGTTTTCTCCTTCTAAATGAACATTGGAATTTATTTTACACATTTATAACTCTCCTTCTCTTCATCACAGAATTAGGAAGAGAATTTAACTCCAGATGTCCCCTGGTATGGTTCTCTCCTGGAATGTGAGGCTGACAGCAAAACCAGAACCTCATCCCCTCCTGGAAAAAAATGAGTATGAAGTTGTTTTGTTTTTAATGCTGAGGAGAAAGATCTTTGTGTGATGCTGATACAAAGGGCTCTCAATGTATTTGCCAATTTTCCAGCATTCTGTGCTATCCTCCTCTTTCCACATGCCACACAAGTAAAATACCCACCCGGCTAACTGCTCTGTCATATGCAAACCATTCAACAGAAAATGCTCCTTAAATATCAGTAGCTTTATCCTTCAACTGTCCTGTCCCTTCCCTTATGAGAAGAATTTTATGTCAATTGAGAAGATAAACATTGTGCTGAACACCTCGGCAGCAGCATCAATCCACCAAATCTACTTTCAGAAAACACCTGGTTACCTAAGACACAACCTGGAAGGCCTTGTATTTTTTATTCTACATTTTAAGTTTCTTACATTCCTCTGCATAGTGGAAATTCACTAAACAAAATCTAAAACTACTGCCCCACCCTGAAACAAACTTGGGTTTAGGAAACACCTTTTTGATTAAAATAAAACTTATCACATGAATACCATATTATAGTGTGTAAAAACAAAATAATTATCAAAAAACCTGGGAAGGGAATATGTAATTATCAGGTTGTTGCCAAAAGAAACCAAGTTCTTCGGAATATATAATAATGGTTATAAATTTAAAAATTCTACAACATTTCCCAGCACTATTTAGCCAAAATGTTAGATGTCTTGAGGTGAATACTTGCTTTCCCTACATCTAAAGCAAATACATTGAATACTTTAAATGTTATTTCTAAAGCATCTTCAATTTATAATTACAAAAACATCTGTGCTTTGCCAGTTCTCCAGAGAAGGATCTTCTATTGGCTGTGTAAAAAGGAATTTAAAAGGGCATCAAAATGTTAAGACTCCCCACCAAATATAAATATAACCTCATTTAATTAGGGAAACAGTTTGAGATATGTGCCTTGGAAATAGAGAAGTGCAAGGTTTTTAAAATACCAGAAAACAAAAAAGGAGTAACATTACAAAACATTTAACTCAAAATCAGAACAGTTCTTTAATAATTGCAAATGAACTTTTTACAATACCAATTTTCTAACTTTCTGGGCACACTTCCTGGTAAACACTTGAGTGTCCTCTGTGAGTTACAAAGAGTAAGTTTTCTGTGTTATACAGCTAAAAAAACCTGGACATTCTTAACAACTTGGCATCACATCTCTTTTTAAAAAACAGATCACACAATAATTTAGACAGCATTTATAGCATTATAAAATCAGAACGCCCCTCTTTAATCACTCACAAGAGCAGCCATTAAGAATACAACAGCTTTAGGAATACAAATAATGAGGATGTAAAACTATCTGTGCAAAACTGCATTATTTTTACTGTCTAAAATTTCAGGGAAGTAACACCGCCAAAAGCAGAGAGAGGATAACAAAGACAAACAGTCATGAAAGTAATGCTACCTTAGATTTTCATACAGGAATTACATTATGAAGTAAGTATTAGGTAAAGAAAAAAAAAAAATCTGATGGCACCTTGAACAACAATTAGCAAATGTCCTGGAAATTGCAGTTGAACAAGAACTGATACAGGTTCATGTTAAAGTCTCTTTCAGGAGTAGCAATTGATTTGTGGGTATCAATTCTAGCATTTTTTTCCATGCAAAAATCTATCTTTCCAACATCTTTGCTTTGCGGGCTACTAAATGCATTTAAGAATGAGCAGTCTTTTGAGGAGTGTGCTTTCTTCCATGCATCTGAAATCTTTAAAACAGCTGGATCATTGATTCCCTGGATTTCCCTACTCCAATCCATTTAACTGCAGGAGAGAAAAGCAAACTTTTATTGTAAGTAATACAAAGCAAGATCAGATTGTATCTTATGATCTTGTATCTTATTATCTTATGATACAATCTTGGGATAAGATNNNTTAAGATCTTAAGTACCATAGTCTGAAGAAAAACACAGTATGTACTATTAATACATTAAGAAATTATAATTCTATCATTCTCAAACTAAGAGTGCATTGATAACTTAGAAAAGCAGGAACAGTCTTGAAGCTGCTTTAATAAAAAAATCAGTTTTCCAGATCATAGGAAAAAAGATACATAGAAGCTGTCAGAAAAGTAAAGATATGCATCATCTCCTAATTCCCAGTTTAGGATGGAACCACAGGATCATCTTTGTTAGGGGGCATAAGAGAGATTTGTTAGTTTAGGATCCCTGAGTGTTACATATATTATATCACATCCATATACCAGTAGTCCCACTGAGTTTATAATGGCAGCAAAACTAAACTTCTATTACAACCAGCCTGAAAAACCACTTCGGCAAGTTATGCAAATCTCAGCTGAACAAGAACTATAGTATAAGCTAAAGAATGCATACTAAAACTTTTGAAAATTTCCAATTCAACAACCAAATAGATAAAAGCAAGTAAAATAATAAATACAAGTATCACAAAGCAGGTCAGAATAAGCACAGCTACAAACTAGATTTCATTGTTTTGAATGTTCATTAAGATAAAGTACTAGACAGGTTTCATGGAGCAGGAAAATAAAAAGCAAACAAAACAACAAAAACAATAAGAAAATTTGTTTTACTTACCAGGAACACCAAACTCCATTTCTATAAAGCGAACATAAT
>VYZX01029826.1:303-12427 GCA_013401335.1 Brachypteracias leptosomus
TTTGTTAATACAAAGTCTAACAGCAGACATCTCCTTGTTGGCTTCTCCACCACCTGAGTTAAAATGTTCTCATCAATACACTGGAGTAACCTGAATATGCCTGACTGAATATGCCTGGTTGTTTGGCTTTTCTTAATATGGGTTCTTGACAGAGTCAGATTTTTAGAAGTCTGAATATGAGATAAAATAAAATTTTCAATGGCCACACATTGTGTAAAGTTTGTGACATTCTTAGGCAAAAGAGAATGCATTAGTGTCAGCCAGACAATTTCAATTTCAATTTCAAATCTGGAATTCTAAAACCAAAATTAGACCAGACCTGTATGTATATGTGTATGCACTCATGTGCATATATATGCCTAAATGTTCACGTATATATTTATATTTATATTTACACTTACATTTACATTTATATTTATATTTGTATTTATTTATGCAATAGGACTGTAAAAGATATTTTTGTATTTATAAAATATCTTTAAAAAAATTATTTTGAAATAATATGTCTATCTAAACTACACTGTGTAATGATGTCTTTAATTTTACCTTCTCTGTGGAAAGGTGAAATTAATAGTATATGTGATAAGAAAAATTTATCTACAAGTATTTTCAACATAAGAGAAACTTATAAGCAGAAGTATTAAACACAAGAGATTTCAGAACAGAAATATACCAGCCTCTGCTTTATGACATTATGTCATTCAAACTGTAGCTATTTCCTCTTCCTTATAAAAAAGCTAAATCAAAATTAAACTTTCCATAAAAACAGGGAAACTGGTGGTTGTTGGTGGGTTTCAGAGATAATAATAGGTTTGAATAATAGAATCATAGAATGTATTGGTTTGGAAAGGACCTCTGAAGTCCCTCGAGTCCAACAACCCTTTTTGGTGCCCAATGTGGGGCTCAAACCCATGACCCTGAGATTAAGAGTCTCATGGTCTTGAACAATAGCAAGGTACAAGGGTTTGGTCTCCTTTACCTTAAAAGTTAAACCATAACTATCCCCTGAACTGTAGTCATGCATGTTAACTGGCTTTTGCAGTATGGTAGAAATCATTTAACAACAGCTGTGGACTAGACTAAATTATAACTAGCCACATCAGCCATGGTTTCTACTTAGCGTCTTGAGTAGGCAGATTTGAAAGGAGATCGTAACCGTCCAGTAGCATTAAGGACATGCAATCTAAATCAACAGAGCAAATGTGGCATTATGACCTCTCTATCACTAACTGTTCTGAAATCAGGTGTCTGCTACCACTCTATAATCCACTCAGAGGACTTTTATTTTTAGATTAATGCATTACTACTGCCTTGTAGGCTTGAGTCAATTTGAGCTGATTATTGGATCCTTGAAAAACAGAAGGTTTCATACTTACACAGAAAAAATATTAAAAAGATATATACAGTAGAAAGCTGAGTAAAATCTGGGAACTTGAGATAAATAAAAATAAGCGGAGATAAATATTCTGAAAAGAAATAAGTTACATAACAATGGCATGCTACAAGATTTATAAACATAGGAAACTTGTCTTCTGAAACCTCTTAGCAGTTAAGGAATCTAGCTAGATTTTTTTGTTGAAAGAGCAGCATTTTTCATGAAGAGTGATGAGGTTATCTCAAAATTCCATTTACCTTTTCCTCTGCTTTATAACTGAACTTCAGAAAAAATCAGCTACAATGTGAGTTACTGCATTGCTTTAGGCTGTATTGTGTACTGTGCAATTAGGGCATTTTAATGACAAATTCTGTGTATTTTATGTGACAAAACCATTTAATTTGTATTTTTATTATTTTTCTCTTAATTTACATATACAAACTAGATTTTGATGCTTCTATTCAAACTTAGCACTGACCAACTGCTATTCTTCCAGAATACAGTATAATAAACAACAGAGAAAATGCTGTAATAAAGTTTGCAGCACATATTTAAAACTTTTCTTGAGCTTTAATTACTTTATTCTATTCTGATTCTTCATAAAGTTTTAATAAAATGTCAGAAGAATATATAATGAAGCACAAAAAATATCTTATAACATTACTATAACACTGTTAATTCAGTTTTACAGGAAGTAAACTGTGTTATAGATGAAAATCAAGGTCAGTCTTACACAGAACATCTATCATCTAACAGCTTACACTGATAAACCAAGTTAATACTATCACATAGCAGATTTAATTATTTAATATTATTTCTCCAGAAAATCAGATTTTCAGTTCATAAATAACATCTTAATTCAAAACCACCAAGTGCCATAAAAATATATGGATCATTAATTATTGTACAAAAATGTGATTTCTTATAAGTCATATAAGTCATATAAGGTCATCTGTCTTTCAGACAATGAGCATTCCACAAGACATGCAGAATTGATTTATCAGATTTTTTTATTTTTTTTTCTGAGGAAGGCAACAGGTTTAATAAGGGATGAGATTTAGGAAGATTTTAATTAATGTAATTAAATAATTACCCCTTAACCATCAGCCATGTAAATTAAAACTCCAACATATTAGCATCGCTCATAAAGAAAAAAAAAAGAGAGGACAAGAGTAATAAGAATTGCTAATACAATTGCACAATAGATAACCTTATAAAGTTTATCTACCTGTTCAAAAAGGGATACTTGCAGTTCAGAAGACATGCTGAGGATGTTGGGGTTTTGTCTCATGCAAGAGTTGACAGAACTAATAGCCAGTTCTTACAATGGTGACATGCACTCTGAAAATTTTTTCAGGCTACCTCACACTTGTCCTCTTTATAAGACTTTATATGAGATTTGGTTAGCCATTAAGGAGTTGTTGCAGCATCATCTGAAACAAGGTATTATGAGTTTCTGTAGTTTTGTGAGTATCCATGGAAATTGATTGACGCTGTTGGAACTAGGACAACTTCTGGTACAAAAAAAATGCATGTTGGACATGAAATGTGGGTTTAAAATTCCCTGAGGCAAAACCATATATCACAGCCTGACTCTTATTTCTTCCAAATCAATACATCAATTATGAGGCTATGAGGTAGAGGTATTGTAAGAACTCTATTCCCTACTGAGTTCTCTTGGGGACCTGGCTGAGATTATATTCCTTGAAGGCAGCTGACAGATTAATATTCAATAGTGTTGATAAGATTTTGGGCACAAAGTAAATGCTCATGTGCTCAGTGCATATGAAGTGTTGTGCAGAAACACTTGTGCATATGCTTAGCATGAAACATTTAGAAAATGAATGGACTACATTTGCAAAACTCAGGTGCTGTAAGACTTTAAAAATATGCAGGTCTCATTTGCAGCTCAGTGTGGGGGTTAAGGATTTAGATTTTGGTTTGGGGCTTCTGCTGTGGTCAGTGAGAGTAAGGTTCTATGTATCTAGCACAAAAAGTCGGATTTCTTCTGTATCGAAGTCAGAAGGTAACAAGCTGAATCCCATTGAGTGAATTAGCAGCAATCACTTTGAATGCATACAGTTTATCAATGTTTAACAATTGCAAATCCTCTATTATAATGGAACATGTCTTCTGACCATCTCTGAAATGCAAAGAAAATAACTTTTTTCATAAAATTATATACTTTTATAGGGTCCTATTGTCATATGCTTAAATCACTGTTAAGAGACTTTCCATGAACTTCCAGACCATGGTCATATACTATTACAGATGATCAAGAGACATAATGCTATTTTAACAATGCTTTACAACAACTACAAGAAAAAAGAAAAAAAAGACTCATTGTGTCAAGAAATAGAGCAGAGAGACTTAATAATATTTGTGTGTAGATTTTCATTTCTAGTATATAGTTGAATTATCAAATTTAAAACACTGAAACCTTTTTCCTAACAAGACAAATTTGTGATTTCTGAGATATTAAACAAAAATAGAAATAATAATGTTTCATCTTTGTAAAGATTGAAAAGATTAAACCAGATGCATATTAAGTACCACTTGCACATAAAACCAGACCACCGGGAAAGACTCTCCAGTGCATGTTGTAGGTTAAATTTGTTATGAACTCTAAACTAGTTTATATGCTGTACCATAGCCCATTCCTGGTTGAGTTAAAATATGATTTCTCAGTTGAATCAACAATTACTATTTTCGGCCTACTTGATTAATTTCACAAATAATTTATCAGACTTTATTTTTGTTACAATTAATGTGGATTTTATTAAAATAATGTGATTTTGTTTCCTTTATAAAAGAACAGTGCAACATTTACTTGACCTTTCACTCTGTAACTGAAGTATGTATAGTGATTATCTGTCGGAGACAAATGGCTGCTATTGGCTGGCATAAATTATTCCTCACTAGTTTATTAGTTCATAGTTCAAAAGTGTAACACTACAGATTTACCCTAGAAGTTAGTGGCATTATAGTTATGAAAATAAAACTTTGCAGTGAATGTTTCAGGTATCTCTTAGATCTGTAATATGCAGTGTGATAATTGTTGTTCATTGTGAAGCATTTTTAAAAGTATCATTTCATTGTGAAAGAGAAAATACCTTATTCACCAGCATAGTAGTGTGTAAGTGTGACAGGTCTCTTGATGCTGGCCTTTATAAAATGCCTTTTTACAGTATAGGTAATTATATATATATATTTTTAATAACTTCAGTTTTGGAACAGTGGCACATTAAATACTTCAGAGAACAATTGGCCATAAGGGTTATATTCCCAGCTCGCTTGTAGGAGATAAAAACACAGTGTTCTGAAATATGATGAAATATAAAATCTGCAGTATTGCTGAACTAGTTTACACAAATCTTAAAAATAGTTTGTAATCATTTTACTTCTTCTACATCCTTTTTTTTAACCAGAATTCAAAACCATGCCAAGATAGTCGACATACACGTTATTTTCCACAAACTCAAAAAAGGGTTATAATGATATATTTCCTGAAGGTGACAAATGCACATTATGCAATGGACTGAGTAGGTACAAGGTTACATTAGGTTAAATTGTCATGAATTTTTAACTCATTACTGTTTTTATCTCTTTTGAATTTGACAGTATCATTGGTGTAGTCATTCTGATATATTACGCTTTACCTTTGTTTCATTTAGAACCAACAATTCCTGTTCATGAGACAGGCTTCAGAAAGTTTTTTTCTTTTCACTGTATTAATTTTAAACCCAAAGGATTCAGTTATCTAAAAGCAGTCAGAAGGCTAGAAATTAACTTGTTTAACCCGTACCAGACTGTTAGTCTGTGATTGGCACTGTAAAAAGAGGGGAGGGAAATTATATTTTTGATTTCTAGATTTTGTTTGATGCTTAAAAAAGGAAACATTTCTGCTTAATATGAATCTCCTTTTCCAAAATACAGGCAGTCAAATGAATCAGACCTCAAAATCAGCTGTGATCCATAATTAATTATCTTCTGTTAGTTTCAAAAATAAGCATAAACTTAAAGGGAAATCTGGTATATAATGGATAAATTATATTTTTGTTTTGTGTTTGTTTGTTTCAATGATGGTTGAAAGCATCTTCCCAGTTTGTATACATGGTGCTGAGTTAGTTAGCAAAATTTAAAGGAGGTCATGAAAGCCTTTTATTACTGTTACAAGCAGATGCTCTGGCCAAAATAGAATTTACTTTTTGTTCATACCCCTTAAGGGTTTTGTATGTGTCTCTTAACGCAATAATAATTTCATTTATGTTCCATTATGCTCAAAGATTGAGGTTTTTCCCAGGCTAGATGAAAAATACAAAAAGTGAATTCTGCCAGAAGAAAAAAAAATATTGTGGAGTCATTTTTCTTCCTTCCTTTTACTTTCTTTTGATAATTAAAAGTCTTGCAGTCGGCTAAAGTTGTAGGCATTTCTACTGAAGTCAATAGAAATGCTCTGATTTGAAACTTATGTTTTTATTGTTTTACAAAAACAAAGGAAAAGATAATGTATACCTGAAATGTGAGTCTGTCAGTGTCTGTTTAAGATTTTACTACTAAAAAGGATGAAAATCTGCAACTTTTTAATCAGAATTTTATTTAAGAATATATATTTGTTGAGTTTTTGCCTTTATCATTAGACTTTTTTTGTAATTGGTATAGATTCACCGATGATCTTTAGCTGAATACAAAACTTGGAAACATTTTGGTAGCCCAAATATTATCTAATCAGAATATCTCATTAGTTAAAACCCTTGTTTTGGTAGCTGGCATTTAAACAAAATACATTTTGAATTGATCTTTTAATTGGATTTTAAATTAATCATTTATTAAGTTGGATGGCATAATCTGATCTAACATTTTAATCATATATTATTCTAATTAAATGGAAATTCAAGACATGGAAATTATAATGATATCAATTATAAAGTGTGGGGTTGCAGGTGGAGGGGATCCAGAGAGCAAATAAGAACTTTACAGGAGTCACAATATAGCAGGAGCAGTTTTTTTTCCTAGGAGGGTAGGAGATTTAGCTGTAAGAATCAACAAAACTGTAGAGAATTCTTAAAAAAGACATTTATTAGGTATTTCAGACTCATGGCACCTGAGAGAGGAGAACTGCAGCAACAACACAGCAGCAGATTTAAAAACATGAGGAGTTCAAGAAGGAGTTAAAGTAATAGAAGACGAAAGGAACAGTGATTGCTTGTGGAAGTTGGTTAGAAGTAATTCAGAGAATAACTTAATACCTGAAGAATCAGCATTATAAACATTGTGGTGAGGTAAGAGTGGCAGGATATCATTGAGGAGATTAGAGAGAGGGGTAGAAAATTATTTCACATGGGACACAGAGAAAATTCAGGCATACGAGCCACAGAACAAACAAAATCTCAGCCACCAATATTTTGGGGGCGGGGGGAGGTTATACTGAGGAGGGAGTTGTTTTTAACAGGACAACTGTTCTCAAAAGCAACATCCTTTTTTTCAGGCTACCTGGATAGAAGGTAATCTCTATAGACACATAGAACTGGATAAGGAAGGCTGGCAGGAGAGGGGAGAATGGGACAAAGCACAGGATTCCAAATCATCCACCCAGAACCAGGACAGTGTCTTGTCTGTGTGTTCCAGGTGATCCCAGAACAGTGTGCAACCTCATTGACCAGCCTGGGACTCCTCCAGGATCATAAACCTGCACTGGTAGGACTGTGGTTAAAGACAGTATATATATATGTATATATATTTATGTGTTTATACATTTTCCACTAATCGCTTTTCATTCTAACAGTGCATAGTGACTGATCTAGATAATGTAAATTATTTCATAGGAAGCTTCTAAGTCTCTGGTCTTCAGTGATAACTTAAGAACTTGTGGTGGGTTCACCTCAGCTGGGTGCCCGGTGACCACCCCTNTCCACTACAGAACTAAAGAGCAACTGACATCTGTTTTCATTGGAACATCAATCTAACAGCCCAAGCATCTTTTTTTCCTAAAATAATGTTGAGACAGTTGATGATAATATCACATTAAGTTCTTGAAGCTTGAGCAGCATCTATTCACGGGGTTGGTTTTCTCTGGAATGCAAAATACCCAGGAAGCCCGCTGAAGAGCTTCCCTTCTTCTTGCCTACCACACAAGGGATACCAAGATTCATCATGATGGAGAGAACCACTGAACTAACTGCAGACAATTTGCTACCAAACAAATGGAAAACATCTCACAGGTTAAACTGTTGAGTTGTATTTGCAAAGGAATAAGGGCTGGGCTTGTGAACTTGCTCAATTTCTGAGACAAATAACAAAGGCTAAGCTAATATCAAGCAGAGTACTGTTGAATTACAGTTCTATGGTCATGAAAAAA
Organism: Brachypteracias leptosomus; assembly: GCA_013401335.1. Lineage (NCBI taxonomy): Eukaryota > Metazoa > Chordata > Aves > Coraciiformes > Brachypteraciidae > Brachypteracias > Brachypteracias leptosomus. The sequence goes on from VYZX01029826.1 coordinate 8,037, forward strand.
CCCCAACTAAGTCTATATATGTTCTTTATATGTATGCACACATACAGTATAATTTTACTTTTATATCTCCCTATATCTATCATATGTTATATAATACATATATTTATATAAACATATGTATGTATGTATGTATGTATGTATATAAATATTCTTAGCTAGTCACACTTATGTGCTTTGCTCTCCTTCCACTCACCTGTCACAAAACTTCTGCATGGTAAGATGTTAAATGAAGATAATGTTTAAAAAATAAGATAACTGGAAAGATGAAATTTCAATAGTTGGTGTCAAGAAATAACTAAGGTCTCAGTAAATCTATCAAGAAATAGCTTTGCAGATAGACAATATCCTACCATCAAAATGTCTTTTTCATCAGTTTACTAATGGCAGGATAAATGAACACTAGTCTGTTAGTGGAAAAGAGTTATTTGTGAAAATAATCACATTAGAAATACATAAGGAAGGTGAAGTGTAAGTGACATGAGCTTTTAACATAAATACTTTTTTACATCTTCAGAAAAGAAGGCCTTTTGGAGCATAACAAGGAAATGGAGAAATGAGAGAAGAACATATATTATTCTTTCAAGTAAATAAATATTGCTAAATTTCACTTCCAACAAAAGGATCAAAAACTGTTTCACATGTTTCTTTCATTTTTAAATCTGATAAGAATATTTAAATCCCAACAGAACACTAGGATCCTGGTGTATCAAAGTTTATAAATTTCATATCTTCTTTTTAAATTTATTTTTCAATAAACCACCAGACTACCTTTATCAAACTGAATCTTTATCTTCTCAATTTAAATCAGAACCAATGTTATAATCCCTTGCTGAAACATTATAACAATATGATACACATGCATCTATTCCATATAAAATTTTTACAGAAAATAAATTTTTCTGGAGGATCTATAAAAGAAAAGGACATGAAAAATACTTTAAAAGAAGTAGCCATAGTCCACTACCTCTGGAGTACTTTTTCTGACTAATGCTAGCAGATTGATGGAATAAAATATAAAGCTGGTTAATTCGGCTAGTGGATTATTTTCCTAACTTTAGGGAATTATTTTAATTTGGAAAAAGAAATAGGATAAAAATCTAAGAGATACAGATGTATCAAGAAAAGTTGATAGAATTATATAATGTAAAGTGGAATGTAGTTGTCTTCTGAGATACATAAACAAGGTGTGACTGGAAACCAGAGGCAGAAGAATAAAAATAAAATAAGCCAACCAATCCTGAGCTACTTGAACTATGGTGGATGTATGAAATTGATTGACATAGTACACAATTATTACAAAAATTCCAGGTCATGTGGTCCACAAGAAGTGACAGAGCACTCACATAGCAGTCTTTTTCACCTTAGTTGTCAGTGTAGTTTTGACCAATAGGTTTTCGATATATCTTTAATGGACTACAGTACCTTCTGAAATCTCAACAATTTAATAAACTGACTGGTAAAAACTCAATAAGTAATTGGTGTTCCTTCATTAACAGTTAAACACCTGCCATAACTGTGTAACTGTGTGTACTGTGTATGTAAACCACTATTGTATAACAATACCAAAAAAAATACTTAAGCATCAAAAAAATATAATTTCAAAACCCTGATACTGTCTTCTTCCTAAATATGCTATCTTAGTTTTCAAATAAAAAACCATGAATCCATAGAATTAAAAAAAGGGCATGCTAATATAACAATGTAAACATAATTTGTGGATGAGTTAATTTTATATCTGGGTTATTTATTAAGACATAGTAACTTTGTTCCATTTTAAGAAATAGATACCTGCAACTGGAAATTTTCAGGCACCGAGGTACTAATTTGACTGACAGTTCACTGAGGTACTTCAGGATTTTTTATATTATATATATTCAATTTACTATGGAATCATTCATGTGAGTCAGAACAAAAAGCCTGTCTGCACCTAAACGAATTTTTCAAAAATGTTCCCTTATCACAGCAGTAAGAACAATTAATGTAACTGAATGATTTAGTCCTTGCTGTCATGGAATGGGGAGGCAATAGGTGGTCCCAGCAGAAATGCCAAATTTTTTTACCTATGCTTTTTCTTTTTCTTTACGGCAATACATTCTGCTACAACCAAAAACTTCTCAACTCATTTAATGGAAGTTGGCAAGAAGGTTGTGCATATCAGCTTTTCCAAAACTAATAACAGACCTGGAAGAGAATTTAACTAGGAAACATTAAAGTGAAGACTGTTACATTCTGTTGTCCGTTCTAGGAGCCATCTACTGCTTAACAACTCATATAACAGAAGTTTCCAAACGCAGATATTATGTTTTATTGAAGAAGAAAAGAAAACACACATTTTCTTTTCTCTTTTTCACTCCTTACTTAAAACCTAGATGCAAATTTAAATTATCTTTAAAGTGAGGTAAGAATGAGTTTTTTATGTACGAGCTCATTGTTCCACAACTGCTTAACTTGTTAAGTACATCATGCAAATCATTATTGCTATTTTCCCTAACAATGTGGTCATATAAGAATTGCTTTTGATACATAATGAATCAATGTGAAATTCCTAGCAATGACACCAGAAGTGAAAACTATGCTTCTGGTGTAGTAATACAATAGAATGGTTCTGCTTATTCATTCATGAAATAGGAAAGATCAGGAAATAGATTAGTTCTGTGGCATTTTAAAAGCAAGTATTCTACTCATTGCTGCAACTGACTTGATTTCATAAATCTCTGAAACCCACTCCCCCCATAACTGAATCTTGGCACAATATTATTGCTTCAAGACCAAAAAAACCCAACCCCTAAATCTCATTAAAAAATCCCTACCCAGATTTTTAAAGGCCAAGCTTTCAACAATATTAAAAATAGTTTTGGAAATGTTAATATGTTATACTTCCAGCTTTAATTAGTTAAAGTATGCATAAATAATAATTAAAAAATTAATGCAATACAGCTTTAACATGCTGATAAGAAAGAAATGAAGGCTATCACAAGTATGTATATTATTACCATGGTGAAGTAGTGGTCCTTTGTAAACATTATATTATTAATATTCTTTGCTTGTATCTACACACATATAGAGCAGATATATGCACAAATAAAGCTTCTGCACTAACCAGTACCTTAAATATAAATCCATAGTGTCAAATTTCATGTTCCTCAATATCCAGAAAATCAACTTAGCATGCATAATGTTCCTTGCTTCTGAAGAGAAATATATTAACTTGCAAAATGTTACAAATTATGTCAGAATAGCTATTCAAGCAGCATGTATATATTTTTATGTTTTTATTTGCTAGAACTCCATAAAATACCTTCCACAACAGTAGAGTATTTCCACATATATATAGAGTATAGAGTATTTCCACAACAGTTATCTGTTTACATATTTAAGCCATGAAACCATGCCTTTTATTTCTTGAACATACATTTCAATGCAATTTTTCAGATTCACAGTAATAATTTTTGAAGTAATGGAGGAAGCATCATGACACAGATGGAAAAATATCAAACTTAGGCATTTGATTTTGTATCTTGTGTAAATACAAGAGCGAAACAGATGCTTATTAATTAAGAGTAGGTAGGTGACGACAAGGCACAGTGGCACATTGCACCAGCCGTGAAGACTGCACACAGCTTTTTTTCCCTATCAGTCCATTTTCATATTATTGAGCAAACATTCCAAGTGTCAGAAAAGGTGTCAAAAGATAATTATAGCTCAAAGTAAGAATTCATAATTCCTGAAGCTTCAAAAACTTTTAGCCGTTTTACATTGCAATCACACCTCCAGGTGAGAGAGGAAGAAATTTAAGAAGTTTTACAGTTATTCCTTACCGATACCATGTACCAGTCCTCATTTTGCAGACACTGAATGACTAAAATATATATGAACTCCCATTGCAAACATGCTGCCATTGTAGAAAACCCTATTTTAAGTTTGAAGAACACATACACTTTCTATCTTCACAAAATAGCCATAGTAGTGAGCAAACATTTTAAAATGTAGATAGGATGGAGACCAAACATACCAAAAGAGAAAATGTCTCCATCAGCTTGAGTGGGTTTGTTTCATTCTCTCTTCCACTATGAAGTGAATGTACACTTTAGTTAAACATACTGTGATTGCAGGAAATAATGAAGGTAGTAAGAGTCAGTTGGAGTCATTAAAGGAAGGGGAGGGAAGAAGATAATTCTCTCTAAAACTTTAAATAGAACAATAGTAACTGTAAAGCAATCAGTTGCAGTCACTGTTATGGTTCAAGATTTTTGAAGCCTGGCATGTGCAAAAACCTTTTGGTAAATCTAGTCTCACCATTTTATTCCCTATAATTGTAACATAAATCAATAAAAGGTAATACAATACTCAACAGTTATAGGGAAAGATGATATGTATCATCAGAATCAGGT
>VYZX01029829.1:0-26005 GCA_013401335.1 Brachypteracias leptosomus
TAATAATAATAATAATAAAGTATTGAATATAATAATTCATATAGCTTTTGGTTCTTGGTAGTACACCCAAACATGAAAAACTGGCTATCCAGTTATGCTTATACTGCCTTAGGATCCTGAAGGTTGAGATATGATGTACTAATAACTTGTCTCCTGACAATGTGGACAGAAGATGATGCAACAGCCTTAAGACCCATAGCATTCATGTGCAAACATTTGGGAGTGAGCTATATACACTCTTTAACATTCAGTTTAAGCGCACCTTGCCCAACAGTATGTTAAAGATACAGTTTGATATACCAAGTTCCCTTGATGTGGCAGCTGTAGATTTTATGCAACTATGAAAAGACACACTATTGTGGTTTTCACTAGTTAATATATGAAAAAGTCTTGTTTATACAGAAAAGTTTATTGACTTATTATTGATGTTTAATAAAGCAAAATCAAATGAAGAATGGCCTGTGAGTGTACCTATTTTGAGTTTAAAATTACAAGCCCAAAAGATTTGGAAGTTTAGAATTAGTTTAGGGGAGGAAACAAAGGGTATAAAAGCCTGTGACATGAGCCCTAACGGTCTTTTAAGTATTAGAAAGAAGAAAACAAGGGAAGTTAGATAATTCAGACTGAGAACAGAGAATGAATACCTACAGTTTGCCAGAGAGCTTTCTCACAATATCATCACACATTGCCATTTCCTTCCACCCAAGGCAGAAAAGTCACAACCACTTATCCTATTGTTTTGTTGTAAACCCAGGAGTTCTACATCATCTTACTGCATTTTAATTTTAAATAAAAAGAAGTATTTCAACAAGCAGCTTAAATACTAGAAAAACTGCTAATCGGAAACATGTGTACTACAAAGGCTATTAGAAGACTGCAAATGACATATATTTCACAAACACACGGACCCACTAAAAGCAGGATGAACAGAAATCAGGCAGACTGTACATCCAAACAGCAGATGAGGATAGGAACTTGTACTCACCCAACAGGCAGGCCCCACATATGTCCTCTCACAAATCACAATACATTCTTCTTACAATAACAAGACTCAACAGGATGAACCTCAATCACCCCTTAGTATTACACTCTATCTAAGTTCTCTACTCTCCAGCTTTTTCTTCCACTACACTGCTTTCTTCACAACAAACTTCATCTCTTATTACCTGGGCTGTTGTTTCTAAAGCACCTGAATCTAATTCATGATTGGTCCCAATTGGGGAAGATAATCATAGAATCACAGAATGTTTTGTGTTGGAAGGGACCTCCAAAGGTCATCTAGTCCAACACCCCCTACAATAAGCAGGGACATCTCTAACTAGGTCAGGTTACTCAGAACCCCATCAAGCCTGACTTTGAAAGTCTCCAGGGATGGAGCCTCCACCGCCTCTCTGGGCAACTTGTTCCAGTGTTGAGGCACTCAATGAGGTCCACATGTGTGGTGGTGTTTTTTAAAGCAACCACATAGAATTTCTTAAAGATCTTTACTAGTCTGTACTTTTCTAGAGTCATTTACTACAAATTTCATCACTGCAATTCATCCTGTAAGGTGAACTTAAACTTAATTTCAGTTTCTCCTTATTAAGCGAACATGCTATATTGTGAATGCCTTAGAAATAACCAGCTAACCTTCAGGAATGAATGGATCCATGATCTACAACAATGAACAATTTTTATTGTTGAAAAAACTTTTGATTATTATGTTTTATTTAGGTAAAGATTTTGCTTTTAATTGTAAATTATTTTACTACTCCAAAGAGGGGCAATTTAACTGTCCTGAAGAATTAGAGGATTCCCATTTCTTTACAGGCAGAACAAAAATCTTTAACAGAAGAGCCAGCTGAGGTGCTTTAGGAGCAGAAATAGACAACTGTTGTGTGTGATAAAATAATAAAAACAGATTATCTCTATCATTATCACTGATTTGTGTTGGTCCCTAGGCACTACTGTAATGAACATGAGTAACCTGAGTTTAAGAATGTGGATTATCTTAACACATGCTGCTGATAATAGGATGTTCTGAAAAAGCATAATAGACATAACTGGGGGACAAATAAATTAAAAATATTTTCCAATTGCAGGAGTTCTAATTAAAATATCTGAAGCCATTATTGCTGTACAACAGGACTGAACTCTATGTCTAAACACCCAATACACATATCCTAATATTTCAGCAGTGTTCAGGTCTCCTGACTTGAATAAAAAACCTTGATGTCTTTCAAAGGTATTCAGACTTTCACTGTTCTCCTTATTGTTTCTGGCTCTTTTTATAAACAAGGTGTTTGCCTTTTCCAAATGCATTAAAGCCTTTAATTCTGCTTTACTGTTTCAGTTCATGGCTTCTGCATGTGCTTGCAAGGCACAGAGGTTAAGAGATAAAATTAATTAATGCCTGCAAGATCCAGAAAAGGAAAGGCCTATTCAATGTGACGAAAAATTAGTGTTCATTATTATGTGTCCGTTTTAGAAATCTCCCTCTGCACATGGTTATAGCTAATGGCAAAATTTTAGAATAAGAAGTAACTACAAACATGCTGTTTTAACAGTACTTTAGTTGTTCCAAATCAACTCAACTCAACACAGTTTTCCTAAATGCCTTTACTATATAATCGAACAAGCATTCACAGGATTATTTATGATATGATCAGACTAGAAATCACTAAAGTATTAATCTTTAGTACTGTTTGAACATGTACTAGGTTTACTGCTAAATTCCTCAAGGCAAAAAGAAAAGATGCACAGATGGGAACTATCTCTGTGCAAACTGATGCATTAGGAAAGTAAAATCTGATTAAATCACAGTTAGTCTCACCCACTTCACAAACCACAAGAGACCTATAATATCAGTGGCTATAATTTAAACCTATCCTTGGAAAATATTTGTAAATAGATTACCATATTCAGATACTTTGATATAAACACTGATAAAAGATTTGACCAAGGCAGAGATAGACACACACTGAGATGAGTGAGGGATTGATGGGAGCCAGACAAAAGAGGTGCATGCACTACACTAGGTCGCTCTCAGTTTCTTACACAAGGTTATGTAGAGTTTCGTTCCTCAGGAGGTACCACAGAATGTAGTTTTAGAAGCCTAGACCTACCAGATTTCACTGGAGAGAAGGCAGAGAGAGAAGTTAACAGAAGTAAATGTCCCATGCTTCTTCTAGTCCTTCTCTCCAGTAAATATATTTTTTTATTTTATTTTACTTTATTTTGCGTAAGATCCCAGAAATCCTCCATTCTTTTTTAATGAGTTTTAATTCTAGTTTGCCTTCTGCCTCTGGGCAGGTATACCAGCAAAGGCATTTGCTTTTGAATTCGAAACCCAATTCCTTGAGAAATAAATGATAACATAAATGGGAATGGAGTCAAACAGATCTTAAGAGTTATTTCAGCTCTCATTTCATAATTTCTACAAACTCTAGACTGTGAAGCTAAGATATGCCAAATATACTCCAGATGAGTGGCACAGAACAAATTGTAATGTTTGTTAAATATATAGTTGAAGTATATTTTATACACATTTAACTTTTCTTTTTTCACACTTGTAACTAAAACCCTGTAGCAAAACAGCTAAATGGACATTGGTATGTTTTACTACTAATCTCCCATGCTCTTGCAAACTATTATGACATTAGCAAAGTTACAGGGCATTGACTTCACTGAAGTAATGAATCAAAATAAAATTGCTTAGATGGTCTTGAAGGACCTGGGGACTAGAATGTATATAGCATAGATGTCTCTGGCTGGTTTGAAAATGTGGTATTGGTAGTAGGTGCCAGCTTAGGAAGATAAGTTTTTTTGCACTGTGAGCAAACTAGCATCTCTCTGACCAGGAGCAAGTGGCAGAGAAATTTCCCTTGTCTCCTGATGACCGTTAGTTATGAGCTCCCTAAACTAGATGAATCCATATGAGGCTTATGCAATGAAGTATCCAAAGATAAACAGCTTCCCCTACCTGGGATACAAAGCCCCAAAACCTCTTTCAGTTACACAGTTTACCTCTGAGAGGAATTCCTGAAAGAAACTGCATACACTGCAGTCTACCGTTTCTTCACCGTGGTGTCAAGGCCTCATTTCAATTTCTTGTCGTCAAATTAGGCAAAATAGGGATTTGTGTCTACTTACATCATGACTGTGCTTTAATCACTGGGCTGTTCAGGAGAGACATACGTTTCTAAAGCACACTGAGAGTAAGCCTATGGGACTGATCCTCAGTTCCAGACAGGCAGAGACACAAGTAACAGTCAAAAGTACCATCTAAGTCTCCTCTTCTAGGTCTTTCCAGCAGCACAACTGCAACTTAACTTGCACATCCTGTAAGTTAACTGGTCTTGATAAAGAGCTCAGATTTACCTTATTAATGGAAGCTAAACCTTGACTCTGTCCTGCCCTATGAAGAGTTATCAGCCTATGTGGGGTTCCCTGCACTATAATCCACTGCTCAGTGTAGACATACTTTTATAATATTATTATGAAGTTTCTTGGGAATAAGATCTTATGACAGAGCCTACTATTTCATGTTTATATTACAGCAAAACACTTGTAATAAACAGCATTAAGTTTGCATACAAGCACAAAGAGTGCAAGAGAATGCCGGAGCCAGGTGGAAGCTCTTTGGTACAAGCCTGCATTTAAATGCATGAACACCTGTAACAAAATTCAGTTAAGTGCTTCAGTGTATTTCAGGTTCAGTTCAAAACATTTGAAAGCAACAGCCATTGGAGCTAATCATGCAAAACCAGCTTGAAAACAGAGAACATTTGTTGACAAGGTTTCTTTCTATCAAGTCCTTCTAGTACTTACTAGGTGTTCCAGCCTTAAAAAGCCATTACTACAATCTATAGATATTCTTTGTGATGTACTTTCTCCTACTGATTTATCATCTTCTAATTCACTGTAAAACCTTCACTTGTAGAACTGAAGTGATTTCAGACCTGCACACAGCTCCACTAAAGTATTTCAGAGGTATTTCAAGTAGCATTAAATTGAGGCATTTGACCTTGGCAAATAATTTTATTATACTTTTGTTATATGTCTCAGAAAGATTGCCCACCTTCCTTACTGTTAATTTCTCAGTATCACACACATTTCTAATTTTAGACTTATGGAGCTATTGAACTTCCCATCAAAAAAGTATCTGAAGTCATTACAACACCCACTCTCTCTCTCCTTTCCCCTTCTCCTCTGTCCCTGAGCATTTTGAGTAGCATAAGAAAGATATTCCTTATTCAAATTGACCTTGTTCTATTTCACTGAAAATGGCTAAGTTTTATCAGTGTCATTCGTTGCTTAGCAGCAGCCAAAAAGATTTCCATCCCTCAAAAGAAAGGAGAAAAAAGGTAAGGAAAAGAACATAGGAAACAGTTCCATTGCTGTTTTAAGTTTGAACAAAACAGTAAATTAGTTCTTAACCTGTGAAGAACTGAGCTCTTTTAAAGAGAATTAGACAAAAGTCTCTGCTGTTTTAATCAGAAGAATTCTTTTCAGCTCAAGACAGTCATCTATATTTTCCACTAAAATACAATACTTTGCCTAGACCTTGAATCTCATCTTATTTGAGTCTAATCACATTTTATAAAGTGACTGATACCACTATTTAAAAAAATGAGCTTAGGTGTATAGCTCCAACTTGCAATGTTGTATGACAGCTAAAGGTAATGAGAACACAGAGTTGTTCATATGTACTCTCATTGGTATAAAGCTATGTGATGTATATTTAGGCAATGGCCCTGCAACAATATTTTGTGTTAAAACCACACCAAAAAAAAGGCAAATTATTATAATGTATTAAATATGACTTTTCTTAACCTGAATTTTTGCTACTATGGAATATTTTTTAGTGATATATCACAACATTTCACTTTAAAATTGCTAGGGCTATGTTTTTTAGACTGAACGTGTGAGTGCAGTTATGCCCACTGTCTAGTTGCATATGTCCATATGTAAATGTTGCAAGACTGATCCTTATATGGCTTTGGGAAACAAAATATTTTGAAATCTGGGAATGTCTGTGGAATTAAATATCTTAGATCTACTGCTGCAGTTGAGTTTATGTTTATTGGTAACAGCTAGTCCCTGAATTCACAAACATGTTTGCATACCAACAGCTTTCCCATTAACTCCCAGTCAAGAGCTATGAGACTTACTTGCTACTCCCAGGACAAGACACTTTTAAGGTTCACAGTTTGTGCCTTTCAATCTTCACCTCCTGGACACCTTTAGCATTGTCTTTTCATTTTGCCCAGAAGCAACAGAATACTAAAATACATGAAAGTGCTTTCTATGTGTGTAATACAAGCTTGCAAAAGAAATCGCAAGGCAGTCATCATGGCAAGTCTGCACCCTTGCAAAGCACCATAGCAACCTTTGGGGCTGCTCTATGCTGCTGAGTAGAATGAAGTAGGAGTGTATTAGATTAGTTGAGGGAAAGCAAATCCAGACAGACTCCCTGAAATGACTATGTTAAAGCACCTTCCCAGCAACACCTTCACCTGACTGACAAGAGATCCTATGAGCTAGTCAGGATATATCTGGTTACAGGCTTCCATGGCATTCTGGATGCCATTTATCCTGGACTTTGTCAAAATGGCCATAGAAAGAATCCTTTGCACCTCATATAGAGGCATATATCCATTGAACTGTAGGTATTTAATCATCCTACGATTTCAATAAAATTCGTGGCTATCCTGGTAACTTCATGTATTTCCCTATAGATAGAAAACACCCACTTAAAAGGAAAATGCCTTTATCAATATGACAAATTCATTAGTTTTTTCTAAATCGAACATTCAAGCTAGTCAGAATCAAGTACCTATACTGTTTGAAAGATCTAATAATTTATTCAGCCATACTTCAGATGCTGCCTTGGATGTCTCACTGCGCACTGTGTGCAGGTGTATAAGTGCACATAAACACACACACACTTACTGCATCTCCAGGAATTCGGAATTCCATGGGAGTTATTTAAACAACATAGTCTTGTGGTAGCTTGAGAAATAATACTAACAGAATATACGCCATGTTGTGATAGCAATTCCCTTTCTCCATTTGGAGTCTTTTGAAAAAATGTGAAATCAATATGAATACATTACCATGCAGAGAGCATCAACATGAATTGTTTTTAGGCTAGATTTCAATTAATTAGAGGATGTAACTATCAAGCAAAAAATACTTCTTTGAAGCATCTATGTTTTATTTTCTAAGGTCTGTTTCAGTCATCTTTATATTCCTGGTGTATTAAATCACTATAAAGTAAAAAATTCACATCCCTCAAAGAAACAAAGTTAAGGAGAAAATCATCTAATTTTCATGATCAAAGCATGATCATATTCAGCAGAACCTGCTTTCCTTCAGTGCACCATTCAAGTGTGACATTTTGGTCATTTGCACGCATCCATTCTGTCATACCTCACTTGTAACTCTAATTTGACATAAGCACACGTCAGAACTGTGACAAGATTTAACCTAACCTATATGTAAGCTTAGGAGTGACCATAAACCACACGTAACTGAGTGCAAGCCAAAATCCAGCAAGCAGAATCACATGTTCTGATTCAATTTCCAATAGTCTCAACTTTTATGAGGCATTTTGGGGAATCAATAGCTATGTTGATTTCTTCTGTAAGTTGTTTCTAATGATTTTGACATAAGAGCTATGTCTATTTGCTCTTCCCAAGCTTTTTAATGCTATATGTAAATCCCAGAAATACTTATATACAAATTAATGTCTTCCCCTACTGTCAATCACTGTATTTCAAACTTGTATTTTGCTTGAGTCTGCTATCCAGCATTTTCACTCTTGGTATTTATTCTCTGCTTTTGAGTGTATTTCAAATTGTTTGCTTTACAGACATATTACCTTCCAGAGGCAGAAAGTGCATTATCACTAATGTCAGCTCTCTTTTTAGTTTTCCAGAGTTATTATTTACCATGGCTGCTTCCTGTAATGTTCTTTCCTTAAGGATAAGGGAACAAGGGGCTGCAGTTCATTTAATTGTTCCAAACTTTCTTCTCCTCTCATTACCTGCCTCTTCACTAGCATGTAGTAAAAGCAAGTTCACTTCATAAGAACAGTCCTCTGAGCACCTTTCACACACTGGAAAATAGTATTGTGGATGAGTCTGTGAATGGGTGAATATGAAATGCTTCCTTGTCCTGAGACATCATAAATAATAACTTTTATTTCCTTCCTTTTACTTTTTGTCCCTAAGCAAGGGACAGAGTACATCAAATCCTCTATCAACATTTGCTCTTTCTCACTTTGTTTTTTATTTCATCTCTTACACTGGAAGATCTGTCTGAATGAGAACAAATTCCTTTTTGGAAGTCCATCTGATAGTTTAAAATAAGTCAAAATGTCCAGAGGCCATACGTCTGAACTAAACTCCTCATATATCCATTTAAAGCAAAACTAGTATCAAGTAGCTATATTTCTCTTCTAGGAAAAGGGATGTTCACAGATATTAAGAAGAAATAACCTGCCTTCCACATTCAACATCAGTCAGGTTGATTAGGTCAATGAGAGACACAGAACAGCCATATTTTGGTCATGAATTTGGATACAAACTAGTGCCACAGAGACCAGAAGCATGAGTGAAGACAGGAGTTCTGTCACGACCATCAAACAATGCAGCAAGATGATATAGCAAGCATCAAATAATAGTGCAAAATGCTCCATGACCAAAATATTTACAGTTACACAGGGACAGGGGTTATTAACAGTTATTTGAATAACAATCCTGAATTGCATTAATGTTAGAAATTCATTTAATGCATGCTACTGAAAATATACCACTCTGGATTCCTGCTGAAATATATACAGATGAAAAGCTTCATGAATTTACCTTGGCCTGTCTGATATTCAGATGTCTTGCAATTTTTTCTGCAGATTGACTTGCTCATACCAAATACCTTCTCTGTTATTCCTAATGTTGAATATGCAAGACTTATCAAGGCAAGTACCACTGAAACTACCAGGGAATTCATTGTTTGAAACTAAATAAATTGTTCTAACATTTTAGTCATCACACAGAGGAATTAAAAAAAATCTAACACTTTGCAATTTTCATTGAGGTGTTTGATCTTGAATGATTGATATAAAGGCAAATCAAAGAGGCATTTTCACTATTTGCATTCATTACTTACACATGTATACAGCGTTTGTGTCTGCAGGTCAACAGACTAGGAGCTACTGTAGCAAGACATATTGAAAGTGTCCTGCCCTACTCTTAAAAATAAGACTAGATGCAACAGGTGCTGCAATCACAACTTGTCATCTGCTGATCTTTTCAGAGAAACTTGAAAAAGGACAAGCATCTTATTTTTGGCTGAACATAAGCTAGCACAAACAAACCTGATGAAATATTAATCTCAGAATTAGGCAGTTAGTTTATTGGCGGCACCTTTGATACAAGACCAGAGGTTGGCCGTGCCTCCTCCTCTATAGGGAAACTGATGCGTTAGATATGAGACAGTTGTAAATGTGATTGATATTCATTTATCTAAGATTTTGACATTGTCTCACATTACATTTACTATGTAATACATAGTAAATGAGGGACTCAGATGACATGCCCTCTCACAGGGCAAAAGGTTGAAAAACCATTCTTAAAAAATATTTCTGGAGTTTACATGTAATGTGAGTCCTGCCAGAGTCTTTCCTTTAAGTTTCAGCAATGGAAGGATGCTTGGATGGCAGGCCAATCATCAGGATGACTCATCATGCATAAAGATCGCTCTGTATGGTTCAAAATTCCCTTCTAATATTTTTCCATGTATACTATTTCTGTTGTCATAAGCACTCCAGGCATTCACAGATGATGGTGAGAATATTGCAAAGTTCACCTCTGAAGCTGGGGCTCAGATTCATACATACCAATTTCTGAAGCCATTAATAGAAAAGAAAGTGATACACAGCCCTCAGTCTCTCATTATAATTAGTTTGACTGGAATTGTTTTTACACTTCTAAATCCATTCTGGGATGTCTAACACAAGCTTGAGGGCACAAAATTATAACATTACAAAGAAATTTGAGAACAAAATGCAGAGTACACTTTGCATTCACTCTAGGTTTGCTTTGTAACATTCAGATAATACATAAACTCTCATATCAAAGAACATCAGACAACATTTTGGCTGAAAAATCTGGGATAACTGATCGACAGACCCTATTTATGTGACTTATGAATATTATATATTGATAATGTGCACACAGTTATCAGTAGAGATCTTACATCCGAATTATTTTTAAAATAATCTCATATTGTTTATTCACTTCAGAAGTATTTATACATTATACTGAATTAATTAGCTGAGGATTTTTCTGCTCTGAAAATGATGACTATGTTTCACAAGTGTAAGATGGACATAAAGACCAACAAAAGGAAAAGGTCACTCATCTCTCCCTCTTCTGACTCATCACTTCTCTTCTCATGCAGTCAGCCTGTTTTTCCCTAATGTATAAAATGCCACATTTACAAATTTTCACCAAGGTATATCAGGTTGCATCACAACAAAAGAATTAATCTCTGATGACCTGAATATTTTAGGGGGCTGCATTATTTTAAGAGAAATTATTTCTGATCAAAAAAGCTTGCCACAAAAGATAAGTGATAATTACAATAATAGGTTAACTACTGAAAAGGCAAAGAAACACGAATAATATATTGTAAGTTTTTTGTGGTTGCGTCCTCTGTAAAGAAATTGCATCTCATGCAATTATAATTAATTATAAGTTCATCTACATATGTTACTTATATAAAGAACCTCCATTTTCTAACAACTTTCCTATGCTGTTTGGCAATATTTCAGTATATGTGGCTGTTTCACAACTGCAAGAAGAAAAATGCAGCCAAATACTGAAGTGATGATTAACAGAATATGCATTCAACTATTTAAAAAATTGTACAGAAAAATATATTTTGAGGAAAAAAGGGCGAAATCTCCATGCTCACATTTTTAAATCTTTTTTCATTATTTCTATTTTTCTATGCCTCCCAAATTTACACAGTGCTGCCTGCATGTGCCCAAAAGATACATGAAATTACTAACCTCCCAGCTCATACAAATCACTGTAGAAATAACTATTAAAGACTAAAACAATAATACCTTTTTCCATTGCTGTATAGTTGCTCACTGAAAAACATAAGCATTGAAGACAATAGGACTAAACAGTCAACAACAGGAATAAGGCATTCACAATCTGGTCCTAAATAATGGGTCCTCAGTTTCTAAAACCTTCTTCAGTCGTGGCTTAGAAACTCACAATGAATTCCGTAATGATCAGATAAGCAGCAAGAATTTTTCCATAAAAAGATATCATTACGACATCAGCTGTCATCTTTTTAATGGCCATCACTCTGTAATATTCTCAAAACCCTCACTAACCTCTCAAAGCTTTCTTTCAAGAGCCATTAAATTAACTCAAAATTCAGGAAGGATTTTCTGCGTATCATCTTTTCGTTGATTCCAAAAATCTTGGTTAAAAAAAAATCTAGTGAAGAGTCTAGATGCAAATAGAGGGATACAAACTAGTGCAGCATTACTGTGTTTATTGTTCTGTTACTAAAATATGGAACCACAACAATGATTAACATTTTAACTGTTAGCACAATAACAATAATAATATTGAAGCAGTAAATTATGGAGTCTAAACTATCATTTCACCAGTAGATTAAGAACATTACAGCCAAACGGGAAAGTCCAGTCCTCACTACTATTCACTGCCACATGATTCTATCTCCTTACCTGGAGCAAACAGATATTCTAGGACCATGAGACATGTTAGATCAACTTCTCATTTTCACAAATGCTACCCCTGTGGCCACATGATCAAGGGAAATGGTGGGAACATACAGATGAGGGCAAGTCTTGAATGTGCTCAGCCTCCACTTCTGTGACAAATCTGAGCAATAAGAGGAAAATGGACTAGAGCAAAAGTTTTCATTAACCATTCAGACTTAACAATGTAGCATTTTCCAACAAAATAGTGTTTTATGAGATAACTCCTGTCCAAGTCTATTTCTGTGTTAACTCAAACTGACATTTATTTCATTTAGCTCAGTTTACATCTGAGAAGTTCATAAATATTCAGTAAAAGGGCACTTACATAACATCTGGATTTAAACACCTGGTCACCTGAGTACATGAATTTCAGGCACAAAATTAAAAACTGCTTAAGTTCATTAACAACTTTTAATTCACATTTTAGAAAGTTTAACAGAAAAATGTAAATGTGCCAAAAAGAAAAAAGTTATTGTATATTATAGAATTTAAAGCCAAAAGTCCAAGTTTTCCAAACTGATACCTAAAACCATTCTCCAGTGTCTATACCATGGGAATAGTTTCCATTGCTTCAGTATGACTGACTGATATTCACCCTTGTAAAAATTATGCCAGTTATATTTAGGCACCAACCTATTGACTGGAAACTGATTTCAGACTTCCAAATTGATAATTTACCTCAATATTCACAGAAATCCACTCAATATTCTTGTCAACTAATAAAATTACTGGAGAAATTTGAAATTTCAGCTTACATATCCTTTCGATATCCAAAGGACATATTTTCAACTAAAAGTATAACAAATATGTACTGCAGATAATGACATTTTCTCTTCTCTTCTAGCATTGACCATATAAATATATACATATGGCTCATGTCTTTTTCTATCAGAAAGCTCTGGCAAACTCAGATGAGAGCACAGGTGAAAAATAAAGCTTACAGCACTCTGAATTGTCCTGAGATGCTTTTAAGCAGTGAACACCAGAAGACACTTGCCTTACAGCACACCCCTTCTCAGAGGCTCCTGCCTCTTTCCTGCTGGGTCTGTGATAGAACTCATCTACATCTCCTCCTGATTTCCATGCGTGCTTTTATCCATTTCACTGAATAAGAGGTATTAGGTAACTAACCTGATAAATTTCCCACAGCAGGGAGGATTTCCTGAAGCACGTGTTTAGGCACAGGGAGTAATCTGCAGAGGACAGCAAAGAGGACATATTTGCTATCAGTTTCATAACAAGAAAAAAATCTCTGCTAACTTCACAGTCATTTGTGCAAAGCAGGTACAAGTCTTCATTAAATTTATTATTGAGTTTGAGATACACAAGTCAAGGTAAGAGTTAAAAATTCTCCATGCTCTATAAAATCTTAAAGATTTCAGGCAGCCTTATTTTTAAAATATACATCATCAATATTGAAAAGTAATGCTACTTCTGTTTGTCTCATGTTAGGTCTAGAGAAAGGCTGAGTTATACTTCATTTACGAATAAAAAAGGAAATAAGAATATATTTGGACTGGAGAGCAGCTGAACTTCCAAGAGAGCTCTTTTCCAAAATAAACTCTTCCATACCAAATATTTTTTATATTATGGGCAGATGCATTTGAAGAAATTGTGGTGTCACCTCTGATGGTAGACCTGCTTCCCTTGTAAAGAACTCTCCACCTTCACCACACAAAGGAAAAGAGCTTAAAAGCTGGAACAGGAGCAAGAAGGAAGATAAAAAATGCTATATATTCATGTAATGATTGTGGTGGGTTTACCTTGGCTGGGTGCCCGGTGCCCACCCCTAATCCCTCNATATAAAACTGTAATAAAAGCTGTTAATAATTTGAGTGAAACAGAAAACCCCCTTCACCAACAGTTCTTCCACTATATCACATTTGCTCTATGTTTGTGATGTGGGAAAGAAGAAAACCCTATTTAAGAAAAATCTTTGCAAATTCATTGGTATTACTGCAAATATTTTAGATTTTAATATAAATTTCCATTCAGATAGTTTCATCCAAGACTAATGCAGCATAATGCAATTGTCTGGTATTTTGAATGATATAATGGTGCTCAGAATTTTACTGATATGTTATCTCCTTCTTTTAAATTCTAGACTAAGAAAAATAGCTGACATACGGGAAAGTGAATGCAAGCAAAACTATATGTGGCAAATATATTTTATTAAATAAAAAGGCTCAGTCATGAAGCCTGATAATAAAGCCTAGTGTATCATTCAGCACTGAAATTTCTAAAATTATAATGAGATGGTTCATGAACATTCTCATTATGTTAATCCAGATTCCTTCAGGAACATCCAAGATAAAAGCTGAATCTGACAGAACATTTGTGGCTAAGCAACAGTTACATAGCTGAAGTGCATGTCACTTCTTCAGAAATGCGTTGTTCCTAATCTTTTGAGCTGTTCTTCATTAGACATGCAAAGCTCACTCTTTATAACTTGACTGAGTTAAAAGGGCTCAACAGAAAAAGTTTACATCCTATACTACCATAACAGGAAATATGTAAATGAAATTCTATTCAGATGGACAAGCAAATGAAGCAATCATTTATTCTTTTTTGCAAAAATTCTGATACAGTTTTAAATGCACCATGGTTAGCAAATAATAACTAAATCATCACCAACAGCAACTTTATTACATGACTCCAGATATTACTCCTTAAGTAATACCAACATATATGTATTTTGCCATTCAAAGAATGTTTTGTTTCTGCAAGAATTTGGAGACATTTCATTTCACAATTTTCAAAGGCACAAACATGATATTTATTTGTAAAATATTTTTTACTAATTATTTGAATACTGGACAAAGAGTTTAAAGAACAATTCTAGTATTACAAAAATTTTCCTTCTTAATGGAACCTGATGGTCTCTAGTCTTACAGCATGATTTGCAAACCTTAATTAAAGTTGGCACAAAAATGCCTCTTGTAAGCTGGAAGTCTTTTCTTGTGCACTCAGCAACAATCCAACCTACATACGCAAATATTTTTTAAAACTCTAGCCAACTTTTCTCCCCTCCAGTAAACCCACAAAAGGATGTGAAAATGTCAGGGAACAACCTATTTACATTTTTAATCTCCTGACTAGAAATATAGCATCTTTGTGTTTAGCAAATACAAACACATCAAGAAAAAAAAGAATCCAAGAAAGAATCCATCTTCTGCTCAAGGTCAGTGGTATGGCACCCTCACTAAAATCACTAAGCCCATCAAAAGTTGAACATGGGTCATACTTTAACTTGATCACTCATCAGTATCATAGTGAAGAGATTTTATGAAAAAAGCAGTTAGAAAAATAGTAATGGCGTGTAAACCAATGCTTCCACCCCACCACCCTCCCCACTGATTGAACTGAAGTAGTTTATATTAAAATAATTACAAATGTGTCAATAGTTACAAGAATACAAATGTTTTCCAATTACTACGTTTACATGAAAGGAATTAGCTTTCTTGATTGCTTAATATGTGAAATTTTTGTGGAATTCTCCTGCATGAAAGCATTTCAAAGTGTTTATTATAATTTAAAATAATTTGTGTCTTGGGAACACAATTATAAGATACAATCCAGTAATTTTTCAAAAACTGATAAATAAATGTATATGTGTGTTATATGTCAACACCATCATCTATAAATAAAGGCATTAACATCAGTCTGAATAACCAATAAAATTAAGTGATAGAGATGAATTCTGTATGTCTAAGTATTAAAATTATGCAAAACATTACAGCTTTATGATCAAAATATTCTAGACTAAATTTTTAATAGTCTGTGTCTTTAAATTCAATAAACATTATATTTCATGATAATGACATAAGTACATTTCATCAGTAGATGAGGATCTTATTCTAAAAGATGTTGGGAGGAGATGCCAAAGAATGGCTGCAGATAATGAAAGCAACTCTTTCCCTGGGAGAAGGTGCTAGGCAGTGCAATCAGGAACGTGAAGCATTTTTCAAGATCTGATCCTTTACCTAGGCTGGACTAAAGAATGCAGTTGGACAAAAATGCTGGATCTTCCAGTGAAAAATAAAGTTCTTCAGTACTATATAACTATATAAAGAGTAAGGAGAAAGCAAACAAGCATGGAAGAGTAGTAAGCACTGGAGTAAACATAAAATTGTTTGACTTTGTTATTAACAACAATCACACCACTATCCCTAATTTTCTTACATCTAACATACACATTCAAGTGCTAATGGTTCAGAAATTATGAAATTCTCATAATATACCTTTTGTTAATAAGTAAACAAAAAGGGGTAATATAAGGTAGGATGAATGCCTGACTATAAAATTATTTTAAGAATATGTAATATGTAGCTTAGTGACATGATCTTCTATCATCACCTGGCCCAGGCTCCACATACCTCGAGCTGTTTTGTTCTTGCTGCATACAATTCTGCAAACCTGTGTTTATTTTGCTGTGCCTCGTCACCTCTGTGTTTCTTTGGGTTTAGCTACCACAGTAATATATCATCTACAATATGGAGAGCTTAACAGAGCTGCCAGGCATTTATAAATTTAGCCTCATAGTGCCTAAGGAAAACAAAGTATCAGTATCCCCATTGGTAGGGACATACCTGAAGACAGAGTGATTGAGGATCAAATGTTCTAAAGCAAACGGTTGCAATGAAAGGAGATACCATATATATATACACACATAGACAAATTCATAGGTACACCTGAGAAATCAGGACCATCAACATGTTAAGAACTTCCTGTTTTTCTTTAAGGGTGTTTGACATGTACTTTACTCAAAACCATTGCATGTAAGTGTTGAGCCATAGCAATGAATATAATGTGAAAATGCCAAACTGGAGCAAAGTTCCCTCAAACTGCTTTTGCCTTATGACTATTAGGAACTTATACAACTTAGTATTCCCTGGCTATCCAAACAGCACTTGAAATGAATCATATTTGCCTACCTATCCCGATTAATATTTTTTTGTCTTACCCTAAAGATGAAACACTGCACCAGTACTCATTTTCACGTCATGGTCAGTGTTTGGACTTAAAAGTAATCATTCTTGAAAAACTGTATTTAACAACAGCTACTCATTTTAGTGTAGTTTTGAAAGTAAAAGCTTGTAGAATTTCCAGTGCAGAAATAGTACAGTATGCAGCAACTTATCTTCTAGACAACATGAGACATAAAGAATGCCTTATTTGGACATTTCTTATGTTATACTAGCTACTGGTTTAATCCTCAAGCCTTATTCTCTAAAATCTGATATAATCAAAAATTAATAAACACAATCTCAGAACCATTTGTTGTCATCAACAGCCTCTCAGATATTATGAACAAAATGGAAAACCAGCAAAGACCAATATTTACTCTTGCAACGTATTAGCAGTCACAGAGAAGAATGCTGACTAAAGATTAAGAGAATCGTTTTAGAATTCTGGTAGTATTCAGATTCAGTGACACACATACCTTACAGAGAAAAGCTTCCTACACAGCTTTGCTGGAAAGGAAGACATGATGTGTCTCACCCTTTTCCACAAAAGAACATTCCTAGATCAAGGTGGACATAAGTATCCATTTCTCATGCTAATCCTTACACTTTTTGATGAGTCACCAGTGAGGGATCTAAAACTTAAATGTGGAAGCTATTATGACACAAAACACATAAATGCAGGCATCATTTTGCTCTAAATAGCTCAAAATTTTTCAAATGTCAATAAGTTTCTGTTTCTGGAATATGTTTGAACTAGTGAACTATAAAATTAAGTATAATAAATAACAAATCAAAATTAAAGGGTATGGGTTCTTCTCCTTGGACTTCTCCAGCAAGTAAGCTTCCTTTATCTCATGACCACTTCAGTTTCTCTGCATCCTTTGGTCAATTTTCACTTTGTGTAAGCCAACACTTTTATCCAAACCAACTGAATTGAATCCATTCAGTAATTCTTTAGTACATAGCTGCATGCTTTAAAACCAACTGTTTGTTGTGGCATTTGCAATAGCCTCCAGTTGTCAACTGTTCACAGTTACAAGGACTGGCAGCGCTATTAATTGCAATATAGGATTTTAGTGAAAAAAAAGTCACTTGCCAATTTATGTGGTCTGAACAGCAAAACACAATCCATTTTGTAATAAACATGATTTACAGTAATGAGCTGAATGGATCCAAATAAAGAAAGGATGAGTACATTTGAAGCAATTGTAAAAAGCTGCATAGGTATGTCTTCAGCCATTGTGATTATTTTTTAAACCAGTCTTAGAAGCAAATTTAATACTAAATCTAGTTCACAGCTTTTAAGCATATGGAAGATTAAGACTGTCAAAGTAGCTAGCAGTCCTTGTTTTTAAATTACAATAACAATATATCATGACATCTTTAAGAAAGTATGAGTCTTCTCATCCGTTGTACTTTAATACTGGGGCTTCAAAAGTAACCACAGTGGGACAGTAAATGAATATTAACAAAATGCTTAGTCATATACTATGTTTGAAGGGAAGTAACATTTTGAATAGTATTTGGTGAGCATAATTTGAACTGACCTTGGAAGAAACCTTAAATGTCCTCATGTGCATAAACCAGTGACGAGCTATCTATATGCAGTTTCACACCTCATGAACTTTTACACATTACTCATCTAAATCAGAGACCCAAACACAAAATTGGCACTTGGGACATCATGTGGATTTCTGATATTCCTTGGCAAATGTAGGGTCCTGAAATAAATGGCTAGATTTAAATGATTTACAGATGTAAGGGTAGGAGAGCAGGGGAGAGGGTTATTTTCATTTTTTATTCCAGATGCATACCTAAAGTACAGATAATCACTGTTCTGCCTAAATGATGTTTCAAAACACCGTATTTGAAAGAACACAATGGCATGGAAACTGATTATATAAAACATGAGTGGAGACTGCAGAATTTCTTAGCATCTGGCATATTCAGTTAAATGAACAGCTTGTCATACGCTGGCTTTTCAACTGTGGCATGTCACCTAAAGTCTGCAATGCTACAGTGTGGGTGAAGTGACACAGCTGATATGGCAGTAAATGAAATATCTTTAATTTCATGTGCCATGCGTAGCTGCATCCGCCACTGTGAAATGTTGCAGGGACATATTTTTCAGGTGATGTTATGTTTTGTTGGACTATTTGCTCCGATTTAAAGTCACATTTAGCATTTGGGATTAGAGGAAAATGTTAGCCAAGCTGTTTGAATGGTTCACTTTAACTGGAGACTGGTTTTTTATCCTCTCATAATGCTAATCACCATTGCTATTGTCATTTATTTTATGTCCTGGAGATAAATGTTTTTTCTGAATTGGACTATCAAAGAAAGCACATGCTAAATACATGACAGAAACCTCTATGTAACATAATAAAATGGCAAAACAGACTATATATTCAATATACAGAAATCAGATAATATGTTGTTTAACACATATTACAAAAATCTCTGGTAATGTTATGTTTTCATACACAAACAACAAAACATACAGAACAAGACTGCTTTAAAAGATACAACAGCAGCAGAAATACCAAAAGGATGTAGTGCCATGAATCAAGTCACAGAAATAATCTCTCATGCTGCATCATTCAAACTGCAAAATCGTAAAATATAGTCACAAACACAGAGCTCCAAAACAGATTTTTGATACGACTCTTCATAGAATGACAAAGCAAAGATCTATGTCACTTTGCTCTCAAACTTTAGATATTATGTTATGCAAATAAAATATGCTATTCTCAGTCCCCTCTTTAAGAACTTGCTTCTTTAAATATGACCTGCATTGCCACCTCACGTCTGCCTTTGCATTTCTTGTTGGAAGAGTATTTTGCATCTTTACTTGAAAAGGAATGTCAAATTATTAGTAAACATTACAGACAGATTATAGCTTTATTTCTATAAACATGCAATATAGAACAATCTTCTTTTTCTCAATAACAAATATGTTTTTAAAAATATAAACAATTTCAATGCTACTAGAAGTACCTTTGGGGTAGCAATGGAAATTTAAAGTTATGCTTGAGAGGATAGGTACAACATAAGGAAATAGTCATATAGGCTTTAACACTGATCTGCCAACGTACCTCAGTCATTGTCTGGATATACCTATCCCAGGGTATCTCTGTGCCTATTTAGTCCTTGGTCTTTCTGCTAAAACAAACATGTAATTTGCCTATTCTGAAGAGGGTTTGATAATCCAGAGGATTTTATCTCTTTGCCACGGTGTGGATCAAGAACACCAAACCAGTTATTATGTGGCAGTCTGGTGAACCAGTGTCTAACCCAGGCCAAAATAGAAGCAGTTGAAATCATGGCAAGCTCTGTATCCTATTGCCACTCCAACAATTCCATTGTCACCATTTAGACACAGTAGTGGGGAAGCTAACAATTCATTCAGTTCTCATACTACATCTATTGATATTCTAGGATATGTAAAGCACATACATAGCCTTTTCCACATGTATGTAGACCTACTGGTTTTGTACACTTCTAATATAGAGGGATTCTAAACTATAGTTCCCTCATGTTAATGAATATTTTTCAAAATTTAATGGAAGAAAGAGTCAATTATTGCTAGGATTGGAGTCTTATTTAGAAAAAAAAAAAAAAGAAAGAAGGAAGGAAAGAAAGGAGGAAACAAAATCATTATTACTTTCTCAGAAAAGAACAAATGGTATTGAATCATGAATAAATGCAGTGTGGGAAGTCTGTAGAATACATACTCAGAACTAGCAGAGGAAATAATTTTGAAATATAAAAAGAGCTTCAAAAACTAGATAAAAGAATGGAAACAAAAGCTATTCTTTTATATTCTGAATTACCCACCTGACTCACTGCCATAATTTTCAAAGTAGGAGGAGAAGAAAGAAAAGAGAAAAGCTTGAATATCTTTTCCCTTTACTCTCTTTCTCAGTGAAGAAATGGCTGAGGAAAACACAAGAATCTGAAAGGGCACATTTTCCATTGTGATTGCAAAAGCTGTGATATACTGGAAAGCCTCGTACCTTTCAACTGTGTTCAAATTTGTGATGTTATTTTAAAAATGAATAATTTATGAAAAATTATAAAATTAAAATGCTTCCCACAATTCCCTTAACAATTTCATGCAAATATCTTAACTGCATATCCTTTGTTCTTCATCTCTTGTTAACCCTTTCCAGGGGAATAAGGAGCTCTCTACACTCAGTTCTATATAACTCTCAGCATAAATAGCCTTGAAGTTAAATTCACAGGCTTGGACATGCTATCATAATTATAATTATGCAGCAAAAAACCAGAAGCACATTGACTAAATTACTTTTCCTAGAATTTTAACTCAAATTATCATGCATTTAACATAGTATAGATTGCATATACAATTAAAATGCAACCCAATCTGGGTACCACATGAGCACACTGTAAATACTCCTCCACAAACCCTGGCTGAGGAGTGGGCTGGCTGTGCATTCATTGGTCCAGTCTTTTCACATAAATCATAGCTGTCCAAAGTCTAATCGGATTTACAGTGGCTGCCAATGCTCCCAAAGGCTTCTGCACTAGCCAGCTTGGCAGTTGTATAAGAAAGGCCCAGCCGCACTCTGTACAGCCTCCAGGGAGAATCCTTATGTTGAGCACATCCCTCCATGTCCAATTAAACTGGCTTTAGAGTCACCTTGCCCTGCTGGCATGGTGTAAAGAGCCTGCAGTGCAGCTGAGGACCAGGGCCAAGGTGTCGTCAGTTCTGATCCTAAGGTTGGGTAATGGTCTACTAGAGAAATTTTAGAGTTACTTTCACAGCTCATTGCAAAAGCACCACGCACATAACCTTCTCATAAAATAAAACCCTTCCCCATGATAAAAGTTGCAAATGAAAGCATTCTCATCTCAACACAGAGCAGCTCCCATACCCAGGAAAGCAGGACTGGAAAACTGCTGTTGACTACGGAAATGGCCGAAAGAAGCCTCAAAAACTACTATGTATATCTTTTGTAGGTATAATAGATGAAAAGATATTTAGAAAGCTTTTTATTTTAGGAAGCATTTTAAGGTTTATGTTGCTTGCAAAAGTTCTACATTTATTAAATATAAATTACATTATTCAGTACAGCATTTTTACTGCCATACTATACAATGACAATCATCTATAAAATGCTGACTAACCAGCAGCAGCCGTTGAAGAACTTGCTGGAGCTACAGACCAGCCTTTCTCAGAAGTTTGAACTACAAGCTGAGAAAGCTGAAATATTAAGGAAAGACTAAATGGAAACAATGAATAAAAACTAGCAATCGACTTCACAGTGCTTTCTGAAATTGAAGATTCAAAATCTAACATTTGCTGAGTATCTGGAAAATCCATCCAATTTAAAAAGACAACCATTTGTATTTATTATTTAATAATACATGGGAAACACAAGAAAAACCCCCTGAGTCATACTATGATGAATCCCCATCTTACTCACAGCCTCCTTCTCCTCTGTGCTCTAAGCTTCTCAGCAGAAGGAATGGAAATTTGAGATTTTGTACAATGTCAATAGCAAAATCAGCACTAAGTAAAACCAATACATCTTTCTCATTGTAACTTCATGACAGAGAAAAATGAGTTTAGTCTAAGCAAGGAGAGAACCCAATCTTCATATTGTGGGTTCAGTAACTTATACTCATTTGTATTTAGCACAGGGTCCTCTATTAGCAGGAACATTTTCTATTTAAACAAATGTAGGGCAAAATTGAAGTGCTGGGGCCTAGGCCATGGGCCCTGACTGGAATTGACCTATGGATGAGTCACAACCCAGCAACATGTTTTGTTCCCCAAGTGGTTTCAGGCCCCAGAAAGTAGAACCTGGCCCACCTGTGTGAGGCCCTGCCCTCCCCAAGGTGATCATGGTTGGGGTGGTGGGCAAGGCTGGAGATATATTAACCAAGAACCGAATCAGCCGGAGAAGAAGTAGGAACTGAACCAGGCAGAGAGAAACAGCAACAAGGTGCTGATCAGTTGGAAGAGAGTTCTGTTGGAGGCAGCTTGCTGAGCGCTTTCAGTGGTACATTCCCTCTTGGCTGATTTGATACAGAGAAGAGCAAACAGATGATGAATAAAAGATGAAGGTATGCTGAGGGGATGTTGCTGAGTTTGATGTTGGCCTGAGTAAGAAGAGAGCTAGCAGCACAAAAATAAAACCTTGATTCCCTTTTACTTCAAACAGGAGGCTATATAGATCATTATGAATACTAAAGTAGGAGCATAAGAGTCCAGACTTAAGGTTATTTTTAGTTCTTTTTGTGGACTCTGAGTGAACCTTTCCATTTTTGTACTTCAGCTTTCCTATCTGCAAAGTGGGAATTTAAGAATTTAAAAAATTATTCTTCAGATGTATTTCCACATATTTAGAAAATACAAGGCACATAAAATGTCATAACACACTGTTGGTGAGATAACAAAATTATACACTGTTTGATAAATACAGCCATATTAGAACTGTTAAATATGACTAATATATAGGTTACAACCGACAGTTTTTGTATTCAATGTGTCTGATTGGATACCCAACTGAATATGGGCAGAAAAGCATTTGCAAAAAAAATGCCTCAATTAATTCTGGTGTAGTTGAATACAAGGGACAGAAACTATCAGCAAATGGTGGTACTAATGGAAAGATTTTGCTTCCTTATTGATTCATTCAGAGAGAACACAAATGACATTGTCCATCATTTGTAAAAATAAGGCTGGAAGCATGCAGCTGCAGAACTGTGTAGAAGCAGGCACAATGTATCCACTAGATCTCGAGCCCTGTAGACCACAACTCACTATGAATCCACCTATCTAGCAATTAGACATTGCAGCCTGAACTTTCTGTTAAAAAGAGCACCGGTACAGATTGTACTGAAACGAATAAGTATTCTCACACATGCTAATTCATAGCACGTAGAGAAAAGAATGTCTCAGGAACCAATCATTAAAGGCTTCCCAATGGTACACAACAGCAGCACCAGTTGCATCTGTATGTGTATTTTTTATGAATGTATTCTGTGCTCTCCTTCAGAAAATGAATAACCATGCTTAGCTGAAAACTGCTTTTTCTTACAGGAATATTCATGAAACACAAGAGTAATTGTTTTGGTAGAAACATTGCTGAAACACATGGAGAAATGTTTTGATATAAACAAGCATATTTTCTTCCATGTTCTCTCTCTCCTAATCAATAAAGTTTACAAAAGGAAACAAAACTGCTTGCTGGCCTGCATGGCAAAAGCAGCAAGAAGGTAACCAAATCAATAAGGAAGTGACTTTTCGCTGAGCAGTGATTTATAAGTTGTATTCTACTACCCTTGTAAAAACATACAATTAAAAACATACAATGTATGCTTGTAAAAGAGGGAGTTCCACATTTCTTAACGCTAACGCTGTTGCAACTTCCATTGAACTGCAGGAACACCTCTATTGATTAGGTTTGTATTTGCAATAGAGAAGGAAAAAGATGGCAGACCCTGAAGGGAAGTTAATAGGCAGTAGATAGTCCTCTCATTAGAAAAGAAACTGATGAAAAACAGTCGATGAAGGATGAGGAGAATGCCTACATCACCAATGTGGCACGTATTCACTATAGAATTCAGAAATAATACCTATTTGACTGTAGATTTTAAACATGAAATTCCAGAGAAAAAACTATGAATGAAAAAGCTAATGGTTCCTGCTGAACAGAAAGATTCCTTTGCTCAGCATTAGAAGTTCAAGATGTTCAATATCAAGGGTTTACTAGTTTACCCTCTCTAAGACAGGCTGCCCTCAGTCATGAAACCAACAGTGCCACCCAGCTGTGCCCCTACATCTATGAGCTGCTTAACAGCTAGTAAAATGTATAAAACAAAAATGAAAGATCTACAGAAGCAGTTCAAAAATGCTTCATTGTACATGAAGGAAAAAAACTTCCTAGATCTAATCTTTTTTTTAATCTCTAAGATTTTACTCTTTTTCTTTACAATGGCCACACTTGGTTAACCTGTCAGGACATACAATATCCCTATTGCAGCAATTTACCATTAATACTACTACAAGCTAGTAAGATTATGGGACAGCAGATCACATTTTACACACACACATATGACCCACTTTGGCACATTCAGTTCATCACAACAGCAACCTAGGAAACACTTTGAGATTTTTAACACTTGGATTTTTCTATTGTATGTTTATAGCAAGCGGGAGCGAAAGCACAGAAACTGTTGGGAATCTGTGTTGTCAAAGACTGAACACGGATTCTTAGACCACCACAAAAATGGTCTTTTACTGTATAATATGCCATAGATTTTCATCCACTTAGGTCTTTAATGAGCTCTAAGTCAAGTACACCTGAAAAAGCATGGACACGAAGACATGGGAAGCTTTACTTCCCTGGGGGATGTTTGTCATAAGCTTCTTAGCCATACTGGTGTCTTGCATGAGTTCTTTTGCCTAAAAATCATATACAGGTGAGGTTCTCAAGATGCAGTATGGACATTGCATTAAGAGGCCTTCCAGGGC
This sequence comes from Brachypteracias leptosomus, assembly GCA_013401335.1. NCBI lineage: Eukaryota > Metazoa > Chordata > Aves > Coraciiformes > Brachypteraciidae > Brachypteracias > Brachypteracias leptosomus. Next base: position 25,262 of record VYZX01029829.1, read on the forward strand.
CTTCCAGCTTTCCTCTTTAGTCACACAGTTGGAGGGACTTCTACTAACTTTTTTATTTCATTAACTGTGAAATGCATTCTATCAAGAGCAATTCAAATGGTACAGCTGATGCTGGAATCAAACCTACCTCAAAGGTCTGTAAGAATTGCAGTGTTTGGCAACCATGCTGAAATGACACCTCTTCTGATTGTCAGATTATTGATCACCCCAAAGAGAAACCAGATTACATGTATCCTGTCCACCATGCAGATGCACTTTCATTTCATTACATATCCAGGAAGTGACAATGTTAGTAATCCCAAAATAACAGCAAAAGTGGATGGATACCCTAGTAAGTGCTTTTGTGCATCCCTGTGGCCAGCATAAGGATGCTGAAAGCCCTGACAGTGTGGAGGCTGAGAGAAAAAAAAAAAAAAAAAAAAGCATCACAGAAGAGTCTCTCTGCCATGGTGCTCTGGAGAATACTAAAGAGCAATGCGGATATTGCCATCATTACTGCAGTTAAGAGTCTGGCTAAGAACCCACACCTAGGAGAAATGGGCTCCAGGGATTACGTGGCGGTTAGCTAATTTCAAAGCTATCAGTCATTGTCATTACAGTGTGAAATAGAATCATAGAATGTTTTAGGCTGGAAGGGACCTCTAGAGGTTATCTTGTCCAACCTCCCTACACAAGCAGGGACATCTCTATCTAGGTCAGGCCACTCAGAGCCCCATCAAGCCTGACCTTGAATGACTCCAGGGA
>VYZX01029829.1:26165-41915 GCA_013401335.1 Brachypteracias leptosomus
CAACACTGGTCCCAGCACAGACCCCTGAGGGACACCACTCGTCACCTTCCTCCATCTGGATATTGAGCCGATCATCATTCTCTGGATGTGACCATCCAGCCAGTTCCTTATCCACTGAACAGTCCACCCATCAAACCCATAATTCTCCAACTTAGAGATAAGGATGTTGTGGAGGACCGTGTCAAAGGCCTTGCAGAAGTCCAGATAGATGACATCCCTAGGTCTTACCCTTGTCGACTGATGTAGTCACTTCACTGTAGAAGGCCACTAGGTTGGCCAGGCAGGACTTGCCCCTAGTAAAGCCATGCTGACTACCTAGGATTACCTCCCTGTCCTCCATGTGCCTTAGCATATCCTCCAGGAGGATCTGTTCCATGATCTTCCCAGGCACAGAGGTGAGGCTGACAGGGCGGTAGTTCCCAGGGTCTTCTTTTTTACCCTTTTTAAAGATGGGCACAATGTTACCCTTTTTCCAGTCGCTAGGGACTTCTCCGGACTGACTGTCTGTAGCCAAAAGGTGAAACAAATTTAGAAAGTGCTAACAAATGTCTAATTCAGAGCAGAGTTCTGTAACTAATGGACAGAGGGTAGAAAAAAGGAAAAGGGAAGACAGCAGGATTTTGGAATTTCTCTTTCCATTGGACACACATTTCCACTTTGATACTACACTGGGACAGGAATTCCTCAAAGGTAGATCGACATAGAAAGAATAACTTTATCAGCACATATTTCTAAATTCTTTGGTGAATGGAAGAAAAGTCAGCTGCCACTTAAGGCTTCAGATCCATAAGGTTTGTTTACATACATCCATTTTCTATAATTTACTGTTGAACTGTATTTCAAAACATACTGTTTAGTACTCACACACTCCCTGTGCTTTCATGTACTTGATTTGAAAAGAAACATGGCATGTCTTTCCCACGTAGTGTGGAGACACCCAGTGGAAAAAACAGAGGAGCACAGGAATTAAATGACACGACAGTAACTCAGGCTGCTGCTGAGAAAAATCATCTGTATTACCTTATTATGCTGCGATTTCCAACAATTTAAGTATTGCCTTGGCTATCAATTCTGATAAGTTTTCATTTTAAAATCTTCACAATCAATATCTGAAATAAAAGATACATTTGAAACTTCCCAATAGCAATTTATTCTTTGAGATTTTTTTTCTGTGATTTAGAAGGAAAACTACAGATTAATAAGCCTCACACTTTCTTTTTTAACAATCATAAAAGTCTCCACAAAATTATTTCATTTTATATTTTGAACAAAAATTCATTTAATTCTGTTTTCTGATCTGATTTTATCTTCCTTTCTTTAAAATGTACTGTTGGGCAGAAACAGGAGAAACACTTTAACAGAAAACACAGGGATACTACTTACTTAGTGACCCAGAGAAAAGGACAGCTTACTACCTGCTCTTCTGTCTAGAAATCAAAACAATAAATTTCCTTTTTTAAAGAAACATTTTGCTTAAAGTACTCCGCTTTGTATGTCTTATGACGAATGAGAACCTTTATAGATGCAACAGGAGAAATAGTTTAAAAGACTTAGTTTCACATCTCCATAATATTTTTTAGAATTATTTTTTTAATTGGGCAACCATTACTCGGAAAAATGGTAGAGGTCAAATTCTTCTTGCATTATGTTATCTCCTACATTCTTCACCTGACAAGTGCAGCAAACAAAAAACAAGGAAATAATTACAGCTCCACATTCTGTGGTCAAGCCAACACCAACCTAATGTATTATGAAAAACATGTGTTGCTAGGACATTACACATCAGCTGGATTAATGGATCAACATTTTGTCCCTCTTCTGATGTCAGAGAGGCAGAAGTGTTTGGAGCAGAAGCCAGCTCTGTGTGCTTTATTCCAGCTGAGAGCTTTCCATCAACAGAACAATCCTCCACTGATTAATTACAGTCAGCATCTGGCTCCTTCATATCACCTGAACAGGAAAAGATGTCAGATCAGTGTGGAGAGATCTGTCCTTTCATGTAGCAGTTAGTGAAACCAATGCTACAGGATGTAGCAGTTAATTATTACATACTATGTAATTCTTTGAATAAATTAATGGCATGAGTCACAGCATTAAATGCCACTAGAAATGATTGATGGAAAGGAATAGGAGATTAATATAAAACAACAAACAGAAAATATAATAGAGCTTCTCATTTTACTTGATATTTACTGTTAATTTGGGATATTTAAGCATCTTAACTTCCTTTGATTTGCTTTAAAGGAATAAGACACACATAAGAACACTTTTAATAAGGGTTGGGGGTTTTTTTCAAAATGTTTCATCAAAATGAGTATTTTCTAAAGCCACCTGGAATAATCCAGTGTAAACCTTCAGCTGACATTTTAGGAGAACCATCCAGAATACTTCAGAGACTTTTTTTTTTCTAAATAACAAACAGCCAATTTAGAGATCACTGTGTAGAATTGTTCCGTATTACCTGGCACTTTTTCAAATTTTGTTATTATATTACTGTATCATGCAGTACTAAAAGATCCTTCTCAAACTCTCTGCAGTCAAATTAAGTTTTCACTGTTTAAAATCATTTAGGAAACAAAATTTGCTGTTGATAAATATTATTTACCCTTTTTATTAATAATATATGCATGTATAGGTTTATATAAAACACCACAGGTCTACGGACAGATCCTTATGGGAATTCATGAGTAATTTCATCATGAACATGTGTAATTTATTCCTTATCTCTCTTTAAAAAAACTAGTATTTCAAATACTCTCCTAACCATTGTTGAAGAGCAGCAATGATCCTTTTTCAATGATCCTTTAAATGATCCTTTTTACAAAGACAGGCTGAGAGAATTGGGCTTGTTCAGCCTGGAGAAGAGAAGGCTCAGGGGAGACCTTACTGCTGCCTTCCAGTATCTGAAGGGGGCCTACAAGAAAGTTGAAGAGGGACTTTTCACAAGGGCCTGCAGTGATAGGACAAGGGACAATGGGTTGAAACTGGAAGAGCATAGATTTAGATTCAAAATTAGAAGGAAATTCTTTACTCAGAGGGTGGTGAGACATTGGAACAGGCTGCCCATGGAAGTTGTGGATGCTCCATCCCTGGAGTTGTTCAAGACCAGGTTGGATGAGGTTCTGGGTGGCCTGGTCTAGTGGGAGATGTCCCTGCCATGGCAGGCGGGTTGGAACTAGATGATCTTGAAAGGTCCCTTCCAACCTAAACCATTCTATGAAATGTATGTGCATTTGGAAAAAGCAGATCTAAATCTTAATGCATATGGTTTTCTCTTTGACAGCTTGAGAGGGGAAAACACGAAGGAAACTGGATTATTTAACTACAATTCCATTAAATATAGGTCTTATTTCTTTCAATAAACACAGGTAATCACATATTTAGTAAACTTTTAAGATAGCCATTCACTATAAAAATCATTTAAAATACACAAAATCTTACTCTATATGACTAAAATTCAAGAGATTACACCAGAACTGCAGCTTTACAGCTGGATCTCTAGACACCCATTACATTTTGTGAGCTGTTTGTGCTGTAGCTTTTGATATTCTTAAAGGATTGACAGCATCCATTTCCTTTCAAATAAGGTCATTTTCAATTTAGCAGCATTCAGCAACCTGCAAATATGAGTCTGCAAGGCACTCTTAAGAATATCACTTTCAGACGATGGATGTTTTCCAGGTGGTTTTGCAGAGAACCATGAAATGCAGCTGCTACAAAACCTTTGAAGAGACATAAGTAGAACAACATCAAAAGTGTGCTTCTTTTTGAGCAAATACATGAAAGCGCAGAACTAGCTGACAGTATCACATCATGGAATTCATTTTAACTTGCAGACAGAAGCCAAGAGGAAAGATGATTTCTATGGCCATTACTTGGAGCATGGCCTATACCGTATAAAAACACAGAAACAGATTTTTCACTCCATCATTATATAATCAGACACAAAGCACAAAAATTAAGCCTTTCAAATAGAAAAACATACACATACATATATAGGTATGGTATCATAAATCGTGACACTGACGTCTCTCAAATTTCATTTTACTGCAAACAGCAAGGTGTACAAACAAAATGCCCAATGGTAACTTTCCTTGCAGCCTGATCCAACCTCCTAACAGGCACAACCACTGCTCTGGACAGCAATGCTCAGCAAGCCCAAGGCAAGCACAGTGTGCTCGCTCTCATTTATCTAGCCTGTTCACAACCAGATCAGGCTAAGTGCTTCATCAAACGTTTATAAAACAAAACATAGGCTGCTATTTAAAAGGTCACTTCTCTAGGCAGAAATAATTGATTCCAACTTTATTATATGCTTCACTTCCTAGCATATATTTCTTTGTTTCATTTATAATTTTGTACAGAAGATGGAAAGTTTAGATGACAAAACCACCTTTCTGAATTTCCTATGCTCATTTGGACCTGGCAGACTTATTTTAGTTACGTACAGAGATGGAACAGATAATCTTACCTGCAATTAAAAGTACTTTTTAAAAAGTTTGTTCCTGAAGAAAATATAATATAGAATTTATCCTTGGAGGTATACTACTGAGAACACATTTCTTCAACTCGGGGGACAAGACTCTGTGGGCAAACACACATTTAAAAATCAATGCCTCAATTCAGTAAACTTGCCAGTGAATATTTCACCAAATTTGAATGCATCAGGTTTTATTTTGACCAGCATTTGGGACCATTCTGATGAATGAGAGGAATCTGAAACAGTGTTTACCTGAATTCTTACGAAACTTGATTCCTAAGTACAGAAAAATAAAAGTATTTCACTTTTTAATATATAGGGGGTTTACTGCAAGGAGAAAACTGTTGTTATTGCAGCCACAAGTGTCTGCTCCATGGCAAAGGCACGTCCTCAAACACGGCAGATACTACATCTCAGCTACAGAGAATGTCTAAACATTTTTCTTTCTCAGGTTTAAGCCAGAAGTAAGAGACTTGAATGGAAGCTTTACCACTGCCTTCAGCAGACATAAATTGGATGCAAGGTAAGTCGGTACTTAGTATCTCTGCTGCAGTTAGAACTAGCCTTGACTGCAGTCGTATCTCCTAACTCCACCATTTATAGTCTTCTCTTGAGTACACACTATACCAACTTAAACAGAGTTTTTATTTTTATGGACTCATCATACAAATGGATTTTTTCCCCACTGAAATCCAAAGAGACACTTGAAAGAAAAGGGCTGAGAAGCTTATGCAAATTATCTTCCATCATATTTATATTGGCAAATTTTATACTAGCAGAAAATCTATATGCCAACGTTTGGAAAAATACCACTAGTATCTTTCCAGCCTCCACAAGAGAAAAATCCTAAAGATTTATTTCTTACTTTAGGAAAGGGACTTCATCTGTAGAGACTTTTCTTTTGCTGCTTGTCCTGAAACAAACCTGATCCTGTAGCAAGAACTAAAGCTGTCAAGCTGTTAACATGAAATTATGAGCAGGACAAATATTTGTTAAAATTTAAAGTGGGCTTTAACTGCATATTTAGTCATTTTTTTCAACATCTGAATATTTGTTCATTTTCACTTTAACACACATCTTTATTCATACTGCTCTTCAGTATCATTGCAGTTTTAAGTATTGTATTCTATTTTGATCCACTAACTCCCTCAGTATTTTGCAGTGAAAAAAAATCAATTTTATTTGGCTCAGAAATCAAAAATGTTTAATTTCAATGCCATTTATAGCCATACTAAACATTGTTAAGTTCAAAGACATTTCAGATCTGCTATCTTGCAAGAATTTCTTCCAATAAAACCAGGAACTAAACACACTCAGTTCACAGAGTCACCTACTAAATCATTAAGTCTTGGCAGAGCTTCAGTAGCTCTCTCCCTTCGATAGCCACTATCTTCAGCTACTGTCAGATTTCCTGGCAACATCCTTACCAACATACAGTGGAGTCATAGCCACTCACAAGTTTCTCTTTCTGGTCAAACTCATTCATTTCAGCTTTTTCCTTTCATGATTCTTACAGAGCAGCCATAAGAGCAAAAGCATCCCTGTACAAGGCTTGGAACGCATATCCCTTCACTCTCATCTATACAAATTGGCTTTACTCCTTGTTATCCTATTACCCTATCTGGAATTTCTAAAATATTTTGGGGGCTTGGGTTTTGGTTTTTGTCTTACTTTTTAAGAACATCCACTATAGTGATACTTCTGTCCACAAGACATGTAATCAATTACTCATGGTTTAACTGAGTCTTGTATGTGTGACTGTTCCATCTGATTAACTTTTCCAAACTGGTCCTATTCACACTCAAATAAACAAGCAAATTTTACTGATGGAGCTCCACCTGCATATCTGTTATTCTAACTGTCATTTACAAGGTGCTTGTGGATTTTTGTGTATTTTACACAAACTTTTCTGCAAGCAGAAAAATGTCCCATTTACTGTGCTAATTAATGACAAAAGGCAGTGGGGAAGATATAACAAAAGCTGCTAAGTAGCACAGAAGCACACCCATATATTTCAGAATGCTACCCAGAAGGATTACTGTAATATTGTTAGTCTATGTCTGTCCATTATCAGAAAAATATCTACTGTTAGTATCATCAATTTTCAGCCTGGCTCCAGAAAACTACATATAAAGAACTTCTTGATGAGCAAAGAAGGAATTTTTTCCTTGTTGCTGCAGGATATTTACACTTTCAAGGATGCTCCAATTGGAAGCAGCACTTAAACTATATCAGGAATATTTCTTTGACATCTGTCACACACATTTCAGCACAGTCCTTTCCAACGACAGATTCATATGAATCATCTACTTAAAATCTACCTCAGTTGCCAAAGAGATGGTGATAATGGAAACCTGACAGTTTTTTGGATTTGTTATACTGATGAAACCAGGCAATATGCTAAGACAAGTCCAAGCACCTACAGGAAAGGAGATGGAATGATAGAGTTTAATTCCATCTGTGCTATAATTATTTAGCTTTTCCATATGATAAACTAAATTACTGACTTTATTTCACATTCCACACCAGGTTAGCAACTCAGACACCACTAACCATCTTAAAAATGAGGGAACATCAGTTCTAATCAGGTTGCCTAAGCTTTCTGGTAGAACCCCAGTAGGTCCAGCAATAAAGGATGCAGCCGCAAAGATATTTAGATTCAAAAAGATAAAAAAAATTTATCCTCAATTTTGAGGCTATCACCAACCCTGCCCTATCTAAGTGCTGAAGCACCCATAAGACATTTGAAAAAGACTTCATTACTAAACAATTTTAAATTTTCTAGAGAAAATCAGCGTCAGCCTCACCTCCATCCCCCAAAAGGTGATGGAACAACTTGTACTTGGCACTGTCTCAAGGCACATCAAGGACAAGAGGGTCATTAGGGACAGTCAACATGGCTTCACCAAGGGGAAGTCATACTTGACCAACCTCATAGCCTTTTATGAGGACATAACCAGGTGGATAGATGATGGTAGAGCAGTGGATGTGGTCTACCTTGACTTCAGTAAAGCATTGGGCAGTATCCCACAGCATCCTTGCAGCTAAACTGAGGAAGTGTGGTCTGGATGATCAGGTAGTGAGGTGGATTGTGAACTGGCTTCAGGATAGAAGTCAGAGAATAGTGGTCAATGGGGCAGAGTCTAGCTAGAGGCCTGTATCTAGTGGAGTCCCTCAAGGGTCGGTACTGGGACCAGTACTATTCAATATATTCATCAGTGATTTGGATGAGGGAACAGAGTGCACTGTCAGCAGGTTTGCTGATGACACAAAGCTGGGAGGAGTGGCTGACACACCAGAAGGCTGTGCTGCCATCCAGCGAGACCTAGACAGGCTGGAGAGTCGGGCAGAGAGAAATTTAATGAAATATAACAGGGGCAAGTGCAGAGTCCTGCATCTGGGCAAGAACAACCCCATGTGCCAGTATAGGTTGAGGACTGAGCTGTTGGAGAGCAGTGTAGGGGAAAGGGACCTGGGGGTTCTCATGGACAGCAGAATGACCATGAGCCAGCAATGTGACCTTGTGGCCAAAAATGCCAATGGCATCCTGGGGTGCATTAGAAGGGGTGTGGTTAGTAGGTCAAGAGAGGTTCTCCTGCCCCTCTACTCTGCCCCGGTGAGACCACATCTGGAATACTGTGTCCAGTTCCGGGCCCCTGAGTTCAAGAAGGACAGGGAACTGCTGGAGAGAGTCCAGCGCAGAGCCACTAAGATGATTAAGGGAGTGGAACATCTCCCTTGTGAGCAAAGGCTGAGGGAGCTAGGTCTCTTTAGCTTGGAAAAAGGAGACTGAGGGGTGACCTTATTAATGTTTATAAATATATTAAGGGAGAGTGTCAGGAGGACAGAGCCAAGCTCTTCTCAGTGGCATCCACAGATAGGACAAGGGGCAATGGGTGTAAGCCACATAAATATGAGAAGAAACTTGTTCACAGTGAGGGTGACAGAGCACTAGAACAGGCTGCCCAGGGAGGTTGTGGAGTCTCCTTCTCTGGAGATGTTTAAAGCCCGCCTGGACATGTTCCTGTGAGACTTGGTCGAGGTGATCCTGCTCCGGCGGGGGGATTGGACTAGATGATCTTTCAAGGTTGTTTCTAATCCCTAATATTCTGTGATTCTGTGAAATCCTTAAAGAATTGTAAGAACTTAGCATAAGAATCTCTGCACTAAGCCAGCCAGTCAACTCAGTACCCTGCCTCCAACAGATACCAAGGCTGGATGTAAGGAAAAAAAATTGAAACCTAACTTGGAACGTATACTCTTCCAATCTCCACCAGTTTGGAGCTCAAGACTTCTTGATCCAGAGGGGATATCTTTGTGCTTCCCCATCCTTTCAGAATTTTTCTTTCACAAATTTGCATAGCAACTATTTGAATTCACATAAAACCTACAACATGATAGATTGGTTCCACTGCTTCCACAGCCTAATTGTATGGTGTGAACCACATTGTTTTTCGTAAGCCTGCCACTTGCAGCTCTTCTGTGCCAAAAGGGATGAAACTGATGAGTGTTACTTCTGCAGTGCAAGCTATAGTGGAACTATTACATCATGTAATACACATAAATTATCGATCAGTAATTTGGAGATGATCCCTGCAATGAAAACCTGTTGTTCTGATCTTGCCAGGATACAGTTAGATTAATAGCATCACAGAAGATCTGCACATTTAGTGAATTACTGGATCACTAGCTTTGAGATTATGAACTGCATCTGCACCTGCCAAATCAGTGAATGTATATGCATTCACCACAGACTGAAATGAACAAAGATGTGCAAGCTGCCAATTTTTTTAGCAAAGAGACTGGAGAGAAGGATAGCGTGAAAGGTCATTTCAGCAAAGATACAAAAGAGGATATTCTGTTTGAAATGTGCATCTAACATCTTAGAAGTGCCTCACATCACATCTAAAATGCTTTCATGAAAGAGCATAATTACAATGGACCTCTTCAAATAACACTAAGGGCTGACATTTTTACCTTACCTTATTGACTATTCATTCCATCATTTTTTTGTAATTGTTATTTCACAATATAGCCCACAAGTACCAGGCTTTCTTGTAGATGTACTCTTGAAGTTCAGTATTACTTACACGAGTATCTGCTTTGCCTTTTAACAGTTGTTGCCAGGTTTTGTTTGCTTGGGTCTTTTGACAGTTTTGATACTGCTTCTGCCATTGAGCTTGCAATGATGCAGCAAGAACATGACAACCAAACTTTGTTGCTCTGTAAAATTCTGAAATCCCAAGATGCAGACCAAAGTCCACTATCTGTATTGATACCCACTGAAAACACATGCTAGACAAGCCATGCTGTGGGAGAAGTTTCCATTACTGCATGAGAAAGATCTATTTCTTAATTAGAAAGCAACAAACTATCACAAGGTATACTTGACTTGTTTCAGACTACCTCACTCCTGCTAATTTGCTGGAAACCTATTGTAGCACTGCATTGGCTTTATTGTTTTAAATGGCTAAAACTATCCGATGTATAATGAGCTTGCTTTGCAAAGGAGATTAACTTGCTGGAAAAGGTTGAATATGGATTGTGCATGAGGGCCTGAAAAAGTATCCATTTTCAGACTTCTTTTTCTCAAAATTTTCCACAGAAAGGAACAGCACATGCAAGAGTGATCTGGAAAAGAACTTGTGGTTTTCACATCAGAATAAGTACTAGCATTAAAAAGAGAGGCAGAAAGGTAGTTATTTTCTGTACCCAGAATCACCATAATTTTGTATGCATGATGACAGCTAATTATGTTAGTTGTCTCTACATATACACTGATATTTATACTGCTCTTGCATGGCATTTATTGAACGTAGGTTTTACATGACATGGCCACTAAGCTTCAAACATTCCAATAGATTTAGAGCCAAACTCAAAATGCAGTTTAAAGTGCTAGCAACAGCCGTGAACTTAAGGAAATTCCGTAAGAAAAGATGGTCTTCACAGTGATGGGGTAATGCACACAATGTAGATTTTTGTATCTCTTTTCTTCCCTTTTTTAGTACAGTTATTTTATATTACTTGCTAATTTGAAACATTACAACCATTGTATTCTGCTTATAAACTACTCCACCTTAATTTGAATACAGCTGCTTCAAGTCTTTCTTTCTAAGAAGCCAATAGAAGCAATTTAAAGAAACAAGAACCAAAGCATTATCTGTTACTTAATCTATAAAGCTTAGGTTTTCCTTTAGTGTCACATTTTTAATTGGATATATCTGTAATTTATTTATTTTTACCTCAAGAGAAAATATATCATAAAATGGCTACATATTAATGATGGATACATCGATCAATGAGAACAGTCTCTTTGACCTACGATGCTGAGGTTCTTAAAGGTGGTGCAGTGAAACTAGTGCATCAGTAATGACTTACCATCAGGATACCGGCCAAGAGATGCCCACAAACTCTGCTATGCCACACTGACCTTAATATTACTAAATAACAGTGGTTGTCTGCAAGTAACATTAACTTCCAAATTCCATTAAATTCCAAATCTCTAGGTTAACAACAAAACAGAGAACTACCTAGTTTCTGTATGATAAATACTGAATGCAACACTAGTAAGAATAATGGTTTAAAAGGCTTCATCTAAGAAGCAATTGATGCATTTTTTTGTATGCTCATGTCATTACAATATCTCTTTTAACCTTAAAAAACACTTTATCTTGGAGGGATATGTCATAAAAATCTTTCCTCTCTTTTTATCCATAACAAAGCCCAGGGTACCTTCACACAAGTCTTTCTCTTCTTGTCTCAGGTGAGGATTTCATTTAGACAAGGACCTTCTCAATTCCCATCTGTCCTCTACATTAGTCAAGACAGGCATGTTTCACAAAAAAAAAATTCAGAGTCCAGTTAGTTTTCACAGAGAAAGCAAGTCCTCTGGGGAACCGTGAGGAATTGCTAACTCCTTTCAGTTGATGGCTGCATGGGAAAGCCTTTGTTTCCTTAAAAGACATCATACTGCTTCAGAAAGATTAACATACTAATTGTCTGAATCAATCAGTTTGCTACACACCTGAGTCAGTTTTAAAACATGAGGTGTGATTTTGAAAATCACCAATGTTGATTGCCCAGCCTGTTATAAAGTGAACACTACAGCGAAAGGGGCCAAACATCCACAGTTCTCATTAGGAGCAACAGAGACCTAGAATTTCTGATAAATAAGTACATATTTTCCCTAGTACCTGGAAAAGGGAATCTCCAAAGAACATTCACTATGTTTTATCATTTTAAATATAGAAATTTTTTAGTATTTTAGGAAGATGCAAAGGATAGAAAAGCAGATATACCTTCTCTGCCCAGAAATGTATTGTGTAGAGGATTTTGCCAAGAAAAGGTTCAGTTTAGCTGGTGGACTAGCTCATTAAAATGACATTTTCCTAAGCATTATATATTCTTGATCCCAATTTTGTATAAGTTTGAAAATATCCAAGTAAGAAATTCTCCTTCCTCCCATCCTCCCTTCAAAAACATAAAACACTAAGAGAATCTATTGGGAAGCAATTTCTATAACTATATGGCTACTGGATCAAACTAGCTGATAGATCACTAACTAATGAAGTGAAGGTCATCCCTAATTAAAAACTGAACCTAAACTGTACATTAGAAACTATTGCTTAGACTATACATCAGACTGTGCAATATGGAATCTGTGGAATCCATCTGGCTAGTGCACAAGAAAAACTCCATCATCTTTGGTACTTATCAAGTCGGATGATTCTACAGAACTGTGAAAGTTCTCTCCGTTTATTTCAAGATACAAAGTACTGCAGACATATGCTTTCAAAGGCTGTCTAGTGGAAAAAAAAAAAAAAGAAAAAAATCTACAATTTTACCACAGAAGGGCTATTAGAGGTAATTCAGCTTGTGGTATGCACCAGGGCTGGAAGTTAAAAAGCTAATCTCTCTCCAGAACTACAATCATTTCTAAAGAAAGAATTTTAATGAATGATGCAGCTATGAAAAAAGTTAATTAACACATCTCCTGCTCTACACCAGGGAGATAGAATCCACCATAGTCTTCACTAGTTCTATAGGAACAATTTGGTACACATTTCATTCTGACCCTCCAGATTAAGTTGCAAAACACAGGGAATTTCTCTGAAAACTACAAGAACTTGAAAAAAAAACAAACCAAAACAAGGAAGAGGTTGAAAACAAGCATCATTATTGATGTGTAGATTTTCATATAGACAAGTGCATAAAAATACAACATTGCCTGTTCCAGAAAGTGATCCAATTGCTTTAAGCACTTCATAGAAGGTTGCACACTTTTTAAAAGAAGTATCAAAAGTAAATGTTTTCAAAATCACTTTACACTTCAGTGAGAGCCTCTCTGTTTTTAGTGTGGTACAAATCTCATTTATTTAGGTCTTACCTTTCTTTAGTAAAGCTACCTTAACTATGATAACTGTTCCTAAGTATACAAGCTTGTAGACACCTATGTGCTTTTCTATACCTGGGATAGTACACTCTAAGGTAGAGAGGACTTTGCAGTGCACTCACCAGTCCATCCTAACTCCCTTTTGGGGCACTCTTTTACCATTCACTCTGCACAAAATGGCCTACTCTGATTTCTGTAAGAATATTAAGAATATAATGGAAAGTCAGCAGACTATAACTTCACAACCAAATTTTTTTTCTGTTATCTCCCCCAGAAAATCATTCCAGGCACATCTGATAAACCCTCCAATTACTCGGGTTATACATTTTGTTCCATGGGCACAGCAGGTTGTACACATGGTGGCCTATTTACATATTTTTTTGCTCCACAAAGTCTCTATGCACTGGATGGAAACAGTCTGTGCTACCATATACAAGAAGCTTTGTGTGTCCTTTCTCATATTCCTGTTGACTTCTATTACTCTCTTTTCCTCTATTCTTTACATTGCAAGGGCATCCAATAATGTGCTTTATAACCTTCTGCCTATCTACTGGACACTATTCTTAATTTCACTCTTTCTTTCAGATGAGACCAATACATTTCTTTTGAGCTTGTATTCTTCTATTCAGTCAAGAACTCTCACCTCCTATCTCAGAGTTCTAAATGTATTCTAATCTTAGTGGAAATGAGTTCACAAATTAATTTCTACACTACTCCCTAACAGACTTTTTCACAACTCATGGTGCATGGACCAAACATCCTTGAGATTTTAGTATGTGTCTTTACTTGGAAGAGTTTGAAAAATAACATAACGCGAACATTTGAAGACCACGTCTGAAATTCACTGGTGGATACATATGCTTATTCAATGTTTTTCTATTAATTTCTTCAGATGAGTATATTATTCAGATGAGTATATTATTTCATCTTCATTTTAAGTTCAAGTCCAAGGACTTGTTCCCCCAAGGTCAAATATATGCAAACTATAAACTATGAATTAATTTTAGAATTTTTCTTACTCTTATTTCTACATGTGAAAAATGGGAGTGGTGCCAGACTGACATCTGTAATAAGAAAAATCTATGCATTCTTTTTTCTTCTTACAGTAAGTTTCTAGCACACAGATATTTTTATATGTTTACTTCCTTGTTTCAAGTATATGAGGTATATTTGATAAAGGCTAGAAGCCACCTGCATGAGCTGCTACCTGAATACCTGTTTCTGTAGTTTCATGGCTGTGTAACTGACACCAAAACCTTTCCCCAAGTCTCTGTAGAATGAACTTCAGTTACACGGATCATCAGGGTGCTTCTAAAGAAGAGTCAATTTTCAACACCCAACCAATTTTCTACACAGTTTTTGCCACTATTTAAGTTATTTCCAAAAAACCACTTCATACATATCTAGACCTACTACCCACTGCTGATTCATCTTCAAGGACCCCTTACAGCCACCTCCAGCCAGTCCCAGTAGTTCTCACTAGAAAATCCAACATATCTTGATTTATCTTTTGAATAAAAAGAACTGCTTTAGAATTATCTGATGATTTCTTCTGAACTACCTTGCATTATATCCTTTACAGGACCTATGAACAGCTCTATCTTTTTTTTTTTATTCTAAGCAACCTTGAAGATAACCTAACAGAGGATCTATCAACATAAAAACCACATACGCAACTGGCAAATTATGGATTAGAGACACTCACTATTATTTCAGTGGGACTTTCAAGCACCTAAGAGATATAGCACTGAATTTTTCCACCCATTGGGCCAATATAATTCCTAACACAAGAACACTTTGAGTAGTATCTTGAGAACTAGAGAAGCATTAATATATTCTTGATCCAAGTGAATGTTAAGCATTAGTATCTTCCCTAAATCAAGTAAATGCAGTAAGGGAGAACACGATGACAGTGCTAAAGTTAACGACCCAGTGCAATAGTATTTAAAACAGATTTGGCACTAGCTTAATCACATTAATTGCTACATTGGACAAACTGAAGAACAACGAATACATTGTCCCTGAAAGTCCTGAAGCAGCATCTTGTCCATTACATTAAGGATGCAGTGACATTCATGATCTTCAGGTAACTGGAACTTTAAGTGTACTTTGTTTGTCCTGCTACATCAGCTAACTATGAATTATTAATCCAAGCAGTCCTCAAATTATTTATTTCATACTCTGTGAAGTACCTCTAACAAAGCAATTTGCCTTTTTCCTTAATGACCATAATACCAGTCAATTACTAATTTTGGAATAAGATGGTAAGAAAGGGAAGAGAGAGACATCATCTAGTGCTACTGCCCTAAGATGATTGACACTCAGCTTAAAATCTGCCCTTTCTTTAACAACTTTTTCATAAAGGAACTAGCTTTGTGAGAAAGCACTAGCAGCGATTCCCCCAACAGTAACCACCCTGGATTTCAGCAGGGCCAACTTTGACCTCTTCAAACAATTGCTAAGGGAAATCCCATGGGCAAAGCTGCTTGAAGGTAAAGGGGCCCAAGATAGCTGGGTAGCATTCAGGGACTGCTTCTGTGAAGCTCAAGATCGGAGCATCCCGACACGTAGGAAGTCAAGGAAAGGAGCCAGGAGACCTGCTTGGTTAAACAGGGAACTGCTGGATAAGCTTAGGTGGAAGAGGAAAGTTTATAGATCTTGGAAGGAGGGGCTGGCGACTTGGGAAGAGTATAAGGCTATTGTCAGGGGGTGTAGGCAGGCAACTAGGAAAGCTAAGGCCTCCTTAGAATTAAACCTGGCGAGAGGGGTCAAGGACAACAGAAAGCGCTTTTTCAAATACACAGCAGATAAAACTAACACCAGAGGCAATATAGGCCCACTGATAAACAGGGAGGGTGCCCTGGTGACAGAAGATACA
>VYZX01029829.1:42461-75463 GCA_013401335.1 Brachypteracias leptosomus
AAGGGAGTGGAGCATCTCCCTTATGAGGAAAGGCTGAGGGAGCTGGGTCTCTTTAGCTTGCAGAAGAGGAGACTAAGGGGAGACCTCATTAATGTTTATAAATATATAAAGGGGGAGAGTCACGAAGATGGAGCCAGGCTCTTCTCGGTGACAAACAATGATAAGACAAGGGGTAACGGGTACAAACTGGAACACAGGAGGTTCCACTTAAATATGAGAAGAAACTTCTTCTCAGTGAGGGTAACAGGACACTGGAACGGGCTGCCCAGGGAGGTTGTGGAGTCTCCTTCTCTGGAGATATTCAAAACCCGTCTGGACATCTTCCTGTGTAACCTCATCTAGGTGATCCTGCTCCGGCAGGGGGATTGAACTAGATGATCTTTTGAGGTCCCTTCCAATCCCTGACATTCCGTGATTCTGTGATATACCTCAGTTCCACCAAGGTCAAGACAATCTGTGAAGTTTACGGAGTCTTTATAATGTGAAGTTTCAAGATGACTTAGAGTAGTTGCACTGTGGTCCTAGAGTAGCCTAGTATCAAGTACCACTGCAGCCTCATGCCACCCACAGCCTTCTGAAAAGCCTGTGGTGCTTGGGGGTTTTCTTCTTTGGTTCTCACCCTATGGTCTCAGGCTAAGTATATTGATAAATTCATTGATGCTTCAACATTCCTCCCTCAAGACTATATAGCTTTCCTGGGAGCTCAAGCAATGCACGGGAGTTCCCATAATTCCTCCAGAGGTCCAGAAACAGAACAAATAGACTAAAGGAAAAAAAATAAATTACAAATAGCACTGTCTTGCTAACTTCTGTGCAGTCACAGAAAAAGACAGACACTGTAGCACTGAACTAAGTCAGAGTACTATAAAACAAGAACACATCGTGGCTGGTGGCACTTATTTGGTTAACAATAATAAAATAAATATACATAAACCAAGATATGTGCTAGGAGAGTATGAATCAGACTTCACATAACCTGGCTGCTAGCACAGCCATTTAAAACATGATCCTTGACAAAAGGAAAAGAGGAAATAATTGGAATAGTATTTCCCATGATTCGACAGACATGGAGAGTTTAAAATATCCTATTTTCTAAGGACACACACTTACTAATGAAATAGATAAGATAATTAATCAGATAACTTTGTAGAATAAAGACAATACTCATGCCTTTTTCATTGGATAAAGGCTTGCGAGAAAAAAATAAAACCAAACTCCTTATTTTATTTTTTCCTTAGATCTGCTGCATTAGATGGAACTAACAGATACAAAAAAGTAGAAAAATCTGTATTTGTTCAGATCTCAGAAAGCACAATTTTTAATAAACATTTCTTAGAAAAAAATGAATAGATATACCTTTCATGTCAGGCTCCTAGGCTCTAGCTCATTTTTCCTCCTTCTTCATAAAATCAGTCAAGTTTGTGTATAGGACCATCTACACATTTTCTGAGTGACAAAGATAGGACGTCTTTTAATTTCACCTAAGGTCACGAAACTGAAGTGGGCAACAAGTCTTCCAGCATTTTTTCTGCTTACAGTATCATATTATGTTTTCTTTTTGTAAGCATTATCTCTTAAGGGAAAGAATTTGCTCTCAGCAACTGCGATATTTTCTGCTAAGTCATTCCACCACCTTGCAAAGGCATTTGAAAACATAAAAGTGATTTACAACAACATTCTACAACAAAATGCTGCACTAGTTATATGAGAGATGAGCACACTATATCAATATGCAAAGAGAAGGAAAGTTCCTGCAAAATACTAGCAACAATCTATAGAGAGTTCCACAGTCACAGCAGGCCTAGGAGATCAGAGACCCTTATGATCTCAAAGAGTAATACATTCAGATGAAGCAATTATCAAGCTTAAGAACTCTGTAAAGACCCTGTGAAGACCTTATCTGAAGAATTACAAATTAGAAAACTTAAACTGATTTCACAGTACATGCAGTTACCTTTTCAGCCAAGAGAGATACACTTTTGCCATGTGCTAGCCAGTAGAAGCCACATAGTCTTACAAAAACAAATCCAGTTACTGATGGAGGCTTGAAGAGCCACAAAGACATTTACTTCAAAGGGAGGGTCTGCAGACTTCCAAGGAGTAATTCTGAAGATTACATGAGTTTTCAGTGCCATCCACACCAGCAAGGAGACATAAGTAGCTGCAGCACATACATAAACAACCACCTGCACAGAAAACACTTCTCTTCTTCCTTGTTTCTATATTTTATTTCTTATTTATATGCTTCCTCTAGTTTCTGCTTATCCCAACTATTTTGTACTTGCCAGTGGCTATACACAGATGCCATAAAATACTGAAGGAATTAGCTGCCAAGGTGAGGGTAAGTGCATAATTTGCAGGGTATCTACTAGTACAGATGACATATTGCAAAAAAGATCTGCATTTCACAGTTAGGGGTCAGAAGTTTTAGGAAGGCCAGAAAAAGAGGAAAAAAAAACAACAAACAAAACTTACACAAAGATATAAGGAAGTTCATTTTATCTAGAAGTAATGAGATCATTATGGATTCCCACATTATTATTAATACAAACTCTCTAGGACAAAAATCATACTATAGAATTAAAGTTATTTTGTTCTCACAGTTAACTATTGAATCTGCCCTGAAGAGGTTACATTTTCGGTGTACTAGCTGCACAGAGGGAAAGTTTATGTGATGAAACAGAGAGGACTGCAATCCCTGTTCTGTCCCTTTTAATTGTGGCTTTTCAAATGACATGGGGAACTCAGGTGGAAAGATACTCTCTGCATGTCTGGCCATGTGGCACAGAGGAAAATGTAATTGATTAATCTTATTAAGGAAACTGGTTTTACCAGAAGGATCAAGATTATTCAGTTTCATCCTTAAAATGAAACATGCAATGTAGTTAAGTATTCTATCTTTATTGTATACATAGCTTGAGCTGCCTGTATTTCAATGATAGCAATAATGAAAAATGCAATTTTAACTTAATTAGAAAATTAATGAAAAGAGAAGGATGCCATGATCAAAAACTTAGATCTTTAAACGCTGATAATCCATACACTATCACTGCTTCTGTCTGTAAAAATGTTAAAGAGTTGGCTCAAGACCATCAAAAAAGAAGAATGGCAAGAAAAAGACATATTCAACATCAGCAGATTCAAATAATGCCTTCAAAGACTGAAAGGAACCAGCTGTCTTCCAGTTTTTCTTTTATATCAGCCTAATAATAAATTATTCTCCTGTGCTTAATCACGCTGCAGAAACATTACCTTGCAGGTACCCAATTACTGGATATATTCAGACACTGGGTATGTTATCATTGTAGTATTTGTAAAAGTACCAGAATCTGCTGAAGCTAAGGTTCAAGAAAGATACAGAACCACATGAGCAACCTTCTCAGTGAAAGAGATCCTCAGATTTTATATTGTTGGTAAGAAAACACTCAGAAGAGATCTCTACATCTGTATCCCCAAAGGACAGATGCTTTCCATTAGTATATCAGAAATCTACTACTGGCTATGTAAATTAGGTAACTTACTACCAAATTATGTAATTTCCATGCACAACTGTAGATTACACAAGATAGTAAATTTTTATTTTTAAAAATTTATTAGTGTAGTCAGGTGTCCCCCGAAAAACAGCTTTAGAAAATAAGCCTTTGGCAGAAAACACAAAATCAACATGTGATGCTGTCAAGCAATGAAACATGCCTGAAATTTGAAGGCAACAGTGTCACTTTTCTATGCATGGAAAGCTACTAACCCAAAGTAACAGAAGGAACTTTAAGAAGCTAATAGTGAACTTTTTGTCTCTTCAGAACAGCTGTAATTAACAGAAGAAAGGAACCTGACAAAATACAGCCCACTGGTTCCAGAACTTAGATTCTGCCTCTCAGTATTAAACAAGTGAAGTCTGATGGAAACAGTCACATTGCAGCAGAAGAGCAAATTATGGCCAAAACTACTCTATTGATCTTTTTTTTTTTTAAATTGCTCTCAGGAGCATGTTTTGAACAGCTTCAAGAGGAGAGTCTGTAAACAAGCACTTTCTAAAACCTATTAGCCTAATAAAGCATTGTAATCTATTGTGAGTTCAATTATTTGGAAGCTTCTCTCGTACCACTTTAGTTTTCATTTCTCTGATCAGAATTACAGTGATTGGTGTACCTGGCTAACAGCCTGGAAGAAAATCTTGCAACAAAGAATGGAGAAGTGCGGTGGGAGATCAATGGACAACACGTACACAGACTAATGTAATCCAAGCATTGCCATTTATTTCTTGCAGACAGTCCTTTTTATCCTTAAGGTTACCTATTGTGTACTTCATTTATTGGCTAAGCATATTACTAGCATACTGTCTATTGGTTAATAGCTTTTGCATACTTCTGCTCACGGTTAGGACAACATCCCTATCTTGTGGTTGCATGTTCGTCCTTGTACTTGTTTATCTCTCATTTTCATGGGCACAGTTTCAAATCGTCAAGGTCAAAAATATTATTGAGGCCTGCAGTCCAGCTGCAAACCTCCACAGAGAAGACTCTGAACGAATCTTTTTGAAGTTGAGAAATAAGTAGAATCACAGAATGTCAGGGANGGCCACAAGGGCACAGTGCTGGCTCATGGTCATAAGAAGAGAGAGAGAAAATGTTCAGGGTGGAATTAAAGCCCAGAGGAACCAATTCTCTTTATCCTTTCTCTCTCTTCTCCTTAATGACTTAAAATTATGAAAGGTTTGAAGGGTGCAGAAAGTATCAAGTCGAGAAAATACCCAAGAAAATACACTTCACCAACTGTCTTCTGCTTACCTTGCTGACACATATCTGGATACATTCTGCACAGTGAACAAAAGCTGCTGTCTGAAGTCTGGCATCTTTGTCTTTCATGTTCTCTGGCAGCTGTATGAACAGCCAAATACCAAACTCATCTCCTCTGTTATGCATCACAGAATGTGTCAGGTGTGTTTGGTCAATAGTAAAAGTTGGCCTACAGGGTCAGGTTGTAGGTGGGGAATGTTCAAAAGCACCTTCTCTATGAGTCACACCCACCTAAAGCATTATACAAATGATATCCAACATCATTTAGAGAACTTAAATAATGTAGCCTTGCTGCTTTGGCAGTTCAATTGAAGTATATGCTTAATAAGAAAACTAGCCACAGGACCTTTTTTTTTTTAAAATGCTTGCATTTTCACACTGGTGCCTGACTTCACATTTGAATGGATGCTTACTGGTTCTCAGCAAGACCATGTCACACAATGGGACCATGCAATACATTATTATCTCGCCTTAGAAACAAGTTAGACAAACAGTGCCAAGACAGTGTGTGGAAACTTCTGTTAATGATGGAAAAACTGAAGCTGTAACACAAACAGAATGAGAGAAACAAATATTCCAGAAGCCTAATGACTGCTTCTAACATCCATAAGAAAGGCTGCAGGTCTGCAGCAGCAAGGTAAGCAGGAGGCAGCAATGATGACTGGAAAGCCTCTGAAAACAGTTCCAGGCATCAAATACTTCGCTATAGCTCTTTCCAGTACCTGATGTCAAACACTTCAAAGAAAAATACGAGATACCATGAGATAAATATGGGAACAAGCTACTTCAGCCAAACATCTCAGCTTAATTCCTACTGCTTGGAGACTCAGACATGATGGTTTATACCCCTGACTTTAAAGCATAAATTGAAACTCTTTTCTTAGTCAAAACCATCCAACTCCTTTTGAATCACACTGTTGGCTTCCTTAATTATTTTTTTTTTGTCTCAGGGTAACAAGAATGAAGGAATCCAAAGCCTAAGGAAAAGATGTCTTCTTTAAACTTACCTCTACTTTTTCAAAAAAATTTGACAGTAGCCTAGATTGTGAAAATCCTACTATGAAAGCATGAAATCAAAAATGTTTGATTTCCAAAGCCTTTTAAAAGAAAAAAAAAATCTTACAATGCAGGTTTGGTAGTATTTTTGTTTGAAGAAGCACAACCTCCTTCTGCATGGAAGTGTCTTTCTGTCAAGACAGAATAAAGAGCTTTCTGATACCTCTTATCACCCACTAATTTTCACTGACAGAAAATGTTTTTGTTACCAAGGAAAATGCTAAACTTAATCGATTTACATTTTTAGAAATTTTAATTCTCTTAATATTTATCTTCTCAGATACCTACGTGTTACTTCTCATCTGGTTTTATGCCTGACTTGGCTTCTATGAGAAATCAACATTTACTACCATCTGCACTGCTATAATAGCTTTTTTTTTATGATTCTGTAATTAGAACGCAAAATACTACTTTATAAATTTTTTTTTTAATTCTTCCATAATCTTATTACTCCTGATTGGCATTCTTTTTCTCTACCACTGATGCTCTAGCTTCATGCTAATTGGATTGCTGGAGAACCTTCATTTTTACCATAGTTATTGGTGAATGAAGTTAGCACTTACGAAATCTTTGCAGGCTATGTTTTTTTTCTTCCTTGAGCATGAAACATATGACAATTCAACTGCAATTAATTGTCAACATAAAGAACTTACTGGGGATTCTTAATGTCCTGAATTTGTTCCTTCTGAGTTTAAAAACTACTTATTTAAACCAGGCAGAAAAGGGAATGTTTTTAAAGTCATGACAATATGAACGTAGAGAACTGAAAGTATGGTTTTGTCACCCAGTGTGCTGCTAGCTCTCTTCTTCCTCAGGCCAACACCAAACTCAGAAACATCTCCTCAGCATAACTTCTCTTTTATTCTTCATCTGTTTGCTCTTCTCTCTCTTCAATCAGGCAAGAGGAAACACACCACTGAGAGAGAGCTTAGCAAGCTGCCCCCAACAGAAACCCTCTTCCAACTGATCAGTTCCTTGCTGCTGCTTCTCTCTTCTGTTGCTTCTCCCCAGCTGCTTCAGTTCCTGGTTGATATATCTCTAGCCTCGCCCACCACCCCAACAACAATCACCCAGGGGAAGGCAGGGCCTTACACAGGTGGGCCAGGTTCTGTCTCTGGGGCCTTGGGAAACAAAACATGCTGCTGGGTTGTGACTCATCCATAGGTCAACTCCAACTCAGGGCCCACAGCCTGGGCCCCAGCACTTCATTTGGCCCCCTCACCTATGGATGATTCACAACGTCTATATTACCCCAAACGCAAAGACGGAGTTTTCCAATTACTACACGTACTAATTCTTTAAACAGTGAAGGAAAAACCCTTTTACATGGCAGAGTTACCACACATACAAACACTAACAAGAAATTTCCTTTACAAACAGACTACACATACAAACAGCAACAAGAATTTTCACATTTTATACAATCTTCACTTCACTGTTACCACTTACACGTACTCTTCTAGTTTGACGTATTCTATCCACTTCTTCATCTCCAAGCTTCTCCCCAAGGTTTGTCATTACGTGGCAAAGTTCTGCAGCACTATCTCTTTACCATCCAGCAGAGCATCCACATCATATCAAAGTCCACTTCATCTCTTTACTAAAATGAGTTCTGCTCATCACTGTCCCCAATTCCTTTGTGGTTATCTTCATTACCAGTCTTTTTCACACAAGTGCTTCTCGTCACCTGTACAATCTTCTCACACAAACATTTTCATACATCATCAATTGCCCTACCATCATCCAAGCCAAGGATTTGGACCAGAGCAGGCATTCAGGCCCAAGATCCAGAGATCATTTCAGGCAATTTCTCTTTAATTGCCCTACCATATCATTTCAGCCAAATCAGGCATTTGGAGAATTTTTCGAACATAACCGCCCCACCAAAATCCAGGCTAGAGTCCAGAGAACTACCATCGTCCAGATCCCTTTTNACTGGCCCCAACAGGAACTCTTTTCAAACTGATCAGGTCTTTGTTGCTTCCTTTCTCTTCTGTTGCTTCTCTCCAACTGGTCCAGTTCTTGCCTCCTCTCAGGCTGATCTGGTTCCTGGTTGATATCTCTAGCCTCACCTACCACCCCAACGACAATCACCTGGGGGAAGGCAGGGCCTTACACATGTGAGCCAGGTTCTGTCTCTGGGGCCTTGGGGAACAAAACATGTTGCTGGGTTATTACTCATTCATGGATCAACTTTAACTCAGGGCCCACAGCCCAGGCCCCAGCACTTCACCCAGCCTGATGAAGATGGACATAAATATTAAATAAGTTTATATGCAATTATTTCTTACCGGGGACTAGTTCTGCTTCTGATAGCACTGAGCCAGTGTTTTAGATTATGAAGTAAAACACAGTGGATTATCTTAAATGAGAAAAAATGGAAAATGCAGTAAATAGGACAATAAAGAATTTCAGCTGTATTTTAAAATCAGATTCTTTGTGGCCCTCTGTCATGTGGCAATGACAGAAGCAAATGTGATATTCACATTAAAAAATGCAGGTGAGCTATATGCTCCCCAATCAGATACTATATAAGGCTTCTTTGATAACTATAAAAAGTCTCACATGTGCCTACACTGATTTCATATGGTAACTCAACACCATTTTTGCAACCCATGAGACACTGTACAGCCTGGCACACCAACCTTCTGCAAAGTGCAGAATTGTTCTGGGGGTGTGTTGTCCCAGATGACTTCCATAGATCATAGGGGATTTTCCCTACCAGAAGATCATTGTATTTAATACATCTTTAAGAGGAAGCAATCTGGTTTTGCAATGATTTTTTTGTCACAGCTGCAGCTTCTCTTTTTTATTTAGTGAACCCATGAATGGCAATGTTGCATACAGAGAAATACCAAAATCAGGAGCAACAAGAATGGAGTAAGAATGCTGCAACCTCAATTCAACATGCTTTTAAAACCTCTAAAGAATCATCATGTCAGCACTCATTCCAGGCTTTGCAGCATCCCCATCTTCCCAAACACCCCCTAATAAAGCATAACTACGTGTTTTTTAAAAACCTACACTGCTTGCACCCATTTAAAATTTTCTTTGATTGCAATAACATATTCTGTTAAAGTAGTAACTTTTCAGACAACAAAAATTGATATTAATACTCCAACACGACCATAAGAGCTCTTCAGAACAATGTATCAATTGTCACATCACTGTTTTGTTCACCACATAGATGATAGAATTGGCTTCATCCACCTACTTCTGACAGGTACCTTAACTGCTAGTTTTATCCTGGCTGTTAGGTCTGAAACAGTTAAAGAAAGTTCAACAGCTAAAGCAAATATCAGAGATACCTCTAACAACAGTTAAAGCCTTGTTTAGTTTGTCACCTTGCTTGCAATGCCCTTTCTAATGCAATAATGGATATTCTCAAAATTTATATTAATCTTGTCATATACAATTTCAATTGACAAGTCTACAATTGCTGGCCATTATGCTGCAAAGAGAGAAAGAGAAAGGTTTCATTTGCTGTAATCTGATATGATTCCAGGACTGAATATCCATATTACATGTTAATCAGCAGCAAAGTTCATGCCAGCTGCCAGTCCCCAGTGTGCACAGCACATGAACAGAGAGCTAATAACCCTGTGCCCACATTGCAGGAGTGCTCCAGCTCCACTGCAATCTTGACCTTGGTTCATCAGGAGGGAATTCACCCAGCATAACAGTTGTATGTTCAAGTGCCTAATGCAAGGTTCCAAATGCAGACAGAAAACTCCAAATATACAGTAAACCAAATACGCATCAAGAAGAAACATTCCTGCTCACTCAATCATCAGTGCAGATGCAACCCATACATATCCAGAAGAAAATACCCTAGCTGCATATTAGGGACATGTGCCATTTCAGTTGAGTATATGAGAAGTAAGAAAGAATTTGGTGAGTTTGTTCTTTAATAATATTTATCAATTTAACAATAAGAGTGTTGATTATATTAAAAGAACCTACATAACCAAGAAACATAATTCTTGTATAAACATCCCAGTCCATAAATATTCAGCAAGTCTCCCAAAAGCTACAGCTGGAGATAGTACTAATGTTCAGCAGAACTGGATTAGGCTGTGGGATAGAAACTTTCTGATAAAGCCAACCATGCCAAAGCAAGTGTAGCAGCACAGCAGGCAGCAGCCAGCTCCCTAACAAAACCAACATGCATACAAATGAGAAAATAAGAACTAGAAAAATATTCAGAGTGATTCATGGTTCTTTTTTTCAAAAACCTGTATGCTTCAGCACAGATATTCCTAAAACTCACTCCTACTAAAAACTAATTCCTTTCCAGCTCTGGCTTCACATCCCTGCCCCAGCTATCCCATGAGGCACTGCCCGTGCCCAAGGCTCACCTGAACATCAGCAAGGCCAAAGGATTCCATTACAAATTTTGTGTTGTAGTCACCTCAGAAAAAAACAAAACAAAACAAAAACATAAGTGACAAGCAGTAGCACCTTGTTGGAATTCGAGTCTTCCCAGCTTCCTTTCCCACTTCTCACACATGGGTTTTCTCAGACATATAGCCCAAACCTCTCCCATCAAGTGGCTGATAAGAAAGTTCCAACTATCTAAAAGCAGCTCCACAGCATCAGGGAACTAAAGCCTTTTTTCCCTCCTTAGAGTATCTTCATAACCAAGCTATCACCTCAAATGGACTGTCTAATGTATGCCGAACATTTAACAGAGCTTTTACAGGTAACAGAAACACACTATTTGTCTTAACAGGCTCTAGAGAACACATTAAATGTAAAACCTTTTGAATGAAACCAGGTTTACTTAGAAATTATGATGTCTGACATTTAAACTATTCTTCAACACTCTGAGATGCCTTTTTTTTCCTTTAATGTTTATCTTTTCCCAGCTTTTAAAATACCTTTCCCTGCTTTGCTAGTACCACAGTGCTAAACAAATTAGTACAAGGTAATTTTTGCATGTAGATAAGGCCAAAATCACAGTAGACGACTATGACATCAGTTCAACCACATTGTCACCTGCAGCTGATGCAGTACCTTGATTTGTGGGCTAAATAGTCTGGCAGAAAAGCCAACGTCCACACCATGCCACCTGTTTTAACAAATCCATTCCTCTGGTTAATCATTCTTTTTAATTTCTAAAAGATATTGTAGCGGGATAATGATGTCATTTTTTATATCAAATTAAAATCTGGGAAGTGGAAATAGCCATGTGAAATCTGTAGGTGTGCTTACAAGTTAGCTTTACAAATAGGATTTAAAAATGCAAGAATAGTAATGAGAAAGATAAATAATAAATAAATAATCCCTAACTTGAACATTTATTCTTCAAATCTCATTGCATTAAATTTTACTTTTCACTAAACAGAAAGCCCATTATTTTTAAAAGATTCAGAAAAAGTAGAAAGAAAAACATGCAAAAGCAGGCACTGTGTGTGCATACATTGACAGTTCAGTCTCATCAGGTACGTGACTAATCAAATTCTCGTGCATTAGCAGAAAGCATAACAAGGGAAAAGATATTTGCCTTAAACCAAAAGACTAATAAGAGTCTAAGACTGCTTTTGTTTCCTCTATCTGACATATGGAAGCATATTCTCAAGAAATTAACACAGGTATGAGAATACACAAATCAGTTCTATTTCAGGCTTTGTCACGAACTTGCTGCATAGGTTTGAGGATGTGATTTTTATTTTCAGTTGACTAATCTGATGACTATTATTCTTCCTACCTACTATACTTCAAAAGGTCATTATTACACTTACTTATGTTTACCTTTTCCCATTTATATCAAAAAATTGCCAGAGGTACCATTAACAAAATTGGAAGCCTGCTATTCCACAGTAGAGTTCTCAGCCTCTCCCCAGACTAATTGCGGCCGGGAGGAAGGAGAATCCAAAATCGTTATGGCTTACTTGATAGGCAGTTTGCAGGGCAATTGAACACAGCCGATAGCGTTATTTCACACCCAGGCTGCCACCTGATGGGTGTTCGAAGTATTACCACTACTCAATAACCATGTGGGTATTTCTTCACTGTGCTTTCACCAGTTACTGAACATGCTCTTTTTCTGCCTGAACAGAAAATTTTGCACACTATCCACTGCAGCGTAATGTGGCAGTTTCTTTCTAGAGTCTCATGCAACTTTAAATTGAGGACCTTTAAATTAAAGTTTCATTCTTCTTAATAACAAAGACTTCAGATCTCAGAAGAATATGTAACATTTACAGACAGTTATGGCTTTCTGAATATTAAGGATATGCTGTTTCTAAAGACATAAAAGCACAAGACAGTCCTCTGGCATTCCTCCAGCATGATCTGCTTTCAAACTGGTAACTACCAATTTTGCACTAAAGCCTCATCATGCTTGTTATTCAGATATCAACAAACACTATAAAAAAACCCCACAAAACAATTTGCAGACAAATCCTGTTACTAGAACATCTTGTCTTTGTCCCAGCTAGGGAAAAAAAAACAGCTCACAGCATTATGTGGTTATTTTCTTGACTTGATTTTATGCTGAGATCAGAGCTGCTGATTTTGCAAAATATATGTTCCAGGTGAAACCTGCATAAGATGTTTTTAACTCAAACTCCACAGTACATGAGTATGTCCTTGTCTGGGACACCAAAGAATAAGGAAAAAAAGAAAAAAAAGGTCTTCAATCAATTATTCAGAACTGAAGCTTACTTATTTAAATAAGTTAAGTTCTGTTTAAAATTCTGTCATTATATGCACATGATTTAGTTCCAAGAATTGAGTTTCAGCTCTTCTACAAACAGCAAATTATTTTAACTTTCCTTACAGAAGCTGTTAAAAACAGACTCCTGTGAAATACGTTCTGAATTTTATGGTTTTGTTGCAATGAACATTATACACTTGTAATCTGGAGTTTAGAAACCTTCTTACTCTAATACATACAGTATTCATTGTGTGTGCATTAGACAAATCCTACATGACAGTCAGCTCTTCTATGAATAATACAAGTCCAAATCAAGTTTTGAATGTTTTCATTTAAATTATGTGATGGTACAACATGATAATCACTACGCAAAAAAAAAAAAACTACAGGCCCGCAAAAAACCCAAGCACTTTCTATTTCCATTTCTATTTACTTGTATTAATAGATGGCCTAAACTACTCTTTAGGGCATCATACAGATATTTACAGATACAGGTATTTACTTCACCCCCTATCAGATGATCACATCTCCAGTTTCCAAAAAGCATCTGTGTTAATTTTTAGCTCTTATGCATCAATGACTTTCTGGCTCTATTCCTCATGGTACCCACCTTCAGAAGGGCAACCCAGCTGGTTTCCATGTCTGTTGCTGACTTTCAAAATGCCACCTTCTACTGGTTTCCATTGAGCACAGGTGCACTGCTTGCTGTGGTCCTCTGAACTTCCCAGCATCAGGCACACAGACTGAAAGCAAAGGCGTAGGTCACTGAAGGGCTCTAGTGAGCAACAACTAGGGACACCTGTGCTGCCCTTTGTGAAGGAGCATCTGGTCTGAGTGGGATGCCAGGGCTGTGACACTACCAGAAATGAGCTCCCACCAGGGCTTATGTCCACACCTGTTGTCGCAACTGTACCATAAACTGCAAATGCATGTCAATACCTGTTTTCCTATTCCCCTTCTCTACTCCATTCCTGACCCAAGCACCAGCCGATAGATAACAAGCTTGATAATGCAATGCTACCACTGATTTTTAACCACAACCTTTCACATCCAACATTTTCACATCTAAAATGTAAATATGGAACATAAATAAAGAATGCATATGTAAGTACTTTAAAAATAGTTATAAACACTAAAATTTTCATGTATCATTTTATGCAATAGTATAACACTACGCCACTGGACATGTGTTCCTGGAAAAATACAACTGTGTTAGGAATGCACACACACACAAGTACTTTCGATTTAAAAAATACATTTCTTTACTTTCATTCACCAAAAATACATTTCACAGAGAAAGTCTGCATTGTAATTACATAATTTTAGGGCATTGAAATGATACTTATTATTACTTTATTACTAAATAAATGAAGACTATCTTACATACTATTCTACTTTTAAAAAAATCAAACCTGAAGAATCCATTAATCATATTCTTTGTTGTTTGGGTTTGGGGTTTTTTTTTGTCATTTGAAAAACAAAAAATACATTGTTTTCTGCATGATTAACATATTCTTTCTGAAAAATAATACTTTGAAAAAGGGAATGAATTGTTCAAATTCATATTACATTAACTCATGCAGGACAACATAAACTGCATACAAAGCATGCATTCATGGGGAATAATTACCTGCTCATATTCAGGTTCATTATTATGTTTCTGTCTGAAGTACAGTGAAAAGTTTGGACTGTGACATTCATTTTTATACTAGCAAGACTCAGTTGGTGTGTGTTTTCAATGCACCACAAAATTTACAATAATTCCTTTCTCTCTACTTACCATCATTATCTTCCAATTGCCATCCTCTCTCTCTTTGTTTTCTTGGTAAATGTTGTATCTATAACTTATGCAATCATTCTCTAAACGTAAGATAATTTGCTGTTTTGTTTCAAAGTCTAGTGAAAACAGAGTATATTTATGAAAATCACTTGAAACTAAGACCATATCACTTTCATACATTTACATATCAATAAAAAGGTATGCATTTGTCACATACTTTCCTTGAGTAGTACTGTTATTTTCCTATCATTTAACAATACCTTTTTAAAGTTTTCCCTTTCTGTATAAGCTTAGTGTTTATGTAACAGTATCACCTAACACACAATATCAGATCTGCTATGCATTCAATAAACTAAAAGTACACCAATATATCTTTCTCCCAGTTTGTTTCATTTATCTGGTTTCATTGAGAATCTAATAACAATGTTCAAATGATTTACTGACTGAATCTGTTTTTCGTCTATACCTGATCTGACTACACTTTATTATTTGAAAGAATTGTCATAAACGCAGCTAATTAAGAAAAAGGATAGATGTTGTCCCTAAACAATTTTAATATACTGCCTGCATTTATGCCCATTATGCACCATGTAGTACCCACTATTTTCTAAACGGTATTTTATTTCCCTGTTTACTGAGTGGTACAATACCTAGCTCTTGTATTAATGATAAATGTTTATTTTATATACATTGTTACTTTTCTTTCACAATTGCTTTCAGTTGTTTGCAACAGTTTATTCCTGGAACATCGAACATTTGCAAACATCTGTCAGTTGCAAACAATTTCTTTACTAGGGAACAACTACATTGTCCGAGAACTATTATATTACATTTTCAGCTTCAGACAATGCTCTTGTGTTAAAGAGGTTTAGCAAAAGAATTTACCTCACCCTCACTAGGGAAAGATAGGTCTTGCAAAGGCAATATTAAAACGCTTTTAATTTTTCTCACTGTTGTTTCCCACCAGAATTACACATCCCTTCTCTACTACTTTAGTGTAAAAAAGGAGACAAGGCTTTATATTACATTTGCCTGTATAGCTATATAGTTACCTCTAATTTCACATGCATGGATTCTCCAGGAGAAGAAATGCTAGCCACTACTTGCAGGGCAAAGGTTTTATAAAAATAAAATCAAAACAAATGCTCAACTTTGGGATGAACAGTCCCACCAACATAATGGGAGTATATACAACCACATACCTGCCACTACATAAAAGGAGCAAAAGTTCCCTTTGAAGAGAAGCTTTAAATAACTATCTCTCCCAGTCATATTTTCTAACATTACTACAGTGAGTTACCGCGTTTAATATTCCATTAATATTCTGTTAGAGAAAACCACAGGAAGGGACGAAGCTCTTTTCAAAAACTAGAGAAAACTGAGGCAGTTATAAAGGACAAAGGCACTGACTTCTGCAGAAGGCCCAGCAGAAGTGAACTATGAAAGGCTACCACGAACATTTAATTTTTATGAAAGCTACTACTGGCTGCCATACTCCTACCTACAGTTATCGCTTCCTGCTACTGTTGGTCAAACCAGCCGCTGCTGGGGAAGGGCATGGACGCTCCGACACAACGTTACACAGCTGCATAACTACGAAAACAAACACATTTCGGAATGAACCGGGATGGCCCGCTCTGAGGGAGTGGCCGCCCCACCTGGACACCGCCCACCCAGGCCGGCGGCCTCGCAGCGGGGCTGCTAAGGGGCACCCCTCATTTAGAGAGCTTCGTGCCGCTACGACCGCCGCGGACCGGGAACCAAGGAAGCCGGACACCAAGGAACCCCATGCACCGCCCCTTTCCCCTCACCCCTCCGCCCGGAAGCGCGGCGCCCCGGCGAGCTCTGGGCATGCGCCGCGTGGTCGCGCACGCGCAGCGTGGCAGGGGCAGGTGACGGGGCAGCGCCCGTGGCCGACGCCATGGTGTACATCTCCAACGGTAAGCGGCCGGGAGTGGGAGGGTCGCGCCTTTTCCCCTCGGCGCGGCGGAGGACAGGCGAAGTGCCGGGCAGGCAGGGGGGGACGGATGAGGAGCACCGGGGCTACGCTGGGCGGAGCGCTGCCCCCACCGCCCTGAGCCCGCGGCCCCCGCCGCTGACAGATCAAACCCACATCTACGCACTTCCCTGCGGCCTGGGCTTGAGCCTTACGTGCTTCTAAACAGTTTCTAGGGACTTTGAAAAGTGTTCTGCAGACTTCAGGAGCGTAAAAGAGAAGCGGCTTAACCACATCCAGGGAAACAAAGACTGCACTGGTGTTTTTTCGTAGATTCAACTGGAGACAGTGTCTGTCTGGTGGTGGTGATCCGATTATTTCAGTACTTGGACAATACCCCGTAGGGAATGGAACTCGTTCCCGTTGCCCATGAAGCGTGCTTTCTCCAGCCTGTTTGCAAATTCTAGACTCAGCAGATGTGTTTTTGCATAATACACTGCACAGTGTCACACACTAAACATTGCTGGGTGTTTTGTGTCTTGATATGTTCCAGGACAAGTTTTGGATAACCAGAGTCGGGCTTCATGGCGTCTGTCATCCATAACAGATTTCTTCTGGTCGATAGCAGATTTTGTGGTTCTGTTGTAAGTAGAAATTAATTCTTTTGGTGAGCTTTATTTTAGATTTGCCATAGGTAGAAGCTACTCAGTGTGATCAGTAACACAGCAATAACAATGTTAGATTTACTCTTTAGTATTTCATATATACTGTTCCCAGAACATGTGCATATGCTTTACCGTGACTATGTAGCCTTGGTTATTAAGCACTGTAGTATATTTAATAAAAAGAAAAGTGTATGAAAAGTGATGCTAACTTAACTGACAGTTCAAATGAGTTTTCTTACATTTCTTGCATTTTAATACTGCAAAAAGAAAAAGTGTATTCTTTTGTTAAACAGCCAGTTTCTAATAGCTGATTATGATAATAGAGTCTAGCTATGTAAAAATAATCGCACAGCACTAATCACAAATTTATAGCCCCAGATCAGAGCCAGTTAAGAAACACAAAGTTTTTTTGATGTATTCAATAGTCAGCCCTATATTTCAGTTACAGGTTTATACTTTGTGCACTTATTGTATATTTATTGCATATGTATGATAAAACTAGATTTTAGAGTTTGAGCCTCACTGTAATTTCAAATTACTTCAGATTTGTCTTCATATGTAGGATAAAAATTGCCAAGATTTATTGACCAACAATGATCTTGAAAAGATACACTGTTCATTCCTAAACATCATTTATTGTCAGGCCATTTCTTATCTTGCAATCCGAAAAATCAGGGACTATACCTAGCAATCAGTTCACCTAACTCCTGTTTTATATTTCAGTTTCCAGAGCATTATTCAACCAGATTTGAGAAGAAGAGGCTACACATCTTCCTCTTATTCAGGATACAATGACGGAAGAGGGTATTTTTTCATATTCACACTAGTTGTGACTTTTTTTTCCTTTCTTAGCAAAGTGACATAATGTATCCAGATTACAGTTGTGATTGGTATTGAATCAGGTCACATAAGAAGTTTATTTGCAGTATTTTGTCTGAAAAGCATTGATATCAACACATAGCATTGTATAGCTCTAGTAACAGTATAGTCTTAACTCTCACTGAAACTATTTCTTAAAAATGCCTAATACAGAGTATGTATCTCTGCTGAAATTCTTTTTTTGTTGGACTTGGTTATACTCAGCATTTGATTTACATTAAGTGAGTCACTTCTTGTATTAGATGAAACTACAGATAAAGCAAACCACTTTGTTATAGGGATATCATCACTGTAAACACTACAGTTACTCTGTTTCCTTATTCCCAGTTTTCCTGACTTTTTTGTAGAACTATGTAAAAGCCTCAGTTAGCTGTAGCTTCATCCTGTGAGACACATGAGTTTGCATAAGAGAATTTTTATGAAAGTGATGTTCAGGGTTGATTGGGGGTTTTTTTCAGCTTTTCACATAAAACCCAAGTAACTTTTCCACAGGCCCTTTCTCATTACTATCATTTAGAGACAGCGTTATTGTATTTCTAGCTTACCAATGTAATGCCAATTGAATTGAGGTTGTTTTCCTTACTTTCTTTTCAGGCCTCCAACACATCCTCGACGTAGGATGGGTCGGATAAATCACTGGGGTGGAGGCCCCAGCCCACCACCAATGGCTGGAGGTGGATGAGGAAGGTAATTAAATCTGCTGTATCGTGCTTCGAACCTTTTTTTAAAAAAATAAAAAGAATTGAAAGTTAAGGTAAAAATTAAGGAAAATTAATACAGTTGTTAAGACCATTAATAAAATTTTTTTTCCTGTTACAGTGATAAAACTATGCAAATCTTGAGTGATAAAACTATGCCACTATAGCATAAAAATCAGAATTCTTAAACAGGGAGGCAAAACCAATTAAAAAAGCCCAGGTCTTTAAATTTCTTATAGCTGCCTTAACTTTCATTCTGTTTCATTCGTTTGACTGATGGAAGCTTCATTTAATGACAAATGTAGATAATAGTATAGTTTAATTTGCTTTAAAACTGAAGAAAGCAATCCTTCTTTTTCATTAATCACTCCTTTGTTACCATAACAAAAGTAACAAGAAAAAAATAAACACATGCAGGTGGCTAGTAACTCTAAAGCTTGCAGGAAAAAGTTCATATTCCAGAAAGCACATAGACCAGTATTTCAGTTCCCTAGAAAAAGGATAAACTGCTTCCCATCATGATTTTTTATTTGGCTTTTATTTTTTTTTATCTTGACTAGACACGCAGCCAGCAAAGGCTGTGGGGAGGGCTTTTGGGTAATAATGGCAGTGTGTAATCTGCTCAGGAATACAAGTTTTTGAGCCTTCAGCATGTCTCACTTAGCTAAATTTAAAAAAAACCCACTATTTTAATATTAATTACATAAATTTTGTTGCAAAGAGAGGCATTGTCTTTAAATGTACTGTAATTACTTTATCTTTTAGGTAAATGCCTGCTGAAGAGGCAGGCCAAAGCATACACATTTGCAAGATGAACGGGAAGAGTTTGGTGGTGGACCAAATGTGTTTGGCTGCTTCAGATGTGTATGTCTAACTGGAAACTGTTCTGTGATATAAGCAGATTAATGAAGTTGTACTGGGAACTCCTTCAAGGATCCAGTGTAACTGAACCACAGTTTTATTAAATATATGTTTACTGTCTAAAGTCTTCATATAGTTGCTGAACATTTTACTGTAAAGTAGTAAGTAAATTATATTTGGCTTGTCACAAGGCTGACTTTCTCATTTTTAGAAAAAGGTTTTGAAGCACAGTAAGCCCTTTTCTGTTCAAACAAGGAATACATATTTATATGTGAAACAGAATGTCCCTCGAGTCAAACTTAAAAGCAGTGCTTCCTTGTAGCTTTTGTATTTACTCTATTTGTCAGTACTAACATTCTGTACTTTCATGGCATTAATAATGCTCTAAGAACACTTTTACAATGCAACTTACAAATTACTGTTACGCAGTTCTTGCAATTTACAAACTCACTTCCTTAAGGCCTATAATGAGTTTATAACATGCCTGTTTTATAAGCACCTCTTGTAACAGCTTCCTTCTCCATCATAAACTTACTCAAACATATAACTATTTGCTGTACAAATTTTGGTAATACTTTTTTCTCGATAAAAGTAGGCTTTGTTTTTCTTATATGAAGGAAAAGTTAGTGAACTGATGAAATACTGAGTGCTAACACAGAAGAGTTATTTTCTTTCAAACACTAACTGTCTTTTAACTAATTTACCCCATTTCAGGAAGGGAGTTTTATTGTTGTTCCTGGGTTTTGTTTTGGGTTTGGGGTTTTTTTGTTCAATTGGAGAGGGCTGCATCTATTTGATAAAAGATTAGCTGCCAAGACTCTAGATTAAATTGTGTTCTACAAGGTGCCACTACAGATTTTACTTAAACCTCTCTAATAATCTCTTAAACAAGAAATAACATCCAGCAATTCCCCTTGGTTAACATAAGCATCTACTAATTAGTTTTTACCAGCTAGTTATGATGAAGTCACCCACTCCACTGGCTCCCACTCCTGTTACAGGGACCCAACAGAAAGTTACAATCTTCCAAACATGCTGTGTAGCAACAACCTTCGGTCTAATGAACAGATCTTCTTCAGCTCCACTCAAAGGTCACATCTTCCTAGTTCAGAACGGAACTTCTTGCCCACAGCTCCCGTGTCTCAGCGTTAGCTCTTCACGGGTGCATCACACGCCTATCAGCCGTTCTACGATACTTTTGTAGACAGTGTATTTTTACGCTGATCGGGGGGCTGCACTGCCTTTCCCCCAGCCCCACCAGGGCTAACAGCCCAGCCGGCAGGGTCCGGTTGCTGCTCGGCGAGACCTCCCGCGGCGGCGGCGGCGCTCCGCAGGATCTCTGCTCACCGCCACTCGTCAGCTCCGCGCAGCGGCCGAGGTAGGGCCCCGGCGCAGCCGCTGTCCCCCCATACTGCGCTACGACCCGAGCCGAGGCGGCCCGGGGCAGCCAAGCCCCCTCGCGCCTCTATCCGCCGAGCCCCCTGCGGTACTTGTTTGAGGGGCGGTGCCAGGCGCGGGCCCGCCCCCTTCCGTCTCGCGCCACAGCCAGGCTCGGCGCCTCTCGGCCCTCGCAGGAGCGGCTTCCGGCTGGTGCCGCAGGCCCGGCGGGCAGCATGACCCAGGCGGAGAAGAGCGAGGCAGAGAATGGGAAGGACAAGGAGCGCGACCGGGAGCGCGAGCAGCGCGGCGTCAAGCGGCCCATCGTCCCTGCCGCCGTGCCCGAGTCCCTGCAGGAGGTGAGGCCCGATCGAGCTAGCCGGAGAGCGGCAGAACCACCGCGGCAGCTCCTCGGGGCAGTGTCCTCCCTCCTGCTGGCCGAGCGGCTGCACCGGGAGGGGGGCTGGGGGCGGGCCGGGCGCGGCCTTTTAAAGGCCTGGGTGCGGGGAGGCACCGGGGCGGCTCCACGTGGGCGCGGGCGGCAGGCGGCAGGCGGGGCAGGGACACCGGCCCACTCCCGTGTGCGCCGTGGCGCTTTTAGCAAATACAGAGCAACTTCATCGTGGTGATACACCCCGGCTCCACCACGCTGCGGCTCGGCAGGGCCACGGACACGCTGCCCGTGGGCATCCCCCACGTCATCGCGCGGCGGCACAAGCAGCAAGGGCAGGCGGCCTACAGGGACAGCTGGCTCCTCAGGGACGGGCTTAATGTAAGTCGAGCGCTCATCTGTGGCATGTCCTCCGAACCTGCCAAAATTTAACAGTTTTAACTGTGTACTTCTATTGCATTCTTTAGCTGTGTAATCTGTATCGTCTCCTCGTGCATTATGTTTTTCCAGAGAGGAATGTGTCTCAAGTCATCTTTTTTCCTCTTTTTGACGTGCTGTAGATGCCACTTTACTGGAGTCAGGAGATTTGCACCAGTCTGTGTTAGGGCTTTGATTTGTTCGCAGTGAACTAAATCTAATAAATTGATCAGTTGAGGGTTTGTACTCATTGATTTCTCTGCTCTGTGATCTGATATCACACACAGTATTTCTGTTTATAGAATGACAGCTGTAGAACTAGAATTGGGCTGCTCCACTTGTGAATTACAAGCTGGCATATAACTTGGATAACATAGCCAGTCATTTTAGTCTAACGTGCTGAAAAGATATCTGTAGTGATCTTATTCATACTTTGTACAAAAAAATCATTAATCACATTAATGTCCCTAATATTAAACCTCACCTTTAAATAATTGAGATCTATTTAAGCATTTTTGCTCCTACTTAATATTTATGTAGATAATGTCCTGAGCTCATCACTCTGGAGATTAAGTGCAGCAGCCATTATTACCAGCAAAAAGATTCAGGTTGACTTAGACAAATAGGTGTTGGGAACTCTTATATAAAAAAGTCTAAAAATAAGCATATGTTCATTTTACAAACCTCTGTCCTTTTTACAGCCTATCAACTACAGTAATGAGTTCATTGTTTAACAATAGCTTCAGTATTACCAGTGTACAGACATGTAGATGGAAAGTATTTACATTGTATATTTTGGGGTTTTGTTTAGAAACCTGAAAGTACTGAGCAGAGACAAAATGGCCTTAAAATGGTGGACCAAGCAATATGGTCCAAAAAGATGTCAAATGGCTCAAGGCGTATACCAGTGTCACCTGATCAGGTAACTCGTTCTTACAATTTTAAATTGGTCCTTCATGTAGTCATTTGGTGTGATGCTCTGTTTAGTGGACAAGGATAGGCATCCTTTATATAGCAAGTATGGGTAGTACGATTGTGTGACCTACCTCTGAAGAGCTGGGAAAATGAAGATTTAAAATGGTTCTTTGAGGGCTGGGGTCAGGGGCTGTTTCTTTTTTCTTTCATGCATTAAATATGATTGCTAAAAATATTTATCAATGGCATTTGTTTTGAATACTTTTTAGGCCAGGTCATACAACAAACAGATGCGACCAGCTATTTTAGATCACAGCTCTGGGGCCAAGTGGACAAACACATCAAACCATCCTGAATTTTTGGTAGGAGAAGAGGTAAGATTAATTTTCCTGCTGAAATGAGGCTTAATGTTAGGTTTTAATGGGGCTATGTTATCAGTAGCGGTTTGCTGTATGTTAGTAGGTATTGAAAAGCATATAAATGTAGTCGACCAATACAGGAGAAGCTTTACTATGGACTAACTGAATGTTTCGTAGCATTCAGCAAGCCCAGACAGTTTCCCCCATTTGCCAAAAGTATCCTGGATCCTTTGCTGCTATAAATGAGTGTTTATGCAGGGACTAGGTAAGAACTTTGCCCATGTGGTGTAATTCAGAGAAAAGGCAAGAAACTCTTATAAGGATCAGGACATGGAACCACTGCTGAATGATTAGGTATTCATGAGCTTCAAAGAGTCTAAATTATTTTAGTTACTAATTTGAGATAATGGAAAAATTACTGTTACATTCATAGCAGATGTCAGTGATTATAAAAATTCTATTTAAACCATGTATTGAATGTCTTCTTTATTTTAATGCTTTATAATCAAACTCTGTTAAAGTGTCCCTTCCAACCCAAACCATTCTAGGAAATCCACTGTATTGCTATCACATCGGTCTGAGCACTGCTGTATGTCTTGATCTGCCTCTGAAATATTTTTCCAGTGTTTGTTACTAATCTTTTAGGAAAATCAATGCATAGAACATCATCTTTTATTTTCAGGCACTGTATGTTAATCCACTGGATTCTTACAACATCCATTGGCCTATTAGAAGAGGGCAGTTGAATCTCCATGCAGGACCTGGTGGCTCCCTCAGTGCAGTATTAGCAGATCTTGAAGTTATATGGTCACATGCAATACAAAAATACCTGGAAATACCATTGAAAGACTTAAAGGTGAGCTGTGAACACATTAATGTGGGCTGTATCCACTTCTGTAAACATTACTGTTACCCTCTTACTGGTGGTTTTCTTAAAGAACAAATTCTTTCTGCTGGTGAGCATGGTCCTTCATTCTTGATTTGGAATTCTGTTATGTCTTTAAGACAAAAACTGTTAATAGAAGTTCCAACAAGGAGTTTTGGAAATCCTATTATAGAAATTTTAGTCTTAGCCTGTTTGGGATTTTTTTGTTGACTAAAAAGGGGGCAGCTGAGGAATGGGTGCCTAATACTTGCATAATTGTTTCTTGCTGAGTAGGTATTTTTCTCATATCTGATATACTTTTAAACATTTTAAAGTAACTATAAAGTGAACTATAAAGTCTTAACCTGATACTTACTCCAAACTCATTTTTTAAATTATTAAAACCTTCTCCTTTTACATAATTTTTCTTCTCTTAATAACTTGTATATTATGCTTTCATCAGGTATTCAAGAATGTAAAGAGAAACTTAATTTGAGAGCTAACTTTAATTTACTGTTCTTATCTTCAGTACTACAGATGCATTTTACTAATTCCAGACATCTATAATAAACAACATGTGAAAGAACTGGTAAATATGATCCTAATGAAGATGGGCTTCTCAGGTAAGACCATACATAAACAAACACTTTATTATTAATACTGTAAAGAGATGGGGGGTTTTTTACCTTTAAGGTGCATTTTGGCACATCAATCCAGTTTGGCTGGGACTAGCACCTTCCATCTTTTGCTGCTCCCATAACTGCTGTGTCTTTTAATGGGGCAAAATGGTTAGCTATCACTGAAACAAGTTTATTGGTTTACTAGTACATCTTCCAACCCTGAGCTTCTCACTTCAGCTGAGATAAAAGTAGCAACAGTCTATTTCTCAAATATTCCTAAAATGCACAATGTTAATTCCACAGAGTATTAAGATTCTTAGATTTAAAAAATACATGATGTAAGATGCTGCTACCGTCCTCTCTACAGTATGACATAATAGAGGGTTTCAGAGTTGCTTAAGTGCATACACTAAATATAAAAGATCAAGACAATTTTTACAAAACAACCAATTAATTGTTAGCTAATTCTGCATGCTTATTTTTAGACTGGAAAGCCCTCTAATGAAAAAGAGTAATAGTAACGCCGTTTCCTTTCAGTTAAACTTCTAGAAGTTTCTGGTTAGTCTTCTGAAGGAACTGCTGTGGTCTTAGCCATCTTTCTCTGATTTCGCATTTAGAGAAAACCCAGCAGGTCAGGAGTGAATACTTAATTTCAATAATCAGAGTAGTAGTATCTTTGGTGCTGCAAAATCCTTTTTTGTATTAGGTATGCAAGGAAAGAACCTTTAAAAGTGGATAAAAAGTAAGTTAAATGATAGAGACTAGTCAAACAGTAAATTAATTGTAAGGTGTTGTAGTTTAATACTGCTTTTGTTTAATAATAAGTCAGTATGCAGTGCAAACAGTTCCCAAGTATTACTCTCAGCAGAACATGTGCTTAGATATGATTGCTTCCCATTTTAAAGAATTAAGCAGGTAGTAAGTAAACACTGCAAAAAGAGAGACTGATCTCATGAGATCTAAATATTCTTCACATGTGTATATATATATTTGATTTGTTTCATTGTGTTAAAATGAACAAGCCATGTTGGCTGTTCTAGTTTTTTTTATCAGAATGGTTCTAAATCATACATTGATGATTCCTCAGTTTTTAAACAGAAGTAATGTGAACAGTACCTATAATACTACTATGTAAAAATGTACTGGTATTAGGATAGAAGAATTTGCAGTTGAAATGTGTTAACTTCAGAGGAACAGGAAGAATATTAAGAAAAAAATACAAAGCTTCCTATTCATCTTATACATGACAGTGAAAATCAGAAAGTATCATTAGTAACTCTTCAGAGTGCCATTTCCCAAA
Source organism: Brachypteracias leptosomus (assembly GCA_013401335.1). Taxonomy (NCBI): domain Eukaryota; kingdom Metazoa; phylum Chordata; class Aves; order Coraciiformes; family Brachypteraciidae; genus Brachypteracias; species Brachypteracias leptosomus. The sequence goes on from VYZX01029829.1 coordinate 68,038, forward strand.
TAATTTGCTGAAGAGCTGATCTAATTACACAGCATAACTAAATTATCTTAATCTATTTCAAAACATTTGCCTTTGAAACAGTATTTCTGCTTGTTTTTTGTCCACAAAGCACAGCTTAGTTGAGCTATTTTCCTTCATTGGCTAGAAGGATAGACTGAAGCCTCCAGTAACTTCTCAGGTTTAAATATGGGCTTGTGATAAAATACAAATGTAGTCTTTTACAGAGTTAAAGGTGGATTGCAAGGAAAGCAGACAGTGAAACTGGACCTTGTTTTGGAACTATTTAAAAAACATATGGTAATGATACTTGATTAAAACTAGGAAAAATAGGAAAATGCCTCATGTGCACCTGATAACCAAGACCCAGCCATACTGCTTACAAAAATAAGTAAAGTCTGGAGGCAGTATTTTTAAATTTACAAAAAATAGGAACATTTTAATATAGGCATCCACCCCACTCATAGCTTCTCTCAGGACTTTAAAGGCCTACCCAACAAAAAACCTCTAAGTCCCCACCCACTCTGTCTTCACTAAATATACAACTTTCAGGCTGTTAGCAGATTTTAAAAGAGATTAAGATGTCCTTTAATTGTCAGCAACGTGGCTCTGGAGCTTGGCATAAATTGGATATAATTTTTTGTTATATTGCTAGGAATTGTTGTACACCAGGAGTCTGTCTGTGCTACTTTTGGAAGTGGTTTAAGCAGTGCATGTATAGTAGATGTGGGGGATCAGAAGACAAGTGTTTGCTGTGTAGAAGATGGTGTTTCCCATCGCAATACCAGGTATCTTTTAATATGCAGAATTATAAGCATGTGCTTAGTTGCTTACCAAAGAATTTACTTTAAAAATAAGAACATTTTTTACAAATACAAGGCTTTTTACTGACAGGGTCATCATGTTACAGTATGAACCTTAAAGAATTCTGCCATCTTTAAAAGAAGAAAACAGGCAGAACTGATCCTATGGCTCTGCAAGCTACGTGAAGGTCATGGTCACAGCACGTCTACAGTGTTGCTTGTATTCCCATGTATGCTACTGTAAAAGGCTGTAATTTCTAAAATAATCTTTTTCTTCACTGTGCTTTAGGCTGTGCCTTGCATATGGAGGATCTGATGTGTCAAGGTGTTTTTATTGGCTTATGCAACGAGCAGGATTCCCATATAGAGACTGCCAGTTAACTAATAAGTTGGATTGCCTGCTGCTTCAGCACTTAAAGGAGACCTTTTGTCATCTAGACCAGGTGAGAAGGGAAAATGGTATATTCTCCAAGTAATTGGTTTTTTCCCTTTACAGAATGCTAGTCTGGGAAACCCTTTTGCGAGTCTCCAATTGCTTGTAAATGGAATAAAATGTAGTATTTTACTCAGTAGGATACTGGCAAAAGTCGAACGAGCTTTAGACTTGAAGTATTTGTAACTTATATTTTTCTTTTTGTTGAAAGAATCCCAACTCTTAGAAAGGTAGTTTCTTTGTTCTTATTACTGAAAGAAGTTGATAGTAGCTGCATATTTGCTGGTTTTGAACTTCAGTTTTGTAAGATCTGCCTTCTTTATGCACAAACCCTCATTTTAGAGGCTTAGGCATGTAGAAAGCTGTTTTGGCAGATTGTGCTACAAGGAAAAGACTTTTTTAAAAAGAGTTCAAGACTAGGTAAATGAAATTCACAATCTGAAGAGTTTTGTTACTTTTTGTTGTTTACTGTGGTTTAAACAGATTACGCAGCTCGATAGAGAGATATAAAAGATACATGTTTTTACATTGTTTTTGACCTTAGGATATTTCTGGATTGCAAGACCATGAGTTCCAGATTCGTCATCCAGATTCTCCAGCTTTATTATACCAGTTCCGATTAGGAGATGAAAAATTGCAGGTGAATTTGGTTTTTAATTACAAGAATTCAGCATTCAGGCTCAGGGTCTGACTTTGTATGAGTCCAGTGCTACTAAGACCATGTGATTTATGGATTGTTCTTAACATATACTCGTTGATAGTTTTAAAATTAATTCCTATATTTGTGAGCATCCTGTGTGCATCCTGTAATGCAGCACTAGTGGATGAACCATGCTCCTAACAAGCTTTAGCCAGAATGGTTGTAGCTTCAGATAACTATGATGATATTTATCCTTTGGGGTAACTACCTTTGCAAGGTAATTTTGCAAGTTTTTCAGTTCACCATTGAATTTTCTAATTTTGTAACTAACTGCATTTGAATGCTTACTTATTGGACAATGCCAGAATTTGTAAAGAAACCTATATACATGTACAATTATACGGTTTGGATTTTTTTTTTAATTATACAAAGCTGAAGACACTTTAGTCTTTTACAAAATTATTTGAAAAAAAAGTGTATTTCATTCTCAGTTGTGAGAAAAATAGAACAAGCTTTTTCTATATTTATAGTAGATATCAGAAAAAAAAAGACCAACCAAACAACTATGTAGTACGACCATGTCAAATGTCTCATTCTCCAGGCTCCAATGGCTCTGTTTTATCCAGCAACTTTTGGAATTGTTGGACAAAAAATGACAACTTTGCAACACAGGTCACAAGGTGACCCTGAGGATCCTCATGATGAACATTATCTGCTAGCCACACAAAGTAAGCAGGAGCAGGTGTGTGAATGCTCATTTTATTTTTCATTAAGTATTATTTAATCAGGGAATAAAATAAGGACTCATTAGCTCATATCAGAAACAAAAGTTTGTTATCTGGTCCAGAAACATTAAAATATAAATTTAGAGTAAGGAATTACCTGGTCTAGTTGAGAGGTGTTCCTGCCCATGGCAGGGGGGTTGGACTAGATGATTTCTAGGGTCCCTTCCAACCTAAGCCATTCTATGATTCTATGATGAATTACAGATGTCTAAACAAGTCCTTAATTAGAACTGGATTTTTAGAGTCTAAGAAGGCTTTATATTACAGCATTGATATATCAAAACAAAAGTAAAAAAAAAAGCCCTTACTTTTAAAGTGAGGATTGAAATGAAATAATACAATGTTTAGCCTTTCTGTGCAAAAAGGTGACAAGAAATACAGTGGTGTTTAGTTAAGTCTTTGTATTATTCTGTAATCTGCTGAAGATCATTTTGCATTTTTCATAGTTCAACTTGTTTTCTTGTTTTTAAGTCTGCAAAAGCTACAGCTGATAGAAAATCTATGTCAAAGCCTGGTGCCTTTGAGGGAGACTTGAGAGGCCAAGCCTCAGACATTTCAGAGAGGATCTACCCACAAGATGTGGAACTTGGATCTTCCCAGAGTGATTGCGTGATATCTGGAAATGATTCAGAGGAACATTTAACTGCACACATGTCCAGGAAAACAGCTATTTCTCAGTTTGAAGGCAAAGCCTTAGGCCTTGACAAAGCCATTCTTCATAGCATTGACTGCTGTGGTAAGAATTACATTTGTACCGTTCTGTAAAATATGCACATCAGGCAGCATGGATTTATGGTAACTCCTAGATTTTAGCAAAGTAACATGTTATGTCCCTAAGTTTTCCGTGTATTGAACTAGAGTAGCTACACTGTTCCCTATACTTGCATCTCTGTTAAGGTTTCTTGAGCTAGACATTTTGAATGTCCAAGGAGTAGAAAAAGAATTTTAAAAGCAAACACTCACCCATTTCTGTCTGCTTTGACTTACACTAAATTATTTATAATACAAATATAGGCCATATTTAAACTTTTAAAAACAGATATATTTCTATATATCCCTTCATTCCAGCATCTGATGATACAAAAAAGAAGATGTACAGCTCCATCTTAGTAGTGGGAGGAGGCCTTATGTTTCATAAAGCTCAAGAGTTTCTTCAACACCGAATTCTAAACAAAATGCCACCTTCTTTTAGAAGAGTCGTTGAAAATGTTGAAGTCATCACAAGACCTAAGGTATACTGTTAATGGAGAGCTAAATGGTTAATAAACTAGATTGGTTGAAATCTTCAAAAGATTGAAAAAATATTATTTCAAAATCACAGATTAGTTGCATATCTGAGGAGATTTAGGAGAGCTTTCAGCTCCTAACATAGCACTATCCAATTGTAGGCAGGAAGTTACAGAGTTATGGCAAAAACATTACTAGTATTGATCACTGAAGTGTTATTAACTACAGGCAATGTTCTTAGAGAAGCAGTTAGTACTGGCCCATGAGGTTAACCTGTCTGCTCAGCAAGCAATTGTGTAAGGGTTTTTTATTACTATTAAGGTAAAAGCAAGTATGGTATTAAAGGAGCAATATTCATTTGACATCAGGCAAAATTTGTAAAATCAAAACTTCAGTATTTTTCAGAGCTTTCATTGCTGAGGGCAGGGTTTCCATGACATGCCTACAAAGCATCTTAAAAAACAATAGTGACTTCTCTAAACACCTTAAATATTCTTTCCATACTTTTGTCTCACTATTTTTCCCTGAATAATTTTGAAAAGCTTTCTTCTCCTCTAACCCCTGACATTCTAAATGGTGAATACTGTTGGAAAAATCAGGATATGAGTTTTGAGAACTATGTGAATTTACACCAGTGATTGTGTACAAATTCTGTTTTGAATTTAGGATATGGATCCTCGCTTAATTGCTTGGAAAGGAGGTGCAGTTTTAGCCTGTCTCGATACAACTCAGGAGCTTTGGATATATCAGCGAGAGTGGCAGCGCTTTGGTGTCAGGATGCTACGAGAGCGAGCTGCATTTGTATGGTGATGGATGTGTTTACAGTGGAACATGATTAATTGAGGATTCCTTTCCCAAAATGCCCCTTCTTTCCAGTGCATATATGTTGATCTGATGCTGATAGCTATTTTTGTATTTTATTAGAACTAACTTCAGCTGAGATTTTTCCAAGGTGGTGCAAGTCTTGGCATTGCTATATTTCATCTTTTGAATTGTATGCATTGAATTCTGTGTACAGAGTATCACAGCAATCTCCAAATTCACTACATTTATATAATATGGGTTTATGTATATTAAAATTGCACAGTGTGGGAATTTGAGGTATAAAATATTGATGGGGCAGATGTTAAGCCAAGATTCACTCCAGATACATGTACACAGAAGCAATAGCTGTAGAGTGCAGGCTGTGGGTTTAATGCCTTATTCTGATTCATACTCTAATGTTACCAGGAGATTAAATTGTTATATAAATGATCATCACGGAAAAAGTGAAACTGAGAACCCAAACTACAGTTGCTGTTGGTATTTTGCTTTTATAATAAATTATATTTTCAGTCGAAAGACTTAAGAATTTGCAAGTGGAGTATTTTTTCTCACCTGTTGTCATCACCAAAAGCTCTGGCAGGCTTTTCATTAGCCATGGTAGTTATCAATTCCCTATTTGACAAATCCAATATAATACACTTAAAAGAACCAGATGCATTTTTATATAGCCAGCACAAACCTCAGTCCTGTGGTACAGGCACGTGGGGGTTTTCTCGCAATAAATAATCCTTAGTCACAGAAGTGTATTTGTTGGGGTTTTTCATCTGTAACAAAGGCTCTCGCCACACTACAGTCACACTTGAAATCCATATCTGCAGTTATAATCTAGATTAAAACTATTAAGACATTCCTAACAATATAATAAATATTAAAGATCAATGAATGTAGTTTCTACAAAGCACATGAGAAAGAACTGGCTTCCTTTTAATCTGTTTTAATGAAAATTTCTAAATACAAAAAATATTTTCACCTAAATTATTCTGTAATCTTATCTGAAAGTATTTTACTGCAGGCTGTGATTACATTAATTAAGACTAGAGCCTTTGAACTGTCTTTTATTGACGATAGCATACAATACTTCAGATTTTACTCTGGCAAGATGTCATGGCTGGGTTTGGTTTTTGGGGGGGAGGAGGCGGCATTCCCTTCAAGAAAAGTGTCCAGAATTCCTGTTATAGAACAATTTTTTTTAAAGTCACATGATTGTGATACAGAAGATAAAGTATACATGTCCAAAGATGTTGTTTAGATGTACTGATGTACAGATGGTTCTCCACAGGAAATATTTCACAACTTCACATCAGTGCCTGCTGACACTTGGACACACTGGAGAATGAGGTAAATTGCTCCACTTGAAAAGCTACACTGTTCTTACAATAGCATATCAAACATGCTATAAATGCACACTGTAACTCAACACAGCAACAGAATCACAAAACCAGCCTTTAAGTCATGTTGGAAAACCTGCTGCTTAACTGCACCTGAGGCTCCCATCCATTCACAAACTCTACACAGAGGAGAGCAGTACTTCTACATTACTTGATGGACTATGTTCTGGTATTCACACAAACAATTACTTCTTACTGATAGTTCTATTTGAGCAGAAATTTCTTAAGTTATCATTATGGAAGTCAACTCTAGTTTGCCACAACTTAGAAATGTTTTGTTCAGGATTTATTTCAAATAAGTAATCTTGTATTAAATATGGCCCAGTAGATACAGTGCCCTACTGTTTGTTCACCTACTTTTGTCCTCAGTTTTGTAAGACTAGAGCTCGATATCCAGATGCCTATTAATTTCCCATTTCTTATCTTGCACCTCATTGCATTGAAACAGAAAGGTCACTGCAGAAGTTGCATATCTGTTAATAAGACAGTATTTTGGACAGAAGTTCAGAGCATTTGGTAAAGTGTCTTGTGAACTCACCTCATTGAGGAAACAATATATTTTTATCCAGAGGACTGATTTGTCATGTCACTGCAGAAGAGGTTAACTATGTACAGAAAATCCTCACTGCTAGAAGGTCNTACAAGAGTGAACATAATTTCCATGTTGCTATGATTTTTCCATGTTACTGTGTTTTACAAGAAACCTCACATGTAACAGTGGTGGGATTTGAACTGAGGAAAATCACCCTATCTGCTGTCACTTTTTGAGCAGCAAGCCATTGTACAGCACCTTTTCCAGTAAATCTCCTTTTCTCCCACATGCCTAGAATAACATCAGGAGTTCAGCCAAAGAAAGGTCAGTGTGACAAAAACACGCTTCTGGATATAAAACCCGTACTTTTAACACATAGTTGAAGATGCACCTGAGGGAAGAATCAACTCATAAGTTAATGTTTAACAAAAAAGACACCACCTACCCTCTTAAAATGTCAGTAGATCTAGAAACAACGTAAACAAAATTTGAATGGCATTCTAAATTGGTATGAAGGGGTTGACTCTGCCTCTTATTTTTTCCTAGAAATAATAATATACCTTTGTATAAAAGTATGAAAAGCAGAAATAGTGACCTAAAATTTGAATTTAGAGCTCAGATTCCCATCTTCATGATGTAGTGTGGTGGTTTAAACCCTGCCGGGACGAGGCACCACCTGGCCACTGCCCCCCACTCCCCGAACGGGAACAGGAGAGGTAGAAAATATCTCAACCCGCAGGGTTTGTATAAGAGAATTTAATACAGCGATGGAGAAGCAACAGTCACAACAGTAACA
>VYZX01029831.1:6069-34562 GCA_013401335.1 Brachypteracias leptosomus
CTAAGAGTTGTTGCAGTCAAGGCAGCCTTAGGCTATCATATCCCTCACCACTGTTTATGAGCAGCAGTTTCAGCACAGCACTTTCCCTATCCAGCCAGCCAGCACCCACATCAAAAAAATTGACCCCAAAGCACTCCAGAAACACCCTGAATTACCTGAATGTTGCAAGTTGCCTTTCCTTCATGCATCAGCATTGGTTATAGTCCCTTATGGGAAAGGGGGACTATGATCCTGATGCCTTCTCAATCTATTTCAAGAAGGCTTTGTCAGCTTCCTTGTCTCCAGCAGATGATCTGTAGCAGATATCCCTCTTGATCTCCTCTCTGATCCTCCCCATAAGCTCTTGGCTAGCCCATTGCCCCATAGATAGCAGGGTGTCATGCATTTGAACTGTTACCTCGTGTAGAGTGCAAATCCCCTTCTTTCTTTGTCCTCTCTTCCTGTCCTTAAAGACCTGTGAGCCACAGCACTGCAGTTGTGCTGTGTATCTGAAAGTCAAGGCTCTAAAATATACCAGTGTGACTCTATTGCTATCTCTGAGGAAGAATAGTAATTGGAAGTTGAGAGACAAGTAAATCAGGATTGCTTAAGAGATGCTGCAGCCTCTTAGGAGCTATCCAGATGTAAAGTCTGAATGCACTGAGATGCTGANTTAAATTCTTGGAGGTTTGTCCCTCCAAAAATAGACTGTTATCTGGACCCCAGGGAACAGCAATGGAAAAACGAATGGCCAGCAGGAGAGTTTTGCACTGCCAGCTGGTGGTGACTGGAGGTAGAAAACCAAACCAACCTGACACAGTGTGGCTGAAGNAATCTATTTCAAGAAGGCTTTGTCAGCTTCCTTGTCTCCAGCAGATGATCTGTAGCAGATATCCCTCTTGATCTCCTCTCTGATCCTCCCCATAAGCTCTTGGCTAGCCCATTGCCCCATAGATAGCAGGGTGTCATGCATTTGAACTGTTACCTCGTGTAGAGTGCAAATCCCCTTCTTTCTTTGTCCTCTCTTCCTGTCCTTAAAGACCTGTGAGCCACAGCACTGCAGTTGTGCTGTGTATCTGAAAGTCAAGGCTCTAAAATATACCAGTGTGACTCTATTGCTATCTCTGAGGAAGAATAGTAATTGGAAGTTGAGAGACAAGTAAATCAGGATTGCTTAAGAGATGCTGCAGCCTCTTAGGAGCTATCCAGATGTAAAGTCTGAATGCACTGAGATGCTGAACGCTCATGTTCTGGGAGGTCCATAATTACATGAGTTTTCTACAGAACATTATCCATCGATTGGTAGATATGATTAATCTCTAGTATCAGATTATTGAATTATTGAATTACCCAGGTTATGTATTATCAGATTATTATCATTATGAGTTAGCTATAGGCCATCTGTCCTCTGTGTTATTGACTCTACTCACATTCGTTTCAGGCTTGAAAGCAGTTCATGAAAACTGAAAATGTTGTTGCTCTCATGATGCTCGTGATTATTACACCCATGTGTGAAGCAGTGACTGTTGCACTTTTAGGTGCCCAGTCTTGGCAGAAGAGTAAAAGGGTCATTAGATATTGGCTGCATTCCTGTCAGGAGTCAATCAGCTTATAGTAGCATTAGCACTCCTGTGTTAATTGGTAGAAGTGTATGGGCACTCTGTGTAGCTAAATGGATTTCTTCATGGTGGAGGAGACTGTCTTTGTTTAGAACACATGATTTCTCATGATTTCTTAAACTGATCTCTTAAAAGAAAATTGTTAGCTCTCTTGATTTAAGTTCATTCAACCAGCCACAAAGTAACCATGCAGCTGCTTGCTCACTCCTACACCCCTCCAGTGAGTTGGGGAGGAGGAAACACAACAAAAAGCCTGAGGGTTGAGACAGAGGACTGGGAAGGCAGGCATACTCACCAATTATGGTCATGAGTGAAAGACAGACTTGACTTGAGGAAAAAAATCAATTTAATTTATACAACAAAACCACCACCAATTTTCCACTTGATTCATAGTAAGACAGTGATAAATACAACCTTAACAGACCTTAAAAACACCTTCCATCCACCCCTCCCTTCTCCAAGTGGCCTGAACAGTCACAAAAAGTCATACTGGTGCCCTGACAGTGAAATCCTGAAATGCTATCCTGTCATGCTGCAGAGGTAAGAAAGACATGTGGGTCCATTCCAGTTTGTTGAATCTTGGACAGTGTTGTTTTGATTTACAATGGGAAGACACAGATGGAAATAGATGGTAAGTCTGGTTTAGAGGATCAGAGACTACAAGTGGAAAGAATACTTTCTGGGTCATTTCTACCTGATATGGATGCCTGATAGTATTTTAAAGTGTACTCCCTAAGCACGGTCTGTCTCTTTCCAGATTGGAGTCCTTCATCAAAGAAAAGAAGCTTCTGAGGAGTGTTTTAACCTGAATTAAGATAAGGAGCCTCAGAGTTTCAGAGAGTCATCTGGGATTTGTTTGGTGACATTGAATGCCTGAAGAGTCCTGTTAGTGCCCTGTCTCCCAAGATGAATGGTACCCAATGCTCTAGCATGGGTGCATGAAAGGCTTTGGTTCAGACTACTTGTGGACAGAAACTCTTCTTCTGGTTTTCCTAGCAGCAGGGTAGATAAATAAACAATTTCAGTCAAAGTGTGATTGTTGAAACTGATCTGTTTTGCAAAAGCAGTGTTTTGTACTGTAAGACAGCTTTGTTAGAAGAGTCTTAGCTAATTCTAATTAGGAAAATGCATTGGGAAGAAATCTGTTGAACCAGCTGCACAGAATGTTTCAGAAATAAGAAATCATACAGAAATTATTGCTGAGTGATGCAAAATAGTCCAGCTTTTTCAATATTTGTTTTCATTCTAGTTCCCATTTTTCAGCAAACTCACAGCAGATAGTCCATATAGTAGCTGAATAAGAGAGACACAAGAAAGATCATATAAGAAAAACTGTCTGACACAGCCTGTGAGGATAAATTTGACTTTTAATAAGTATATGAAGATCCTCACTAGTAATCTCACTGCTGTCTATATAGAATGTTTAGAGGCTATCTGGGGTATAGCTGCAATTTAGTAAGGTCTAGGCAAGGAGAACAACAATCTCTTTTGTGAGTCTCTCATTGTTGGTCTCACATCAACACCAAGGACAGAAATTCTCTGTTTCTATCCTTTCTCCATTAATGTAGTTATCTCCTATATTTTTTAATCTCTTTCTCACAGATTGTAATGCTTAGGGAAAAAAAGGATGACAGAGTATAGAAAGAGGTGGAAATAGATCTGGAATTCTTTTTTCATGCACATGACATTATTCATTTTTTTCTGGCTCATAAAGTTTGAAATAAAATGTGTATGCATTTTAAAGGGTGGTCTGAAGGCTCTTTGCCATGTCTTCCCAGCTAAAAGCCCTTTGTCATTCACACAGGGTTAAGCTTACCCTTGGGTCTTTGGAATCTGGCCCCATGACTCCTATGTTCCTGGATGTAAAGCAGTCCTGACTCAAAAATAAAGTGGAGATTGTTCCCACCTAGCTCCAGGATGAGAATTGACCTTTAACTTCAGTCTTCATCTTCTTGAATAAGTGCTTTAGCCACTAGACAATTTCATAAAATTATGTACCACTACTTCCCAGTCTGGACTGAGACATTTTCCATTTCTTTTAGTGGGAGAAAGAGATATATAATTTAAGCAGACTAGATCATTGCCAAGGAGTTTAAGTTCTGTATAATATAAATGGAGAGATGGAGGCACAGATGTTAAGTGCATGTGGAGACTAGGCAGATCTCTGGAGGCATTGCTTCTTTGCTAATTGTCTAATGAGTCTCAATACTAATATTGAATCTCCTCTTCTTTTCTCTCCTTTCCTCTTCCCTCTTCCTCTGCTGAATCCCAAACTCTGTTCTCCAGCCTCTTTTTACAGGGATTCTTCTTATGCAGACTTGCTGAACAGGAGGGCAACACCTCCCTTGGTGTGTAAGAAGTCTCACTGGATCTTGTCTCAGTATTTGGAGTTCATGTCACCCTTCTGATGTTCCTTCCCAACCAGGTTGACAGTGGCAGGTGTCTCTTCCTTCAGCCAGAAAGTTCTTTCCAACCATCTAACAGACTGTGCTTTCCTGTGAAATATGATCCCCATAGAAATGTGCTGAATCTCTGTGAAGTAAGAAATTGGAACTGTGCCATCCTTTTGCATGCTCAAGGCCACCTTGCATCAAACAAGATGCACAGTACTACCATGGTCTAAGCCTTCCTTCTCAGTGGTCAGGGATCCATACATACAGGGGACCAATACATTGAACAGAGGGTACATCTTTCACCAGTATATTTTCCCTAAGCCAAAAGCATGGTAGTGATGGGGGCTGAATGATGAATGGAAAGATTGTGATACATGTTACAAGCATTGGCTGTAAGGTGGGCTTTTAATAAGGGGAGAACAAGACTGTTCAGGAAGACCCTGACTGTACCCAGCTGAAAGATCTAGAGGACTTGTCACTTTGATGCAAAGATCATCCGAGATCCTTGGAAAACCAGTTGTGAGAGTTAGAAGTCGACTCTGCCACTGTTTAAGCAACTTTGCTGCCTCCCTTTTGGCCTTTTATGGGCTGCTACTTGGAGCTTTGTGATATTACCTGAATGTGTCAGTTGGATGCTGTCTCTATTGTATTTGTCCTTCAGTTCTTTACTCAACCAAGAACCCCTTCATCTCTCAGAGTTGTGTGCTGCTGGGAATCACCTGCACAGTGAATTAACCTCTAGGCAAGCTCTTGAAGCAGAAAGAAGTAATACACATTCCTTTTAAAAATGCCATCTCTGTAGGTACTATGATACTTGTCCTTTCAAGGCCTGGAAGGATTTCCTGGAAATCTAATGTTGAGACAGAGAGACATGAAACAACACTTTTATGATTGCAGGTACTTCTGTGGAGGGGAGTGGAAGCCTGTGTATGCTCCTACAGATATTGTAGAAGACAAAAAATTTTGCTACCACTGCTTGTGACTGCATATGTGGACTCGATAGCACAAAATTGGAAAGGATCAGTTAGCGTTTCTTCTCCATGACTTGATCTTATCTTAAACCCGCACTTTTTTTATTTGTGCCTATCAATAATCAGACTACTGACCGTACCAATATATGCCCTTGAGAACCATTGACAAGTGGCGTCCCTCAGGGTTCCGTACTGGGACCAGTGTTGTTTAATATCTTCATTAATGATATGGACAGTAGCATTGAGTGCACCCTCAGCAAGTTTGCTGGTGACACTGAGCTGAACGGTGCAGTGGATATGCCAAAGGGATGGGATGTTATCCAGAGGGATCTGGACAAGCTGGAGAGATGGGCCCAGGTGAACCTCACGAGGTTCAACAAGGCCAAGTGCAGGGTCCTGTACCTGGGCTGTGACAACCAGCGGTATCAATATAGGCTGGGAGAAGACGCACTAGAGAGCAGCCCTGTGGAAAAAGACTTGGGGTTACTGGTGGATGAAAAGCTGGATATGAGCCACTGATGCTTAGTTGCAGCCCAGAAGGTCAATCANATTCTATATAAGGAACTACACCATTACATCCCTTCTCCCTCAAAAGTTCATCAGCCCAGCATGGGAAAGGTTTATCACCTGAACAAAGCTGTTGCACTCATCAGAAGCTGAAATACATAAAGATGTTGAACTGTGGTATCAGAAAATATTTAGCTGCTTAGTGTACACATTTCTGCATTCTTCATCTGTCATACATTAGCTGTTAATACTTCTAACTGGAATTTTGCTGTTCCATATTTTACAGTATCTGGTGGTTTTTTTTTTTACAACTTGTGATGTTTTTCATGTTGGATAAGGAGACATAAATTTGTCCCTCTAAACTCTAAATGCAAAGATGCTGCTAGAAGGGTTTATAGATAGATAAACAAACCTTGTTTAATTAAAGGCATACCAGCTAAAGAAATGGCTAGATCATTAATTCTTTAAACTTCTCTCTTGTTACTTAATTCGAGATAGCATAGTTAGCTAGTCTTCAGCTTTGATCCGCAAGTACGCGGATTCAATTTCTGTCTCCATTTCTAGACCCACCTGTCACACATAGATAATAATCAGGGATAGTTTTACCTTTCCTAAAATAATTCAGAAGCACGAAAGGCTCATTGTGCCACTGGAGGTCACTGTATCTCCACAAAAAAATGAGACCCGTTGATCAATAACTGATTAAGGAAAGCTTTAAAGATTGAGCGTTCTGGGACTTTCTGTGTTTACAGTGTGAAAAATGTGGGATAAAAACAATAAAACCCTATTGCGAAATGTGACACATTTTGGCACATTTTTTTTCAAATTGTGCATGTTTAGGATTTATTTTGAGCAAATAGTGTAGGAGTCCACTTCCCACATGCTCCTTCTCTACAGGCTGTGAAGATTTCAAGTGCTCTGTGTGAGAGAGGCATCAGGCTACTGCCCATCCTCTCATCTTTACATAGGGAAGTGATTTTCCTATCAAGAAATATTTCTAGCCTCATGTGACTGTCGTCTGAAGCCCCTGCTTCCTTTAACTGGCTACCTCTTTTAGACACATAAACCATGAAGATATAGGAAACATGGATTACTGTGTTTTTTTCAAAATTTCTTCGAATTGCACCTTGTCCTTCTCTGTCCTCTCCAGACAGTGAAGTGCAACATATGCCTTCCAGCAGCCAGATGATGTGCTCAGCCACAGCAAGCCCTGCTGCACACAGGCTCCTGGGACAGGACCCAAAGGTATCTCTCATTACTGCTGGTTACTGATGCATAAGCATGTAACTGGCTGCAGCTGCTCTGTCACTGAACTGTCCTGACATAAACTTGTTACCTGTTGTATGGATAGCAGTGACATCAAGGAAGGCTGCAATACCCATCTGCAAAGGTGGTTAGATTTTCTGGCCCTTATCCTCCCCTGAGCTCCTTGCTGCTGCAGCATCACTGCCATCAGTGGTTGAGCCAGCCAGTTTAAAGTCAGCTCAGGAAGGATGAAATTTTGGCAGCAATATACAAAGCGCTTTCCTGCAGTAAAGCACTTTAGCATATGCTCATGCTCAAGCATAGCTATGTCCCTGACTTCAAATGGTGCAAAAGAATGGAGTTGGAGAATGTAAAAACTTTTTAAAAGATGCAGAATCAGTTGAGTTCTACTACAGTGCTTGTGAATCTTCCCGTCTCTTGTATTCTTAGAGCTGCTCCTTGGAGGTCTCTCATAGGAAGATATAGATATTGCCTCAGAAAAGCCTTCAGCTAAGGAAAAGCAGAGTATGAAAAGTACATTTAAGGGAAAATGAGATTCTGGTCCAGTAGATCTGTATCTACAAAAAACACTGAGGTCAAGATTCATCCTACCCAAGGTGCAAACCTAAGTTTCCTTTTCTAATTTAGCTCAAAGGGCATTCCTTCTCTACCTCTCTTGAACCTCTCAGAAGAAAACATATAAGTGAGTGAGAGTTGACACCTCCCTAATACAGATGTACCCACTTTAAGGTGACAGTCATGTTCAATGGTAAGATGAGCCATGCTATCAGCAGCCCAAGACACTTGGCTTGGAGCAACTCATCTGTTTCACCAGGAAGATGCTTGTTGTAAGTGAGACAAGATGGCAAACCAGATGGCAGAAAAGGTCACAGATGTGGTGTGTTTCAGAGAGAAGCCGGAGTTGCTCCCCTCTCTTTCTCTGAGGGAGGTAACAACAAGCCAGATTAATAGTGAATTCAAGTATGAGTAAATGTTGGTTGTTTATTATGTATACTGATATCTGCTACTTTATGCAAATAGCCCTCATGCAGGTGTCTGGACTGATAATGAAAAGTGTGGTTAATAGATTTGAAAGACAAGAGCATTGTAGACTAAGATAAAAGCTGACCAAATCATGGAGTGGAAGCCTATAGATTCATCTGTCTGCATATATACTTAGCCTGCATGCAGGCAGCGTGTCACGCTTTTAAATGGCCCATACAGCGAACAAAAGTCCCGCAAGGTTACGTGGGGTGTGTATGTAATATGCCTGTTACTGTACTGCAGCTGCTGGTTTTATGTCTGTCATGAGGTACCTCGATGAAAAGGCAACAAACTTGGAAAGGGCTTGAGGTTTTGATGTTTCTATTTCAAATAATGTGTTGCCTCATTTTCCTTAGTGAATGTCCAAAACCTGCCACTTTGTTTCCTGCTAGAGATGTTCAAAATGATTATGAATGGGACTTTCATGAGTGTCCCATCAACCCCTCCCTCAGGAGTGTCGCACTTAGGCCACATATATTTAGGAGTGATGTTATCTATTAGAATTATTCGGTATCTTCATGGACTCACACAGCATCTCTCACTCATCTAAGGAACTGTTAGGACATTAATATTGACATATTTGACTTCACCATGTGCATAAATGTGATCAATACATCATTAGAATTGAGTTCTGAGCTGGAGTTTGAAGGAGAATTGAGAAATGCTATTCCAGGACAGTTCATTGCATGTGCCCCAGGCTAGTGTAAAAATGCCTATAAAGACATCTGGGGAAAACAGGAAAATAGGGGAATAGGCTCATGGATAGTGTCATGGCTAGGCAACAGTGCCACAGGATGTACAGACCCTCTGGCACAAACTGGTTACTAAATCATTGCCTGTGGCAAGGCTTGTCTCGACAGGATTATAGACAGAAGGGAGAGGCTGGTACAAAGGACACCATGTGAGGGTCAAGGTGTGTGTGCTCTGCTGCTTCCAGCTGGCAGAAACTGGAGAGGTTTAAAATGCTGACTTTGAAGTTTGATCTGATTTACTAGCCTTCTGGGTTTGTTTCTTTGAAAGTCAAGTGTGGGAAGAGACCTTATTTGGAACTGCAATTTTCTTTCCGCTATGTGAGCCTACATTTGAGTCACACCAGAGACAAGCTGAGAGCAAGAGCACCATGTTTTCATGGAGGGGCCTAGTGAAGGCTGCCAGAAAAAGGAGTCTGGACTGAATGTGGAGGGCAGGCTGAGTCTGGATGCTGTACCTGGGTTTCCTGGATAGACCTGGAGAAGAAGGGAAAAGGAAGCCTCCAGGTGCAGCAGTGATTCCTGGAGGTGGGGAGCATGTGCATGCATGGATTCAACAGGCATGTGGTGGTTGCTGGTGTTCTGATCACTATTGAGAAACCTCCTTCATTCCTTTTCAGAAAGAAAATGGAAATTATGCACTTAACTCCTCAGCCAGCTCCAGGTTTTTTTCAAAATGTTTTGGGTTTACATCCTTTTTCAACCATTCAATTTGAATATCAGACAGGGAAAAGGATTTCAGAGGAAGAGAAGGTAGTTTCCAAGGGATTTGCAGCAACTATTTCACTGTAGGACAACTTTCAAAGGGAAATTTTTTAGAAAAGTTAACATTTGATCCTGACCTCCAGTGTATTTTAGAAAATCAGCTTTATAGCTCCTGGTTAGAAAGTGTGGCTGACAACTCTATAAAAAACAACCATGCTTGACCTGTTACCTTATGTTTCACAGGGATATCTGACAGCGATGGCATAAGCTGCCTTCTCTCCCTAGGCCTCCCTAAGGAGCTTATAATGTGTCTCAGTCTCCATAAGGCTGTGTGGCATCTCCTGTTTCATATGGACCCACGTCCACCACACTGGCACTGAGAACAAGAACCAAAACCTGCTGGGTCTGCAGTTTCAGTCTGCTCAATAGTGTCCCCGCTCTTCCTATCAGTAGAAATCCTAATGAAACAGTAGCTGCAACTTCTGCCCAACCTCTATCGGGTGAGGATGAACAGATTAAAGCAAGTCATCTTTGTGTATACTTGTGAGTTTGGTTCAGTGCAAAGCTTGTGCTATTATGGGTCATGAAGCATAAGACGAGGGGGTGGTAGTGATAATTGGGTGTGTCAATCCATGCTAACAGTTTCTCCAAGTCCTTTCTTGGCTTCTTCGTGGCAGATTGCCTCTAGAGGAACAATTTAGTCTCTCACTTTCTCTTCCCTTTTAGTAGACTCAGTCCTGTGTAACCTGTTTTGTTGCTTCCTTTTACTCCTCTGAACTTTCTGAGGGTAAGTTGGCTCCACCAGGATGATTTTGAAGTGCAGGCAGGTTGTGGGGATGTCACTGTTGTCCAGGAGAAGTTGTGATCAGAGCCCTGCTCAGCTCCAGGGCTCAGGCACATCAGTCATATGGGCTATGTGAAGTAATTTTCTTATCAAAACAGGTTATCTGCTGGCTGCTGCAGATACTCAAAGCATTGCGAATATAGTCAGGAATACTGTAATGGGCTTTGCCAGGACACTTCTGTGGTAAGAGTGAACTTGCTTCCATGCTTCACTCTCACAGACAGTTGGAAGGATTGCACTCACTGTCTATCAGGGCAGCTCTGTGCAAAAGACAAAAGAGAGGGAAACTACCTCTTCCCTCCAAGCCTGACTCCCTTTCTGCTGGGACAGACATGCCAGGACAGTCTGCCAGCCTCCCTGTTCTTCTACTTCTCTGTGCCTTTTGGGACTGTCCTGGGGGTCTGGGCTTTTTCCCAGCCAGCAAATGCCCTATTGCTTTTGGACCTTAGCCTGCTGGAACTCATTTCTATTGTGGCCATCCTCTGTGTCAACTTGCACATTCCTATTTTTAACATTATATATATAAAAAAATCCTACCCCTAAATGAACAGTTTGTCAGTTCTGAGCTTCCCCCCTTCAGCTTGACAAGATTTGGCCATGTGGTAGTGGGCAAGACAAAGACCCAGAAAGAGGGTGCAGATGGACACGTACATGCAATCATTCCTGTGCTTATGTTGTGTGTACCATTGCTTTGGTAAAAGCTCACTTCCCTGCTTTACTTATCTTGCCAGAGCAATTGAGGTATTTCCTCTGATTGCTCATGGCTCTGTGTGTTCTTAAGTCACTGAGGTTGGGCAATTTGCAGGGCTTGTTTCTAGCCATTGGGATTTCAGTTATAAAATGCAGTTTTGGACATGCTTCTGAAAGGTCATCTCTTGGAATTACAAGATCACAAAGGAGTTTCATCCTTTATTTTTATTTCTTTTCAAAAACAAACAAACAAAGGAGATCTTCCTGTGTTTCGTTAAAAAAAAAAATTGCTGAGAGCTGTATCTTAGACTGCCATTCTCACTTCCCTGCGGTAGATACAGCCACACATGATCATACATATCCAGCCTATCTTTCATTATACATTGTACACGGTGAATAACAATGTCTGACCGTGGGCCACAATTTAGAGAACATAAAGTTGGGCAATTTGCAGTAAAATTTGGATTTAGACACATCACTGCTACTCTCCATCATTCCCAGTATAACAGACAGTGAAAAAAGGCATTAGAATAATAAATTGTCCACTGAAAAAGCTGTAAATCCAGGCTCTGCTATGAATTTAGCACTGCAGAACTGCCTTAATGAGCCATGGGCTGCCACCTACTGACATGCTGTTCAGCAGGAGACTGAAAGTAGGAAGGCTGTAATGTTAGAAATGTTATGAGATTCACTGGCAAGACACAGACATATGAAGAAATAAGTAAGGAGGAAAATCATCAATCTGTTCGTGTTTGGAGTAGGAAATAACAATTGCGGCTCAGGGAGGCGGTTTTGTCATACTGTAAGTGCTTAAACATCACATAACTTTGTGGTAAGACTTTTTTTTTCTTAGGATTTATTTGCCACTGTCCTTCACCTTGCAAAATGGACATGGTATTTGGTTGGTGCAGTCACATCAGAGAAATGGGTACTGCAAAGAAAGGAGGCAGGTAGGCATTCATTTGGCCCAATACAACTTGGAAGAGTTCAAGTCTGACTCAATATACTGAAAAGCAGAAATCAAGAGGAGGCACCACTTTTGCTGTGGTGTCAAGATTGTGAGGGCTTGATTGAGAACTGCTGAAATCTTCAAATTATCAATACTGTAACTATCCAAGCATTGTTGAAGAAACTGTACTCTGAGCTGGGAACCAGAGATACATGCATTACTAAGGGAATTGTTATTATTTGACATTATAGATGTGATTACCTTAACAAAGGAATAATTATATAATATACAATGTAATTTTGTTATTAGGAAGCATTTAGATTTTAGTATGTAGATATTAAAAGAAATGCAAAATTCCCCAGTTGAATGGAGAGTTCAAAGAATTATGCTGATTATACCACCAGGGAAATTCAGATTCTGCATGAAAGAACCAAAACTTTAAACAGGACTGCAAAGAGATTTAAAATGAAAGTAAATTATTTTTCACTTCCATTTTGTCTGCCATTAGGGAAGGTACTATTGAGTGTATATTTCCCAAAACCTGTGCACAGTGCGTGCAGGAAAGGGTTAGATTGCTATCTCTGGACTGGGATTTATTTTGTGTACTTTCAGACACTTATATTGTTATCTTCTACATTTTCTGCTAGATAGCAGACTTCCTGAGCGCCTTAAAATAGACACTTGAAAGTGCAGTTCACCTGTCCTGCTTTAAATGTCTACCTGAGGATGAGATGAGTCATGTTCCTTGCTGTCAGCAGTGAAGGGAACTGACATAGCAAGTTCAGATAAGCCCACCTCATATCTTGTCTGAGTTCCCAGAGAGCGGACACAGTTAGAAACAACAGAACATCTCCCAAGTACTCTACCCTCCTGCCCTTGAGTTAGAAAAGCTATGCAAAAGGGGAGAAAGAGAGATTCAGTTTCTTCAGCCAGGTCTATATGACCTCTGATGAGCAGCTGTGAGAGCATTTGCCAACACAATGTGCCTGCTGGTGCCCAACAGCTTTGCCTACTTTTGGGCATGCAGCCTGCAGGCAACTTGTTGGGGTGGTGGAGATCTCATGGTCTGCTCTCCTTGCAGGGGTGCCCTTTGCTTGTACCCAGACAGCGCTGGCAGCTCCTGCCTATGCAGACTTTGGCTCTTGGTTTAGTGTGGCAGTGGGCCAGCTCTGAAAGACTGTACAGACATATTTCTCCTTCTTTAAATTCTTGGCTTTTTCATTGTTAGGAGAAGCAGCCCAAACAGGGGGATAGTTCTTGTGAGGACACACAGTCACCAGGATCCTGACTAAAAGAAGCAATTATTTCCCAGGTGAGAGCATTTCAATGACAAGCTTCCTTAGGATAAGAGAGCAACAGGAGGGGAGTGGGGGATACAGTCCACCTAAATGAGAATATGCTTCAGAAACTTGCAAATTTCGATGAAAAACTAATGAAAATTTAGCCTCAGCTTTTTTTCCCTATAGCTGGCCCCCTCATATCTTACAGCTGATCAATAATCTGCCTTGACATTTGAGACGCACAAAGAAAGGGGAAAAAGGGAAACTCATGGCAATATGCCACCTAATTATATCTACAACACAAAATCACTGCTTCAGCTGTATCTGACAAACATCAGGGAAGCTTTAAACCTAACTATGCATGAAATTTCTAACAGACTTACCACATGTGTGAAAATTGCCTGCAAAACATTAAAAAGGATAAATTCTACACTTTATTCTGTTCTAATTAAATAGACAATGAGGCACCGTATCTGGTTGTTGGGGTTTTTTTAAGCCTTAGATTCTTTTATATCTCATTATAATAATTAACAATACCACTGCAAGTGAGAATCAGTTTTGAGAGAGCTGATGCCCAAGTTGTCATGAAAGAGAATAGTGAGGAGAATTGCTTTCTACTTGGAGAAAAGCAAGCTGTGAGATTTCAAAAATAATTATGACTGTGAAAAATCTACTTGGCAGCTCATTTCATTTGTATCTCAGGGTTGCCATTCTTTCTTTTCAATGATTTCTTGCTAGGTCTAAATACAGACCACCAGTCTGAAGTTAATTCCCCACTTCAACTTTTAAACTCACTTTTGATGAGAACTGGGAAAGAATTATGTTTGGTGACTTCCATGATACTTGGAGTTTAACTGCACTTCATTTTCACTC
The DNA here is from genome assembly GCA_013401335.1 of Brachypteracias leptosomus. Classification (NCBI taxonomy): domain Eukaryota; kingdom Metazoa; phylum Chordata; class Aves; order Coraciiformes; family Brachypteraciidae; genus Brachypteracias; species Brachypteracias leptosomus. Next base: position 19,918 of record VYZX01029831.1, read on the forward strand.
CTGGATCTGGACTTCAAAGTGCCACAGAGCTATTAATCCATCCTTCAGTGTTTACCATTTATTCCTACTATAAGTTCTTGTTTCACTGTGGTTGGCATCAGAAAATGCAGGCTATCCTCAGCAGGGACATCAGGAGCGTGTTTCCAAGGACTTCACAATCTGAGGTCTTGCTTTTGTGACTGTTTGTGCAAATGCTTAGTTGTACACTCCTTAGTAGTCCTGATGTATGCATTAAGGTATATTATTTTTTAATAAAAAGGGAAAAATGTGGAAACCTTATAAACAGTTTCAAATGTTAAGCCTTGTCATATAGCATCCCTCAGTGCTCTACAATGTAGAAACAATGCTCTGTTGAACACATACAGTGCTTGCCTATTTTGTGCTGCTATGGGGAATGTCAAGGGTATTCCTATAAGGAAAACGGAATGAGAAATGCTTATTATGGGCTCCTGTTAGGACTACACACTTGAAACAGAACTAAACTATGCTCTATTCAATTTTGTCTCGGCTCTGCTCTGTAGGAAAAAACAAACAAAAAACCACGGAGAATTATAACTCCCCAAAAAGAATGGACTTGAATGCAGATGTTGCTAGTATTTTTCTAATCTAATTGAAAAGGTATTACTTTGTGAAAGACAAGACATTAAGCAACTTTTTTCTCTCATTCTACCTATTTTGTTTGTGAAGACTACCTTTTGAAAGGTAATCCTTGATGCCAAATCTCTTCTGAAAATATGCTGTAAGAATATGCATGGATAGGAATGTGGCAAAATGTGGTCAAAAGGAAGCATAGGCAGAAGGGGAAGAAGGTCTTCCTTCCCCCAGGGATGAAGAGGGACAAAAAAGCATCTGGAAAGATGGGAGTTTGGAAGAAAAATTGTCTCTCTAAAGCTTTGGTTGCAGAACATGACACTTACAAAAGAGGACCTCTTTCTTTCGTTGTGCTTCTTGGTCCCACCTGTTTGCTGTCTTCATTTGTCTTTTCTACTTTAATGGAGATGTCTGAGTAGCAATGGCTATCTTCTGTAGATGTAGAGTTTTTATGTGCATAAGCAGAGGGGGATGTGATGTTTCCTGTCTCAGCATAACAGTAATTAATGCTGAGATGACTGGCAGTGGATGCAGCAGGGGTTCTGCTTTAATTTGAAAAGGCATAGCGAAAATTTTACACGTGTATCTGCAGGTATTGTATAACGACAAATTTGAGAGTAACCATGAAAGTCTCTTTGGTTTATACAAGACTTGTTATATCTATTGACCTGCTCATCACTGCACCATGAGATTTTTTTTATATTATATTTCCACAGATTTATACTGTATACTTCGCGGGGATTTTTAAAGAAATGGCATATTACTCTTGCTATCTATTCTATGGACAAATTATCTCCATAAACATTAATATAGGATAATGCTCAGTTTTTCCACATCTAACTAGAATAACAGGAAAGATATGAGTCTGAACCCTTTGGCCTGGAGACAAAATATTCTACATCTTGAGCAAGTGCTCAGACTGCCAGAGAGTCATACAAAATGAGGCCACTGATCCTTCCCCCCTTGTCTTGTTACTGATGGACTCTAGGTTGCTGATATATGAAGTCTGGGGTTTCCTATCCTCAGCTGCAGGGTCCAAATTCCTCCTTCGTGCACTAGGACTGTCCTACACCAAATTATGTGAATGGTGACACATGACAGCTGCCATTTTGACATAAAGCAAATTAAATGTCACAAAGAGCAAACCTCTCTTCAGAAAACTCTTTTTATTCCAATGAACACATCCCAGTTGCTTGCTAGTGGATGAATAAACTAAAAGGAGACCCCACTTATAACATCTGTAGGATGAAGTCTATCCTTGGTACTTAAACTGCACTGAACCACCATTTTCCTTGTTTACAGTTCTGAGCCACTCTCCTCTCCTGCAACTGTATTTATTGTTTAACTGAGACTAGTCCATTAGTTAGCAAAACAACTTGGGAGACAGTTTTTAATAAAAGATACTATATGGAATATAGTTTATTCTGTTATAAGGCTGGATGCTGCAACCCGAATGTTACTACTGGCAAATCAACAACGAATCCCAAGTGATGATTTGTACAGCCTGCTTTTATCATCAGAAAGTGAATTTTGCTTTTTAAATGTAATATACAAATTTTCATCCTCATTACAGGCTAGTCAAAAGTAGCAGACCAAAAAGTCACTTGATCTTCTTTTCCTAGGCAATAAAGAAAACTCTGTGTACCTATGTACTTCTGTGCAAAGCATATATTCAGATATTAATGACCATTGCATGAGGTTGACTGATCCCTTGAGGATCGACTCTCTGTTTTTGGAAAGCAGAGTCTCTGTCCCTCCATTTCTCCTTCCAAAGCTCTGGCTCTCCTCTGACTTAGACTTTTGTCACCCCATGACAATGGACAGCTTTGGCCACAGGAGTCTGTCACTTCAATAAGTCCATGAAAACTCTGAAATGAAGGAAAAGCTACTGAAAAGGATGTGTACAAAATGCACACTTCTAATTTCAGCTGTTTTGAATGTGTCTCCTATTAACAAAAAAAAAATGACATTTCTGTGGCTGCTTACAGGAATTATTTTTACTTTAACGAAAGATTTTTCAGCACTGTAAAAAGCTGGAACATATTTATTAGCTATGCTTTTCAAAATAAATGTACATCTTGGGGAAGAGCAAAAAGATTTTTCATATACTGCTAAAAAAAAAGAACTTTCCAACCTCAGCCATTCTGTAATTCTGTGACCATTTTTGATATTTTTACCACAAGACTTTGATTTTCCTTACAAGCCCATGGGCATATGTGACCATCAAAGTAGCTATTTATTACTTTTATTTCCCCTCTTTTGCTGAAACCAGGTGGATACTGTAACCTGCACTTTTCTTGTCTCAGGTGCTGCTCAGTTAGCATGACAAACTGCTGAGCCCTGGGTCACTGGTTTTATACTCACTGTGTGTCTCCCCAGGGACCTCCTCAGATCCTTCAGCTCCACTACTTGGCTTCTAGTGTTTGGACTTTAAGTATTTGCATTTAAAATGAACTATTTTCCAATCCTTACAGAATGGGACAAGGAGATGCACGATTTGGTCCTGAGTTTGTTTGAAATACTTTTAGCAGTCTAGGCTATAAATCCTTGGCTGGATGAAGGGAGAGTTTATCAGGGAAAAGATTAAGCTTAAACCCAGCATTTCCACATTGATAACAGCATTATTATTGCCATCAAGCGCATATACTGCATATCTCACTAGTAAGTAGCTCTAGTGTATCATTCAGCTTTAAGGTCTGTTCAAAGGATTTTTTGCTGTGCTCTTGTTAGCTTGACCTTGCTTTCTTCCCCTTAAGTTTTTGTTTGTTTGAGGAACAAGTTTTAGAATAATTTTATAAGCATTTACAAAGACAAAGCTAAATCCACTCAGGCCATCTCACGTCATGCTGCAGGAATACTCCAGCTGAAAAATAAGATATGTTATACAGTTATATTTTAAGTATATCTATTTATATCCATTTCAGCAGGTTAATATTTAATATTTGATTTGTCTTATTTAAGTGTGACTTTTGCAAGGAAAAGAGCATTGATGTGTTTGTTGACTGAAACTTCATTGCAAGCAGATGCTTATACATTCACTCAAACTTTCTATTAGCCTCTGCAGTTAACCTGGTCCTGTTGCCCATGGTGCTTCTTGGTGGCTAGCCAAAGCCCTGGGGTGTGGAGCTGGGCTTTGGTCCAATATGTTTGGATGATTTGTGGATGCTCATGCAAAGAATATCTGCAAAATCCTTCTTTTTTCATATTGTACAGTCTGACATCTCCAAGGATCTACATCATGTCTTCTTTTTTGGCCCCAATAGTGCTGCTCTTTCTGAGACTTCTCTCCTTCACCCTTATCAAGGCTGACACTCTTTCCTAGTTCTACCAGCAGTGTTTCTGCTGTTTAAGACCAATAGAGCACTGCAGCTCTTTCTCTTATCCCTTGTTGAAGGTTGAAGCAACTGGACCTCTACAAACCCATTGTTCTTTGGCCAGTTCCACAGATTGTCCCTGGTCAATATCACACACAAAGGATCTACCATGAACTTGTGATCAAAGCACATTCACCTTAATCAGCCACATAGTGGTCCTAATAAGTAGAATGTGCTGGAGCATTTGTTGAATAATGACGTTATTTTAAGCATAATACCTGTGTGTTGTTTTGGTATCCCTGAGCATAGTGTAAGAAAACAGTAGGATATTTGCATAAAGCAAATGAATGAAAGTCTTCACAGTCCATCTTCTTATTCCTTGTCAATCTTGATTGGTCTTAATAAAGTGTTTGAAGAATACTAGCACAAATCTCTGCATCTGTTTTTTTTTTCTAATCTAGTATCCTTAAGCAACACACTATATACTTCTAAATTCTTTTTATTCTTGCTTGTTTGCAGCCTAACAGCTATTCCTCACAGGTATTTCAGTATTAACACTCTATCCATCTCTCACTCAGCCTCAGAATTCCACAAAGTAGGGATTATTCCAGGATCTGACTTCAGGGATCTACTACAGGTGCCCAAATTAGGAATCAGCATAGACAGTCCAGGAAAAGAGTTCAGATGCTGCTTCTCTGTGCAGACAGCCTTGATTTCCAGCTCAGGATCCTGCCTTAGACTCCTTAAGATGGATTGTATTGCAGCAAGATGGGTTTGTTCACTGTATGCTTTGAAATTATTCAGCGGTTAAATATGTTAAAAGTGTTAACACGTTAAACACGTTAACATCATTATCTACTGCGTGTAAATCAGGTGAAATCTTTTCTTTGTGCAAATAATCTGTCCTTACACATCTCTTTAAAAGGAAATCTGCAGTTAGGATGGGAGACTGTTCCATTTTGCTTGACAATGTCTTGGTGATAAACTTTGGTGGCCAGTGTTACAAATATCATTGCAGTTATATAGAATCATAAATTGCTACTTGAATTGAAACTATATTTGCTGAATGATTTTTCTTCAATACTTGGGGCTTCAGGTAGCTTGAAAAATGGACAGAAATTTCTCTTGGTTGCACAACAACATTGATCATCATAAGATGAAAACCTTCTCATATCTCCTTTTAAAAGCCTAGTGTGTTGCCATAAAATGAATTGTTTCATATGAATGTCTTAGATCTATGATTAATGATAAAACTGAAGAATTTTTTTTATGATACAGGTAAGCGTTTAGCTCTATCCAAAAGAAAACACCAGAAGCATAAGTGCGAATTTCATCAAACAGGCAAGAAAATTTCAGGGAGAAGGATTTTGTGGTGACCAAAGAGTACAGTTTTGTAAATTCTAGGTTTTGCTTTGGTTACTTGTCACTCTAAGTGTAATTTGTATAACTGATAATGTCAATAGGTACTGAATAAAAAATGCTGTAGAAATGTGGGTTTTGTGTCTTTATGTGTGTGATGAGTTCATGATTTCATATATGTTGGGAATGGGTTCAGGCAAAGAGTTGGACTCATAAGCTTTATAACCATAGTGTCTGAACAATGCCTTCATAATACAGTAGTGCCTCACTCAAGAACAAACAGAGCTCTTGTGAATTGGTCTGTGGCAGCTCCCTTGTTCAGTGGTCCTCTCTTAGCTTAACTATGACTTCAGCTTTTTCCACTTCTGCTGCTCTTCACCTATGGCTACGGCAGTGCCTCAGAGGCCCAGGGTCACCTTTTATGACTTCAGGCCCTACTGAATCACATAGAAGTGGCTAAGGTGCAACTCATAGGTGTCATGCATCTGGGATTCTCCAGGGTACCTTACACACCTGCCTGGAGCTTAGGAGAGATCTGTGCTCTTCCAAAGAGGCAAATGCAAGCCGGGTGGGTACTCTGGGGCATCTGAAATAGTGCTGGCTACCAGTACTCAGGCAACTAAATCACACTCTCAGACCCCCTGTACAATCAAGGGTGAACAATAATAATTATTAGAGGATGATTCAAGAGACTAAATAAGTTGAATCATGCTGCTATTTCTTTTTTCTGTCAACTGGAGAAGACTCTTTAGATGATAATGCTCCTAGTGCTAAGCATCTCAGTTTGATTAGATCTGGATTCGTATATCTAGCTGTTCCAGATGACACAGTAACTGTGCAGAGAAGCATATGCTGATTCTAATTAGTTTCTGATTAGAACCAGGCAAAGTGTTTTTCTCTGAATAACGTATTTACGAAAAAAACCCTACTGTTTCAAGGTGGCTGAAAATAATTCATGATATTTGTCTCAGTTTTGCCAAAAAACTGGGTTGCATAAAAGTGACAACAAGCTGTAAGAAAAAGTCAGAGGAATATTTTGATCTTTTTCTAAATGGTTGTTCTCTTTTTTGTCTGCTGGTTAAGGTTCTTATACTGACAGGAGCAAAAGGGGATAGATACACACTGCTGGAGGAGAAGAAACATGCTGCCTCTTCTTCCTCATACTCTTGCAATTTGCCTGCTGATAGTCATTCAAAGCTTTAGTCTCTTTATTCTTCTGATTCTCCTCTGATTAGAAGCCTGTAGGTTCTGGATGATAGTGGGCTGGCTGGTAGACTGAAACTGTGGTACATCATGCCACTTTACACTGCTTCCCTTCAATGCTGGTTTGTTTTTAAACAGTCGTTGCCTTGGAGCAGAGGTTAGTTTGCTGGAGGCAGGGCTGGCTAAAGATTGTTCTTGTTCTTCCTAGGGATATGGGATGGACACAAGGATCCCCTGACAATGTTGCCTCAGCCTCTACTGCTGATGCCACTACCTTTGTAAATGTAAGACAATAAATACCTCATTTAGAGAGGGAATTACGGCTTAAGTTTCCCTCTTACTGAGTCATTCTCATTCTGCTTTGGGTATTTCAGAATATTACATGAAACAGAGAGGAATCAATAAGAGGGATTACAACATCATCAAGAACAGCTCACAGCTTGGTTGGTAGGAAGCTCTCCTGGAGCAGGGCAATCCTTGATGCGGAACCCACATATGCCTAGTGTGGGTGCTGTAACCATTGGGCTGCTGGCCACAAGACATGCAACCTCCTTCAGCAGACTTTCAAGTCTAGCTGTTTGTTTTAATTCCCTCTTCTTTTTATCTCCAGAGAGCAAATGTCAGGACGACAGCATGTTTTTCAGAGGTATTGTTTTGCTGGCTTGTTTTGACAAGGATTGGTACATAGCATGGCTCCATCCCCGGGAACGTGTCTGTGTGTGAAATAATGAGCTGCAGTCATTGCAGAGCTTTCCAACTCCTCACGCAAAAGGCAGGGGTAACCTGAGATATCTCAGTCTAAGCAGTCAGGACTGCTGAGGCTTTAAGAAGCACCTAATTCTCTCCATTAGCTACACAGGCAATAAACAAGGAATCTAGGGGGGAAGGACTGTTTACCTTAGTGCTGATCCTACCTAGCTGCAAGAGGAATATCTAAGGAGGGAGGGCCAAATGCCCCCTCCCCGGCTCCCCCTTTGCTGTCTGTGTTGGCAAACACTAGAAAAAGCAGATGTAGTGACATTAAAACATAGTGATAAAGTGTTAGTAAGAGACCTTGGGAATGCAACTCATTTGGGAAGTTAAGCAAATTGCCTTTTAAAGGCTTTCTGTGTATCAACAGGGATTGCTGTAGAGGGGATGCTTAATTTATTTACTTGCTGTATTAAATTAGATAATTTACACAAATTATCAGGCATAAATTGGCCATGGAGGAAATCAACCTGATCTCTATGAATTAGCTTATCTGTGACCTGTTTTAAGCTACCTGATAGGGTTTTGATGCATAATTAATTAACTAATCAGGACAAATGTTGTCACTCTGAATGAGGTTCTAGCTTACTCATCTTAGGAATCAAAGCTCTAGGTGTTCATCTCACTGGCCATGCATTATTCCATGATATACTCATCTGAAAGACTTATCACTCTCCCAAAAATCTATAAAATATTCTATTTGATACCCATTGACCCGGTTGCTTATTTCTATACTGCTGAACTCGTTTCCTCTAAGGTAATTGAGTCAGTCAGTTTCTTATTATTTAGCTGATCCAGCTTTAGCATTTTAATTTCAGATATTCAACAATTTCTGGTCTATCAGCTTTTAACTTTGATGTACACATATGTTTATTACTCTATATTAACAATTTCCTTGTTACTAATTTTGATGTACTTGATATTTTATCACTAAGAAACAGCTGACGATTACATGTGAAATTGCCCTATATTTTGAATTATTTTTGTAATGGATTTATTATTAATACATATAAATAACCTGAAGTGTTAGACAGAGACATTTATATGCAACATTGTGTACACTAAAACTCAGTTTGGTAGGAAGTTGAAGTAGGTATTTGAAGGTTGTTATAGATAAAGAATAGTCAGGTATTTAAATGTCTATATTACAATCATAAAATCATAGAATGTTTTAGGCTGGAGGGGACCTCCAGACGTCATCTTGTCCAACCTGTCTACACAAGTAGGGACATGTCTACCTAGGTCAGGTTGCTCAGAACCCCATCAAACCTGACCTTGAATGACTCCAGGGATGGGGCCTTCACCACCTCTCTGGGCAGCCCATTCCAGTGATCTACCACCCTCATGTTAAAGAACTTCTTTTCTAATATCCAACCTAAATCTATCCTTTCCTAACTGGAAACCATTACTCCTTGTCCTACCATTACAAACCCTTTTGAATAGACCTTCCCCTGCCTTCTTGTAGGGCCCCCTTCAGGTACTGGAAGGTCACTATAAGATCCCCCTGGAGCCTTCTCCTCTCCAGGCTGAACAGCCCCAGCTCTCTCAGCCTGTCTTCATAGGAGAGATGCTCCATTCCCCTGATCATTTTGGTGGCCCTCCTCTGGACACGCTCCAATATGTCCACATCCTTTTTGTGCTGGGGGCTCCAGAACTGGACGCAGTACTCTAGGGGAGGTCTCACCAGGGCAGAGTAGAGGGGCAGAATCACCTCTCTTGATCTGTTGGCCACAATTCTTTGGATGCAGCCCAGGATGTGATCGGCCTTCTGGGCTGTGACNTGTTTGTCAACAGGGGGGGTACACCTTCTTTGACCTTCCTTTTCTGATTTAGATACTTATAGAATCCCTTCTTGTTTTTCTTTGTATCTGTCACCAAGTTCAGCTCTAGCTGCACCTTGGCCTTCCTGACTTTGTCCCTACATAACCTGGCAGCGTTCCTGTATTCCTCCCAAGATACCTGTCCCTGTTTCAACTGTTAGTGCAGCTTCATCTTGTTCTTTAGTTCAACCAGCAGTTCATGACTCAGCCATGCTGGTCTCTTTCCTTTCTTGCCTATTTCCTGCACATGGGTATTGAGAGCTCTTGCGCTCTAAAGAAAGCCTCCTTAAAGATCTGCCAGCTCTGCTCTGCTTCTTCACCCCTGAGGACTGTCTCCCAAAGGGTCCTGTTGATTAACTCCTTGAAGAGCTGGAGGTTTGCTTTCCTTTCGACTTTTTTCCAACTTTTTGCCTACAATGATGTTTCCAAAATTGTTTGTAACTATTAACCCATATATTCAGCGACTAGAAGAGGGACAGGTGCATAACAGTGAGAAGAGAAAAATCATAATACACAATAGTTTCTATGTAATTTTAGACATAAATAGATAAGTATGTGAAGAAGTTGATGTGGAAGAGAGAAAGGAATGTGAAGAGAAAAACATTCCTATCACACAGTGTCCTCATTTTTCAAAATACTTTATTTTTGTCAAGGAAGTTATTCTGCCTCGGTTTTTTCCTCTTATAACTGTAGAAACTTTCAGCATGGAATCCCAGAAAATCCCTTTGCAAATCTGTAAAAAAAGTCCTTTACTTGCAGCAGATTTAGAATGCCAAATTTTAAGTTCCATGGCTTTTGACACTTTAACCCCCTTGTCTTCAAGGATGTGGCTTGTATAAATTAACACTGAAAAGATAACTTTCAGGGCAACCTTGAGCTAGTGCGAGCTTACTAACTTGGGCCCTGAAGCTGTCCTTTAGCCAGAGGCATGTGGTGTTAGTGCACTCTGCTTGGAAGCTATTTTATGGTGAGTCATGATAATAACGTATTTTCATTTAAGCACTTTGATCATACCATCATCCTAAAGACACAATTATGGGTGTCTTTGGTGTTATTGGCCGACCGGAATGTGTGGCACGGTTATATCCTGATTGTGCAATGATTGAGATGCACATGCAAACTAATGTCCTTTACCACGGTGTTCTGGGAAAAGAAACACCTTCCTGTGCTGTAGCAAGCAGCATCCTCATAACTGCAATGTTCTGGGGACTGAGCCTTGTCCTGACCTGGCACGATCCCAAGATGAAGGGTGTTACAGCAGATATTGCCCATTGAGGTTTTGCTACACAGCTGGCCTTTGCTGCTGAACCACAAGCATTTATTGACTTTATCTGACAACCTGATGTTCATGCTTTAACCTTCTGAGTGCTGAGTTACTGCTTGTGAATTTAATGTGAGGGGTGAGTCTGCTGCTGGAACCAGAAACGTGATGAAAAATACAGCTGCAGCATGAAAAACTAGAAAATCAAGGAGTTAGTGACAACAGGCCAGGCACAAGTCAAGCCAGCTTCTGGGAAAGGTCAGTCTCATGCATACAAGAAGGGAAGAAATGCTGGGGCAATGAACTCACATAAATTAACTTTTGGCACTCTGTTCCCTCTTGGGACTTTAGATGCTATAACACTAGCAAAATGCAAAGAGAAGCTTCAGTTCATAGTCTGTTCATTTAAAAGAGAAAAAAAAAAAGTTGAACGGAGGAAAAAGCCACCTGGAGTGTGTAAAAGGGAAGAGATAATGACTACTGAGGAGTTCTTTCCTTTGTCTCGCTTCTCTCTTGTGTGTTGAAAATTTCATCCCAGCAAGTCATACCTTCTTGTCACAGACTTTACTTTCATGCTAACTCCCTTGAAGACAAGCTCTATGGACAATAACCTGATAGAATACCTTCTGCAAAAAGAGGACAACATTCCCAGACAAAATCTCCTCCACTGCTGTTTTTCAAACTTAATGACCTTCTATGATCATCAAGACACTTCCCAGGGTCCTCTCAGAGCAATTTCTGACCTTGAAAAATGACACTTATCTTCCAGCTCTCTGATCCAACACAATGCAGTTGTCACCTCCCCTGGTTTTCTTCAGTTCTTACCTGCAGTCTGTAGCACCTAGGTAGCATTATTAGTAGTATTAGTAATACCAAGTAGCACTTAGTAAGTACTACTAGGTATCTAGTAGTCCATAGTACCTAGGATGGAGGTAAATAATGAGCTTCAGGTCTACAAATCAATGCTCTGAGGTGCTGACACTAATTCTAGAAATTGAAAAGTCTCTTATTCATATGCATTCTTGCTTTTGTTGGTGAGCACCAAATGCATCCATTAGTGGGCACTTCCAGAGTGTTTTTCTCCTAGTTGTTAAGCAACAAGGCAAATTAAAAGTTAAATTTGGCTTCATATATGTGTCCAAAGAGGGGTAAAGCATTTCCGAAGAAAGGCAATGAAGTTGGCAAAGGGTCTAAAACACAAGTCCACTGCACTGAAAGGGTTGTCAAGCACTGGAACAGGCTGCTCAGGAAAATGGTTGAGTCACCTTCTCTGGAGATACATAAAAGAAATGTAGATGTGGACACTGTTTAGTGGTGGACTTGACAGATTAGTGGCTGGACTTAATGATCTTAAAGGTCTTTTTCAACCTAAACAATTCTATGATTCTATGTTTGTATATGAATAGATAATTCTCACCTAGTATCAGTGAAACATAGCGAGCACTCAGATTATTTGCTAATGCATTTCTAATATGACACAACCCTTTAAATGTGACACTGTATTTAAAAGTGACCTAGAAACCATTTAGGGAATCCTGATGAAGTGTGTATGAATATTTACATGTTTGTTAAGGAGATGAAACTCAGCACTAATTTTAGCACTGTGGTAACACCAAAGAGAGCAGGATAGTTTTATGGTTATTCTGAACTTTGAATGAATATATGGTAAGTATCACTGAGCCAGGTCCTCCATTGTCCTTGGAGAGCAGTATATGTAAAGATGAGACTTGTGATCCTGTAAACCACTCTGCACTGACAGACTGTGTCACTGGCATATTGTCACCAATGACCCAAGATGAAAAGTCTTCTCAAATTGCCATTCTTTCTGTGCATAGTTTCAAGAATATTGCCTGTGAGAAGGCAGAAATGACAAATCAAAACATGCAAAGTAACTTAAATTCAATATCATTAGGTGATCAGGTATATATGTGTAACATGGAGACATCTATGGTTGAGTTCCTCAGGTCAACTTCCTTTATAGACAATTGGGAAGAACAAGCATCTCCAGGCTAAACATGGGAACAGCAAGTATCCTAAATAAGATGTCAAGAATAGATCAGACAAACCTTATCTGAAAATACATCTACTAACTAGGCATTTTGGATGACGAACTTAGGTGTAGATTGCAGACATTGGAAAAATCAGGATGAATCCCACTACATCTGACTTCTCCATATAACTGTGGAAACTTTCTCATTTTCCAGAGTGTGTACATTATGGAAATACTTATTGCTCTAGGTGCTTTTGATCAGTCCCCAAAGTTATTTGCTTCTGGTCCTGTCTTTTCTGCTGAGGTAGGCATATGTGTAGCTCTTCTGTTTTGAGTCTGCTTTAAGTAGATAAATGTTACACCATTCCCATGTTGTTCCCTACTTCATTAAAATTTGTTATTTTACTTGAGGAGAGAACTGAACATACAGTGTAGAATTTAATTTCATTACACTTCTAGGTGTGTGTATCAGCAAAAGTATACTTTATGCAGAGCTGAGGGTCATGAAGCATGAGATGGTTTAGCATTTCAGTGGAAACCATATACCACATTTGCTATGTCATTACGCTGCTGAAGGAGAATAAGATAAATTAGTTCACTTACTTACTGTTTATCAGATACATAAATGCTGTACTGTTTACTGCTTCCCTGAGCTAGATATATGTTTCTACATCTTTAGAAGGAAAAAGGATTGGATCTTACTGAAACTTCTTAGTTTCTCAAGTCGGGTGAAATGTGAGTTTGTGGCAAGCTACAAAAATATAATTAGAAGAGGTAATATACAACCCTACTAGGAAGTTTAGATACTTATGCTATAAAAATGTGAATTTTGATACATTAGACAAATCCCTTTGTAATGAAAATAGAGTAGTCTCAAAGCAATTCAAATTAATTTCTGCAGTAATGATAAAAGATTGCATGGCCCAGTTAATTTTTGTCATATACAAGATATCAGGGCATTTTCACCAACAGGAAATAATTTTGTTTCATGCTGTTTATCATCAGTGCCATACAATCTATCAGACTTAGTGTCTCATATTTTCCAACACCAATTATGTGAGGACACCAAAGCTCAAGTCTCCAGTATTTCCTGGAAGAAAGAAGCTTGGGGAGAAAATAAAGATATCCATCATAAGCCAATGCAGCTTACTCTGGTTACTGCATTATCCTGTACTTCAACAGGGGCCTTGAACTCCTGACAGCATTATGAAGCAGTGTTCATCAGTTCTTTGCTCTGGGCAGCACTTGTTTCACTAGCTTAAATCACCTCAAAGTTAAATGCCTGGACTCCCTTTCCAGTTAATGAAGAGAAATCACCACCTTCACAGTGTGATTAATCTCTACTGGTTTAGACATCTTGGCTGGGGCTTGCACTCCACCCACCTGTTTCTATGACATCTGTGGCTAAATAAAAGACATCAATGTACTCGTGTATATGGATGGCTCCTCTTCAGCCTTTCATGAAGAATAAATGTTCATAAAAAGTAAAAAGAAAGAGAAATGGAGAAATGTTTTTACTTGAGTGAGAGAAAAAATATCCTTTTCAAAAGTGAGAAAAAAGGGGCAAGAGAATCAGTATGTGTGAGAGAGAAGATGGCTGAAGAGAAGAAGTGAATATTATCTAATATACTAGAAAGCAATCTCACTCTGGTTTTGCTTCCATTTAGTTTAATGGTAGCACTCTTGCCTACTTCATGCAATAGGATAAAGTCAACGGCAAAGATAGTATTGCGAATGAGCATATATCTATTAGGGAATTAAAGATTACTGTGATAGGATTGTTTAGAAGACTGAAAAATTAGCCAGCTTTAAATATTAAAATTTAACTTTACAGAATGAATTAATTAACATCATACTTCTCCATAATGGCTGAATCTTACACGATATTAATAATAACCATTGTGTATACAAACCTGTTATTCTTTAATGCTTCACCTGAATTGTCTGTGAGTGATCCTGTATCAAGGAGTTGATACCATGTAGTTAGCATGGATAGCTACATTTGCTGATGGTCCTTCATCACCAAGGCTGAAGTGATCAGGCTTGGGAGCTTGCCCATGAGACATGTCAGGTCTTCTACAATTTACTTTGATTATGCCTCATGTCTTTTTGCTACTGCCCCTTCCTTCCCTCCCTCCCTTCCTCAAGGTGATTAAATTAATACATTTATAACTTGTAGGGTTCACAGACCTCTGTACTGGCTAGTTACTGTGTCTGATAGGCTTCAGTTACAGTTAAGTGTTCTTACTGTGATAATAAAAAATTACAGGCTTGGGGAAGAGTGGCTGGAAAACTGCCTGTTGAAAAAGGATGTGGGAATATTGGTCAATAGCCAGCTGAATATGAGCCAGCCATGT
>VYZX01029831.1:35508-55291 GCA_013401335.1 Brachypteracias leptosomus
TGCTGATGGTCCTTCATCACCAAGGCTGAAGTGATCAGGCTTGGGAGCTTGCCCATGAGACATGTCAGGTCTTCTACAATTTACTTTGATTATGCCTCATGTCTTTTTGCTACTGCCCCTTCCTTCCCTCCCTCCCTTCCTCAAGGTGATTAAATTAATACATTTATAACTTGTAGGGTTCACAGACCTCTGTACTGGCTAGTTACTGTGTCTGATAGGCTTCAGTTACAGTTAAGTGTTCTTACTGTGATAATAAAAAATTACAGGCTTGGGGAAGAGTGGCNCAGGAACGAAAGAATAGTCAGCTTAAGCATATAGATATCTATCTTATTAACCAAAACTACTATCTGAGCATCTGGGTTCAAAGTCAAGAAAGTCACAAGAAGGAATATTAAGGATCTATAGGAAGAAAGAAGTTTCTGACATACCCTAATATTGTTGCTTACCTCAGTCGAACTGAAAACTTGGAGTCCAGACTTTTCAGCAAATCAGAGATGCCTTGGACACTCTGTATGTCTTTCTGTAAAATCTCAGATCTAATCCAAAGTCTGAGTTTTTGTTTTGAAGGAATTTGGCAACTTGCCTCTAGACCTAGCAACTTCTCAGTTAAAGACCGTGGTTAATAGGCAGAAGGATGATTTGCTTAGAAACTCCAGATCATCTCATTTAAGCCTTATTCAACAGTGACCTATTCCTAATAATTTGGAAATACCACAATATTACAGACTCCTTGTTAGTTCCTCACGATGTATACCAATGTAACTGCAACCATCTGAACACCCAACACCATGATTACATGGGAACCCAGAGCCTGTCTCCTATTTCCTTGTTCTGTTCCAAGCTGACCCTGGCACCAGTTGTGTCTAAATGAATCTGCACAACAAAATGTTAGTTTTCATCCCAGGGGCTGATGCATCAAGTTCCACATCTCATGGGTATTAAAGCCAACAAATGGGGTAGGACTGTTCCTTTTAAGTAGCTCATTTAAAGTACTTTTTGATGAGGTTAGGGCACTTGGGTGCTGTGTTCGTAACTACCTGATGTGCAGTCAGGCTAAAGTAAGATTCTCATGTTTTTTAACTACTCACCACTGTGAATAGTATAAACTGACACTGTTCCTAAGTGTTTTATTTGAATCAAACTCAAGGCTTGTAGTGTATCTGAGAAGGTAAACCTTGGGCAGTTCTGACCTCTAAATTCTCTAAATTCCAATGAACAGTACCTATAGTACTGTTTTATTTCATGATGCAGTACTCATTTGTCAGTGATTATCTTGAACTTTATCCCTTTTTGATTTTATAGAGTTAAGAGTTGATGAAATCAGAATAGTACAGTGCAGGCAGTATTTCTGGAACTTGTGTAATGATTAGCTTGACAATATATCCTTAAAGTGAACAGCAGAAATTTGCTCCAAAATGTATTCCTTTTTTCATGCGTCCATGAGAGGAAGAACTAATAATAAATAAACAGTTTTGTGAAATGAAGCTTCAAATTAACTCAATACTTTCTCTCTATAATTTCTGAGTGGGCTCTGAAAAATCTTTTTTGAAACTCAGGGATAGTTCCCAATTGGGCACTAAAATTTTAGGTACTGACCCCAGCTTAGGAAGTAGTCTCCCACTCAGTTTAAATATAAAATCCCCTTAGAGAGAGAGAGGCTACTTTAAGGGGTAATTTGGAGTAGAAATACAATTTTGAGTGCTCTGAGGTTGCATACAGGAATACAGCTGTCTCATGGTATCTTGCCATGGCTTGTTTCCTCAGCAAGGAATCCATTGAACATGTACAAAAGCAAAACCTGTGACAGTCAAGGCAGATATTGCTCCCACCAAATGGGCTTTGGAGTGAAAGTGGACAAGCTTCAATGTTGCAATACCTCCATGTCCCCATTGTGCATATAGGGAGCTTAGGAAAACAAGGCTTGGCTGGAAACATTGAGTGTCTAAAAGCAGGTGGTAGGAAGGCTCTCTGTCATATTCATTGTTGGCCAATGATTTTTCAGGATGATTAAGTGTTTGTACCATGCGTATTTAGCTCTTATCTGACGCTTCTTGCTTTCCTGTACAAGTTTTAAAAGGAGTGACAATACCTACCAAATGAAACTGCAGCCTTTTGTAATCACTTTGCGCTCAAATGTAGAAAACTGGATGGATGGCTACATCAAAAGAGCCATCTTTATCACATGGAATATTTTGAGGGATGATGTAAACTGTTACAATTATCATGAGATAGAGGTATAGCAGCTGAAGGCTTCAGTTTTAATATAGTTACATAGGCATCTCTTTCATACCAGTAGATCAAGATTAAATGTGACATGTTTTCTCTGCATTAAAACTGCTATTTAATTTTCCTTTTTTTTTGGCACAAATATATATACTAATAGTACACTAAATGTTAGTCTTCAACCTTTTCACCTTATTTGAAAGTGAATATACTTTCACAAAAGTATTATCAAATTAAAAAAATAATTAGTACTATAACTTTCTTGTTATAATTTTAAAAGGTCTTGTGTATTCAGCTTTGGGAAAGAGTATGAAGGAAGAAAGTTTATGGGAAAGTCAACCTATTGCACTGAGTCATATGCAAACATCTTCCGATCTCATCTGATATGACATCAGCAAACTTCAAGGCATGAGAGAAAACAAATGTGGCTGAGTGCTTTAACAAGATAGAGAGAGTGAAAAGTTTATGTGAGATTGGGAATCAAAAAGCTAAAATGCTCATGTTTAGTAGGCCAGGAGCATGCTAATTCACAATCATGCAGTCTTCCTCCTGGCTGGGATGTGGAAATGTGGCATTTGATGAATTTGTTTCTTTCAAAATGTCACTGCATCATGAAATAGCAATTCTTTACTTTCCTGACAATTAAGAATCATAAAAGGTACTACTTACAATTCAGAGGTTCACTCAGAAATGTCTGGGGGGTTCTTGTGTGACAGCAGGCTCTGGAAGCATCCCCTGTCCATTGTGCTGTGAGATTGGGTCTATCTCCTCATGCTGAAGTCCCCTGTGGCTTTCCTGTCTGTCCTTTCACATGTTGCTGGGCAACCTGATCATGTAGAGGTCTGACAGGAATGCCTGGTGCAATCCAACACCTCCAAATGGGATCAAGGAGGACGAGAAGTCTACAGGAGCCACAGATCCCCCATTTGGCTTCCTGGGGGCGGCTGTACAGCAGCCTGCCCTGTCTCTGCCCAGAGTTGGTACACAGCCTTGATCCCATCCTTAAAGGAAGGTAGTGGTGGCCTTTCTTTCTGAGAATAACAAGTGGTGGAGTTCTCCCCTTTAACTGTTGTGGGTTTTTATCTTTTAGCTCCTTCCTCTGCCTCTCCTATTCTGGTAACATTTTTTAGACATACAGACAGAAATTTCAAATCTGTTATCTAAATTGCATAAGCTGATGTTTCTATTTGTTGCTGTTTGAACATTCAACTTGCATTCACATGTGTAAATGCCTATTTATATATGATCAGCATATTTTCAAAAATTGTGTGATTTTCATGGTGACAAAGTACCATCTTAGTGCCAGTAGTTGGGTGCTAAAGGTTTTTAGTGACAGAAAAGCAGTGAAATTAGACTTGAATAATTTATGGGAACTATTCTGGTGGTTGTTTTTGCTTCTGTAGGTTTTTTTCATGGGTTCACTTTTAAACTACTCATAGGCAAAAAGAGATATGAAGGAAGAGTTAGAGTAGAAAAAGACCTCAAGCCCTCACAATTCATATTGTACCAACTATTAAAAAATATCTACAAGCTTTCTAAGCTTCAAAAAATGGTTGCTTCATTCAATAAGAAATGCAGACCAGACATGATGTTTCTTGCAGTGGTCACAGAATTTTAAAGATACCTGTTAACAGCAAAATTCCAGAGCTGTGAAAAAAGGATTTAAAGAAAGTAAGACACAAGCAATAGCAATTCCTAGAAATGATTTTGAAAGTCTTAAAACTGGAAATGAAAAACAAGCTCATTATGTAAGAGCATAAAAGCATCACTTCAAATGAATGACCAGCAGAAAAGTCCCCAAAATTTCCAAGTTGAAAAACTTTTTTGGACTGCATAGGTAAAATTAGGGGAGGATTCTGTGGAAAGTGTTATGTATGTGGTCAGAAAATCTAAACACAGCTCCTATTTTCATTGGAAGTAAAGGACAAAAATGTTTTACTCTTGTAACACATAAGTGATTCTAATAAAGCTGAAAGTGGTGTTTTTTTTAATATAATTTAAAAAAAAAAATGCCCCAAAATATAACAATGAATGAAATAATTACGGAATTCTGTTTATTCTCAGTCCAAGACTGGTGCAGATTATGTGCAAAGTCTTATAGAATTAAATGTTTTCCAATGCATTGAAGACTATGTATTTTCACACTATACATTGCATTGTGCTTGGTAGGAAATCCCTGGTGATTTTGTAATAAATAGCTAGGTAACTAATTTGGGAGTTTATTTTAAAACATCATTTGGACTTATTGTTTCAAGGGTACAGTATGAAAAGCTAAACTGGTTATTAAACAATTCAATACAATGAACTTGACTTAAAAAATGTCCTGAAAGTTTCAAAAGAACTATATATAGCATTGTGAGACTACTGTAGTGCAATTCAGGATGATTTATTAGGTTCCCTAGTTCTAAGCCTTATGGGCAGGAAGATAAAAACTTCAGTACTGACACTTTGAAAGCCTTCTGAGACAGAGACAATTAGTCTGTAGAAGTTATAAAAAGAAGCGTGGGCCAGGAAAATGCTTTGATGAAAATGTTGCCTGGTCATCTTCTTTTCAGGAGAGAGAAAATTTGAGCTTTGAATATAAATATACTGGCATATCCTAAGAAAAGTATACCAGTTCCTCTACCTTAAGGTTACACGCTATAGTCTTACTAGAGTGGAAGGAAGGGGACAATGTTGTAGAAGAAAGTGGAAACAGCTGAACACAACCAGCAATGACATCGTCTCTCCTTTTCTTGAGGTCAGAGAGAATGTGTTGGCAAAGGTAACAAACTGTTTCTCTTGTTGCTGGGAATACAAGACCCAGGAAGTGTCAGCACAGCTCTGTGTGGGAAATGTACAGTCAGCTGCAGGATGAATTTGGTAGAGGACAAAAAAGGGGGGATGTGGAAAAGCGGGGGGATGTATATTTCAGTAGTAAGTGATGATAAGCTTCTTAATGACCAATTGTTACTGAGAAAATTCTTACTAAAAGCAAGAAATGTTGGAGTTCTTTACCTGGATATCATACATTTATTTTATCTTTTCAAAAATATTGTGTTGACTTTTACATCTTCTCCATCTTCGTTGCTGATTCATTTAATTTCCATTTAAAAAACCCACCAAAATCAAATACCCAAAATGCAATAGCTAGTGTAGCAAAAGGATAATGATGTCTTCCATATGTGACTTATCTTGGCATTAAGTTCAGGGTAGAAAAAGAGGCTTTGCCTTGTGAAATTATTATAGGGCAAATTAACAGAAAAAAAGCAGGAGGAATCCCTCTATAGCTGGGGACTTATAACTTCACTATTCATGCTCTGCAGACTATTGGGAATGTGATAGAAATGATGCTATGAACTTGTGAATTATGGTTTTGTTATCTCAGGGCAGAAGTTTATACTCCAAAGTATAAGAGGTCTGATTTTCAGGCATATTTAACATGTGCACATTGGTATTAAGTGCCTAACTTTTTCTCAGAGAAACTAGAGGAAACTATGGATGCTCACTATCAATTAAAAACCAGATCATTTCTTCAAGGAGGCTTACATACTGATGTGGTCTCTTGATTTCAGATATGTGGGTTTCAAAATTTTGAATTTAATACAGATTTATAAAGCAAATGAGGCAGTGAAGATTTATCTCTATGCTCCTCACTGCTTTTCATTGCTGTTGCTAAGGGAAAGCAGTGCCAGCTGTCTCTCTAAGCAGATAAGATTATGATGAGCTGCAGTAGTTTAGTAAATTTTTTCTCACTCATTTTATAATGCGCGATAAAGTATGTCTGACAATATTTTACTGTTTTGTTCTCGGGAATTTCCTTACATAATTTGTGTGATAGTTTTATTAGGATTGTTAAAGGTCAAGGATCATTATTACAATTGGCAGAAGGCAACAGATCAAATTCTTCTGTTAATTGCACATATGCAAGCTTGCTAGGTACAGTAATGTAAGGATGCAGTTAAGATGAAAATGTCTTCCTTTATCTGTCTTACAAATGCTTTTTAGAGAAATTAAGAGCGAAAGATGTCTATCTTGTATATGATCACTTGCAGGTGATTTTGAGAAAGCTCAGAGCTCTTGGTGTCTCTGCTGAGAGGCCTTTGGTCACAGACTCTAGCTTATCATCTTATTTTTTATATATTGTTTAGGCTTAACCATATATCACTGATCTGCAAATAAAGAAAAAGGTTAAATTAGAAGTATATAATGTAAAAAGTGACTTTTTATTTAAACAACTTTAGTTTTGAATACCTATTTTGAACCTGATAATGGTCCAGCTTCTTGAAAGATATTCCTTGAGATGCTCCCAGCTCCACACTTAATATTTAAGAGTCATTATTGATGTGTTAGCTCTCCACCTACCATTCCCCAGGCTTTGCACCAATAACACTACAGCATTAACAATTTAACACTGTTGTAACAGAACTTGGGATTTGACTGAGCACAAGGGAGCATGAGACCAGTGTTTCTGACAGATGAGAATGGAGAGACAATATTCCCTTGCAAATGTCTGTATGAGACAACCTGCATCCTCTGGAAGTTCTTTATTGAGTCCTGACACTTGTCGTGATATTGAGTTAACCAGGTAGAAAATACCTTGACTCTCAATATATGTCTGTTTTAGAGACTGACAGTTCAGAGAGACTAAGGGAATAAAGACTCATTGAATGTGCAGGGAGAGTAAAGCCTGACTACATGTCACTATAAGAAATACAGGACAGAGTAGGTGCTAGCTGTTGAAGTCCCCATTTTTGATTTACCCAACACAGAACCAAACATGTAAGAGTTAAGTGGATTTTGGGGTATGTTAATCCCACTGTGTGCAAAAAAGATAAAGGTAAGGACTCTACTGAATGACATGCATTAAAATATTGTTGTGGTTTAAGGTTTGGGGAAGGGGGGGGGACAGGTGGAGTGGCTATTCCACTCCCCTTCCTGCCACACTCTATAAAAGGACACAGGAAGTTCCGCTCACCCCCTCCTCGCTGGGATTGCTGCTGGCTCCGGACGGCTCTGTGGCTGCTACAACTCCACGTGGCTCGGGAGAAATCCAGTGGCATCCGAGGATCGGTGTTGTATATATTTGTATATATACCTTCCTTGTTACCTCTGTATATTTCCCTTCCTCTGATATCCCTTTTGTTACTCCCTGTTAAAAGTTGTGATCTTAATTTTCCAATTTTGTGTGAGGCCTTTCTTCCTCCCCTGGGAAAACACATTCTGCTCCGTGGGGGTTGCCCTCAGCCCTAAACAGAGACAAATATTAATATAAAATAGAATAAAGTAGTAATAGGAAATAAAATATTTACACTGTGGCAAGATCTCCTGTTACAACTTCTTTGTCTTGATAGCATTGTCAGCTGTCTCTTGCATGGTTTCTGTGGCTCAGCCCCTCATTGTAGAGGGTAAATCAAAGCCATGGAGTCTATATATATTTCAAATACCACTAGTTTAATTGCATAAGACCTTCAGTCACTTCACTGGTAATTCCATCGGAAATCTGATACCAGTACCGCAGCAGAAGGCTGCCTACCAAAAACTGTCTCATTGCAGACAAGTAAGGTGGGGTGTGAAAATTCCTAAATCTCACCCAGGTGTCACAACAGAAGTACAAAGTCCTGAATAACCCAGAAGCTGCTAAATTGTGATGCAACTTAACTGTGAACTTTTTTGTGAAAGTTAAGAAAAAACAATTAAGGCTCAGGGGAAGTTCCACTGTGTTATGTGCTGAAATCCCTGTTGTCTTGCACAGGCAGTGGGAGCATAACAAGCTAAAAAGCATTTCAGATTCTGAAAAAAAGATTTCTTCCTGGAATCATACTTCAGACTGTCTATCCATGCCTTTCCACTGACAAAGTAAGGTGGCCTCAACTCAGGTACCTGCAGTAGATGAATTCATGTGACTTCCTCTCTAACAGCTTAGGTGCTCAGTCTGAGATAGTAATCTTTTCTCTCTATCAGTAACTTTGCAGGTCTTGCTCTAGTATGTCCTTCACTTTCTTGTAAAGGGGACTCTCTAGATTGGATACAGTACTCCTGTTGTTGTTTCACAAGTACCAAAAAGTCATTCCCTGGATCTGTTGCCTGGATTTTTATAGCCAGGGTACTGATGGCCTTTGGTGCAGTTGGTGATGCTTATTCCACTTATGTCCACCAGGCCCCTGAGGTCTTTTTGTGCAGAGCTTCTTCCTAAATGGATGCCCCCTAATCTGTACGATCTCACAAGATTGTTCCCACCTGAGATGCAGGACTTTGCATTTGCTTTTCATAGAATACCTCAAGTTGAAACGGACCCATAAGGATTATATTAACTGACTCTCAGCTGGACTCTGCACCACTGATGACAAATCTTTGAGCCCAGCAGTGCAGCCAATTTCCCACCCACATTATTGTTCAGCCATCCAGCCAATATTTTAACAATTTTGTGATACAGAGACTATGAAGACTATGTCAAAGGCCTTGCTAAAGCCAAGGTTTGTGGTGGCATCACCTGTCCTCTCTGTTATTCACAGTGCAAGTCACCTCATCACAGATAAAAATTATGTTGATCAGGCATGATTTGCTCAGGGTAAACTCATGTTGGCTATTTGCAGTCACTTTATCATTCATATTACTGGAAAAGGTTTCTAAGAGAATTTGATCCATCATCTTCCCAGGGTCTAAGCTGAGGCTGACTGGCCTGTAGTTCCTGGATCCTTATCAGGGAAAACAGAACCAAGAAAGGGATTGAGGACCTCAGGCTTTTCCCTAATAGCTGTCACAGTCTCCTTAGCCTTTCTCTTGTTGCTTCTGTCCTTATAGAAACCTTTCTTGTTGTCTTTTTTTTCCCCCCTGAAGATCTATCCAGATTTTCAACACCATGACTAGATCCTGGCTCTCTTTTGTCCCATGCATTATTCACAGAGGAGGAATATCAAGACAAAATACAACCATATAGCTGATTTGCTATAGGATATAGTGAGTCCCACGTAAGGATATCTGGGATTCTCTCAGCAAGGAGGGCTCCTTGGGTGGTAAACAATTATCACAGCAGGATGTCTGCAGCCTGCCTGCCTTAATTCTGTCTTCAACATAAGAGGCATAAACTGAGAGCAATGACCATCAGTACAAAGAACTAACTGGTACAATTTTAAGCAAAACAGGGATGAGAGTTCATGCCAGCTGTGGCAGAATTCTATAAAACTGTTTATTTTTGGGCTAGGAGCTATACCGAAAGCATTCATGTTCTTCATAAAATCACGTAATATCAACAAGATGAAACTTCTGTAAATAAAAGTTTCAACTGCTGTAACAGATGCAAGTATTCTTTCTGCAAAGTTGTCCTTCAAATAGTAACCTTTTGGCCAGAGTTTATGGGGTAATAAATTCTGAGCATTATGTTTACAGAGATATATAGGCAACCAACATTACGCTTTGCAGTTTCTGTAGTTACATCTGCATCAGCCTTGTAGGGTGATGCATGCTCCGTGTCATGTGCTGCACAATGACTCATGTCTCTGTGCCTCAAGGTTGGTCCTGCCCACGGTTTGCTTCTTGCATTCACCACTGCTTAAGCTTAGCCCTGGGTATCCAATGGGCTCTGTCTAGTCTTACGACATCAACATCATAATCTTGATATGATTTTCCAGTTCAGTTAGTTCAGTCTGAGTTCAGACAGTGCAGTTCACATATTTCAGTCTGAAATAATGTAAGTGGTTGTGTTGCAGCCCATTAGGGTAGTGATTTTGTAGTATACAATGGAATATCCACGTTTCACAAGTACATGGGAAGTCACAGATGTAAATAGTTCTGTAAGCTGCACAACATTGGATGATTAGGTATGAAATTAATGTGGAAAGATAGTTTCTTAATTTTAAATACATATTTTCTTTTGAAATCAGACTTTGCTTTAATGAGCAATAGTTACAGAATCCTTGTATTTTTCACCTAAGTTCTAGTTTCATTTTAAATGTAGTTTTATGAAATCCTTTTACAGCTCTTACTAGTGATGATGGTTTTCAAATGCCAGCAGCTGCTTAATGTTTAACATGCTTTCTAATGTGTTTAACCTTAGAGTTTATCAGATTAGATATTCATTCTCTACAAAGGGGAAAAAGAAAAGGAAATTTTGCCTAGCTGATGTTAAGAATATATTCTGAGACTACTCTACAGAGGTTTGCCTTAAGGCATTATCTGTTGCATTAACACATGATCTGCCATTACTTAGGAAATTGCAAAGGTAATATTAACTATTACTTTTGCATTACTACTAGAGTATTAATATTTGAAAAATATTATTTCTTTCAGAAATTGAAACAATGTTCCGTAAAAGAACTGCCTTATCAACTGCACAGCTTGAAGATACAGATGTCTTCAGGGTTTGCTGAAGATAGCAAACTTTTCTCTCTGTACAATGCTTTGGGAAAAGTGGCTGTACAAAAACATATAGATACTAATCACACATTGACCTGGTCCTGGATAACTGAAAAAGCTGCAAAGCTGCATGAAAGCAGTACCTGCTTTCCATCTGAAAGCTGTATACCTTTTTTTTTAAGTATATACAAGTATGTCTGTGGAATTAGTGCTCCTAAACATCTGCTTATGGATTTTCCTTTAACTTCTTTTGTGGGTATTTTATTGTAATATACTTTAAAATAAAGTATTTCTATGGTAAAAAGAAATCCACCAGTGCTGACTTGGTGCCTTTCTGTTAGGAAGGCAGAATGGTGCATAGCAAACAGTCACACCAGATCTGTGGGAATCTCCCACAAGCACCTTGCCAAGCAATGGGAACAGATAATTTAGGTTCTGTTTTATTTTAAATTTCTTCAAAGAAAGCTGAAACCATACAAGTGTGTTGTTGACAGAAAGGGATTTCCAGAAGATACTTGCCTTTGATCTCCTGCCATAATGTGCTATGGAAGTTATCAAGTGTTCTCAGAGTTGCTAGAGCAAAATTTGACCTCTGAATGCTCTTATCCATCAGAGCCGTGTCCCATATCTCTAACAGCTGTCATGGTTTTCTCACAGAGTTATCTCCATCTGAAGGAGAGCAGGTGTTATTTCTAGCACTCCTTCGCGGCCTGGCATCAGCAGTCTCTCACTGTCACCGCAGGACCATGGCAGTGCTCCAAGCTGTGCATTCCCACAAACACCGGATGGCGGGGATCTAGGGATTAACAAAAGGGTCCACACCTAATTTTCTGATATAAAACTATAGCACTCAGGCGCTTTGTTTCATTTACCTATATTCTTTTGCCTCCAGTAATATTAGAGGAATATTAGAGTTCAAATGACCGTCATCCCAAGGACAGTGGATCTTATTTTCATTTGCTTTGGGCATACACTCCAGTTTCATGAAAATTATGTTCTTAGCTAAATGAAAAAAATGCTTCCTTTTCAACACCTCTTTCAAATACAGGAAACAAATGGCTTTCTCCATGCTTCATGACTGTTACCACTTGATGTGAAGTATCTTCAGTGTTTGACACATAGAAGGGCATTACTCTCTGCTTTAATGCGTCTTCCATATCTTGAAGATATTTAGGGATGGTAAATGACACCAGTTCTGAGCAGCTCCTTAAGCTATGGTAGCCCTATACTGTAGTTGCTATAAGAGAAAAAAAAGTGGCCCATCACTATTATCGAGAATACTGTGCCTCAAGCCAGTTATACATCTGTATTGCCTGGCTACTCATTCATGAAAAGTGACTGTCAAAAAGGAAGAACCATTTTTATTTCACCTCTCTCACTCAATTGAATAGATCAGAGCACTATCCAGGTTCATGACCCCTTTCTGCTAGCCAGAGCAAAATCACATGGGAGGACCTGATTCTTCTCTTGTTAGTTCTACACAGCTCCAGATATCTTAGTTTGCCTATCTAAAGTTTCCATTTTTCTAGTTTTGATGAATCATGTAAGAGCATGATTTAGTCTGAAAAAAAAACCATTTAGAGAATTTGAAACAATCAATACTGGACTCATGAGCCTTAGAAATTCCACCTTTTTTTTTTTACTTTTGTATCTGTCATTTCTTCACTACCTACTCATGCTCCAAACTGTGGATTCCCAATTCTGGAGCTTCTTAATGGATGAGGAACATTCATTAAAAGATGTTGAGCAGTGTAAATAATGCTTTCAATATCTAATTATTTTCAGCAGTTAAGTTTGGGTTTTTTTGAAAAAGATTATAGAGTAAGATTTTTTGAAGATGAAAGATGTATAGTAAAGTTTCCTCAGTTTTAAGTTAATATAGTATAGTGGAATTTCCTCAACTATTTTTAAGGAAGCTCATGCTACTGGCTCTCCACACTGAAGCCAATTAGAGCCTTAATGGTATCTTAAATGGTAACGTTCAGTACTCCAAGTCAGAAAAAGAATTAGTATGGAAGTGACTCATATCCCCAGCAGCAGCACACTGTTGCATACATAAACTTAGAAAAACAGGCAGAATGTTTGTAAGTCATTATGGTTTTGAGTTGCAGAAAAGAAAAGCACTAAGCCTATTTGGAATGCTTTTTATTTATTTCTTTTCCTCCAGTGACTTTTCTTCCTCCATTGACTTCATGGACAACTGAAGAAAATACTAAAGGAAACAACTATTTTAGCTATTTTGCAAAAGCTGAATGGCAGCAGTATTACCATCTCCTCCTTTTTCAGCCGCATTTTAAAACTAGAGTACATTAACCGTCAATTGCATATCTTTGAAGTCTAAATGTAGGCTGGCATTTGTGTCTGTCAGTCTTATTTCCACATTCCAACAATTTGGGATATATTCCTTTCCCCACTGATTTGCAGCTTGCTAGCTCATGAAAGCCTGCCACTTCCTTCTCTGCTCCAGAAGCTGTTGCTGTGAATCCCTCTCTCTGCTGGTTTCTTCTCCCTCTATGTTGTACATGGAGTTCAGGCAATGACCTTGACGTGCCCATCTTCCTGAGCCAGGCATCATTTGTTTGTGGGTGTAGTCCTAAATTACTTGCCAAGTTGATCCAGGAAACATTTGACTAAGCAGTAAATTGAACCCAACTCCTAAACTGTCCTTCAAACCATTTTGCTAATGTCTACTTGTCTTTCATAAAATACCCAGGCAGATCACATTGCCACATCAGCCTTTTTGCAAAGAAGCAATGACTTTGGGATGGTGGTGACTGCGCATGTATGGACTAGAGATATTACGTGTTCTTCTTTGAAATGTATATTTCTATTTGAAATACTGTGCATTAGGTTGAGTACTACAATAGCCCCCCTAAACAAATAATTGATATCTGAAGCTTCCTGTAATTGGACATTCTGCTGATAGTAAGGATTAAAAATGATGATATGGACAATGCAATAAAATATAATGAAAGGTAATAAAATCCTGCACTTTGTCTTAACAGATTTACTTGCTTACTTTCTTTTGGTGTTTTCAACAGGACTAGAAGCCCAAGCTGCCCAGTCTACTGTTTGTAGGTTGTGATATTACCCAAACATGACATGCCTTTCAAACAGGCAAAAGAATACTGCCCCAACCCTAAAATATGCCACCGATATTGTGAAGTGGAGAAAATCCATTGGGAGATGATGCTTTCATAGCTTATTTTGAAGAAAGCAGTGGTTATATAAAAGTCAAAAGGGGAGCAAGTAGAGAGACAGCTCATTTAAAAGTAGTTGCTTTTACACCCTGCAGTGATGTTATCAACCTGCAATCTGCCTCCTAACTTCAATGTTTTTATTGGGAGAAAATGCAGAAGTGGAATTTAACTTTCTAATCTGATCATAGAATCATAGAATCNGGGTAATAAAGGAACAGCCCATCCTGAGAATGAACACTTTCCAGACCAGAGGTACCCAAACAGCTTTTTGTTTCTCCCAGAAAATACATGTCTTCTTAGCCCTTAAATCCATTTCTGCTTTCCTGTATCTCTTTCATTTAAATCAATGCAAACCATTTCTTTTTTTTAAATTTACTTTCTTTGTATTACCTGAAAAGGATGGCTGTTAGGAGAGAAAAGTGCTCCTTTAGAAATCAGAGAGTTGAAGTGCTTTAATTTCATCTCTCATGATTAAGGGTATACAGTTTAAAATTTGAGGGTAAATGAGGCTGGCATTCTAGAAAAAGTTAATACAGATCAACTCAGGTCCAATTGTTTTCTTAATGCTATGCCACAGAAGAACACCTGGGTTACCAAAATAGCAAATAGTAGTGGAGGTTCATTACACATCACAGAAAAAATTAAGAGATAAGATAAGAAAGAGCTTCTAGTCTCAGTCATGCCAGTGATGGAAATGGATTTGCTAAGAAGGATTTAATCCTGCCAGCCTTTTTTAGCCCTCAATCATTTGAGTTTGCTTCCTATGATGGAGAACAGCCATACAATGTGACTCTAATGTGACTTCATCCAATCTTTAGCACACTCCTCTCAATCCATAAAGGAGATATTAGTGAAAGGAGTATCTATGGAAACCCAGTTCTCTTTATTTGGTGATTCATTTGATCCTCAGAGGACAAAACCCCAAAGAATTAACAGATAACAAAAGCAACAAATCAAACTGGACAGGATCTCTTTCTAGAAGCCTTCATTGCACTTCTCTCACTTCCTGGACTATCTGGGGCATTAGGACCTTACTTTAAGAAAACCAGTTCCCTCAGAACTAAAAATCTGAGTATAGGTTATGTGCCAGAAGTAGGAAAACTTTACCTACCCCGTGTGAATTTTCAGTGACATCTAATAGATGCGTATATTTTATGTGTTTGTATGTCTACATATCTGAATATTATGTACACACATAAGGCAATATCTAATTAACATGAAGAAAAAAAATCCTGTTTAGAGAAGATGTTAAACCATATAAAGGTGCCATATATTTATCAAGAGCCAAGTTAGAGAAGACTTTTGCCATTTAAATTGCCAAGTTAAATACAGCACAATTGAAGTAAACTTGTCCCTCCAGACATTCGTAAGCCTACACTTGGGAGCTCTTGGAAGCTAACTTAGCACCAGTTGTATCTTATTTAACTTGGCCATTTAAAGGGCTAACCGTTTAGCAACTTGGCTCACACTGACCATATCACACCTTTACATGACTGACCTTCCCCTCTCAACTTTCCCTCGTTTAGTACATGCTGAATGTTTTTGATCAGATCTGATTTACGTGATTTTGGCCAATTAGCATGAAAGACAAAACCAAAATCTCTAAAGGACAGGTCTGCGAACATAAAATATAATTGGATGGAAATGGACCTGTTCACATTCTTTTTGCCTTAGCTCAGTGTGTGAGTGTTAAGTGCTAGCTGCCTGGTTTTACTTGCTGTCTGTGCCACCCTACAAGGAGCTTTCTCCAAAGCCTGGTAGTTGAACCTTCTGTGCTTTTGTGCAGGCCTCATACACCACACTGAAAGAAGCAGCTTTTCCCTGCTCTGGGAGAGGATTTGGGTTGGGTGTAAGTATAATGGGAAATGGAGAGGGCAGCTGGTGAGTTACTGAAGACTTCTGCTGTCATATGTCAGGGCATGCATGTGGTAGAGCCAGATGGTACTGTAAAAGTGCACAGAGGTTCAAGTTTTTCTTCTTCTGGTAAATACATGTCCAAAAGAGACTAAGAGTATGGATATCCTGTGGAGAAGTGTCACTTGTGATTAATACAATGAAGAAAGAGGAATTCAATAAAGAACAGAATTTAACATAAAAATGTAATTACTGTATAGAGCGTGGGAAACTGAACTTCTTCAAATCCAGATCATGCATATTTAAAGACACTCCCAGGTAGATCAGTATGATTTGAGTCAGCAAAATCAGAATCAATGACAATAGAATCTGCTAGAAATATTGTGTTGCAATCTTTGTAGATTATTACCTATGATAAATGCTTAGAAGTCATAGTAATGACAGCAGTATAGAGGCTTAGACAGATTAGATAGAAAGAACACAGAATGACTTCCCTGATGTGCATATGTCATTACATACATGGTCTCATGCCATCTTCTGATCTAGCATGAAGTTCTAGTCTGTGCAATAAAACCTCTCCATTCAAGGCGATGTGCAGATGGAACTGCAAGGGGAGCAAGTGAAAAAGGGTAAAATATGGGCCTCAAGAACACTGGGGTGGATAAAGATGGATTTATTGGTTGGAGGAGAATGGAATGAGTGTGTCAACCACCTTCTTGGTGGTAGTGTCTGTGTAATACACACAGTGCACAGCACCTTTTAAGCTCTTCTGCTAGCACCTAGCCATCCGATAACACCATTTGCACATAGATGAGTGGAAACAAATTGCACAATAAAATTTGCTAGCCAGAAGATGCAATTTAGAATAAACTGAAGTGATGCTTCATATTCCTTCCTTCTCCAAGTCTCTCATATTAATTTAGGCTTTCATTACATGGGACTTGTCCTGCTGTGAAATGAGCCATGAGCCTAAGGTCTCAAGGGTTGTCACTTCTTCTTAAAGGTGTGGAATTTGTAGTAAAATTTTAATCTTTTTTTTCCATCTAAAAGGTTTATAATGACCAGTTACAGTTCAAACATTATTAAAATTAATGAGCAATATAATAGGAAAAAACACTTAATAATACTCCTGTACTAATTCGCCTCTATCTCCTCTTATCCTCTTCTGTTTTCTTCCCTGAAATCAGATGGATCGTTTGTTGGCTGACAAGTTAAAAGAACACAGGACTGGAAACAACTATCATTTGATCAACACTTGTCTTGCGTGCCAAAAAAGAAGCTCTTTGTGAAGCTCATATGAAACACCAACCTCAAATGTCACCGTGCTTTATGATACTTATCATACACCACAGGCAGTGAGCAGAAGACATGAGAATACTACTAATGGCTAAGTCTGTAACAGGAGAAATTTATTTAAACAAACTGCCAGAGCTACCTAGTAGCTGACTTCAACACTGGGCTGCGAGGTAGCACAAGAAGTCCAGCAGCTCCTTCCAATCTTACCTGGGGAGGAGAAAGAAATATTCCTCCTGTCACCAAATCTTTAACCCTGAAAACGTGAACATGAGGTACTAAACATATAAATGAGATCAATGCCACCAGGAATTAACAAGGTACAGCTCTACATCATGTTTCTAGCTTTACCAATTTCCAGTGATAAAGAGGTATATGAAAAAAAAAAATGAAGAAGAAATAATTTCTACAAAGAATCATAGAAAACATTGCACCTCTTGATCTAAGTAGAATCTACAAACCCCATAACTGGTCAAATGAATATGTCTGCCATGTAAACTGTTACACCCAAGCCTAGCCTCATGTCTCTGGTTCAGTGGGGAGAAACAGGAACATTGTTATTCTTTTTTTCAAGATGACTATAGTAAATCAGATAAACTATGTTTTAATAGTTGTCATTCCTTTCCCTTGATTAAAAAGGGGAGTCTAAGGAAAGTAGGCCAAATACAGACCACTAAAGTTAGGAAAGGTAAATTTCAGTCTAAGTAAGCAGACTGTACCTTTTTCAGAAGTGTAAAGATGAAGATTTGTTCTTGTTTTTGCCCTGTGCCAGAGTATTGGAACTTATTAATGAAACTGGAAACACAATTGCAGAAAAAATTTAGAAAATACAAACAGAAATATTACTATGAATAGATTCTACATTCTAATTTTCTCTGAGATGTAGCTACATTATAATTAGTTTAGTCAATACCATCTTTCCTCTGCCACAGAGTCCTTTCTATGAGTCACCCTCATAATCCAAATAAACAAAAATGTGTCTATCATTATGTACAAATTAGTCATTGAAAAAAGTACTGTCTGAAACTTTCCTCATCAGTTGAGAAAAATTACTTATTTTACAAATAATTTCTAATTTGGTCTGGTTTTCTGTGAAAATGTAGATAAGGATACAGGCTGGAGACACCCTTTAATTAGAATGATTTACTGAAGCCACAGCAGTTAGAGTTGTGACCCTGGAGTCCTTTTTGTCTTAAGAGATTGACAGCCCAAACACTGAATTGTGTGAAACAGGCTGTATTGTGGGATGGGATGAAAGAATACTTACAGAAGTGAAAGAATGACACAAAATCCAACTGGCTGAAGCAGGAGAGTGAATACAGTAAACGGTGTTTGGAAAAAATACACTGTATTTTGTGCAAATGTACTCTTTCTTTTATAGATTACCCAGGAATTAATTCAGTTTTTAATACCAGACACTGCTTTCTGCCTTTGGAAAACTGCAGCCTCTGAAGGTGGCTTGAACATCTCTCTGAGAATAGAAGGATGAGAAGACTGTATGGTCACATGCTGAGAGGCTGTAGAGTTAGTGTGGAGGACAGGGGAAGTATCCCTTGTCTGGACAGGACCTGCCCTTATAATAGTTTTGACTCTGAGGTTGCAGAATGTCATGGATGGTGGCTCCCATTTGCAAACTGAGCTGAAAAAGGACTCAGTAGGTATGACCACCTGGTGAGATGGGGAGTGTGTCCCATTAGGCAATAGTGGCAGAGAGGTTTTCCTTCCACCCTCTCATGTGTGTGTCAGCCGCTGAGCTGCTATTTTAATGACAGAGTGTAAGCCAGAAACCTGGGCTTCAGGTTTGAAATAGAAGTGTTCAAGTGCACAGTTAGGTATTTAGAACTTGCCTGCTGCGTTTCAGAGGGGAAAAATGTTAGCAGTGTGAGCATGAGCTGTGATGTGCTACCTGTGAAGGTTTGAAAAATGGCCTAGCACTAACTTATTTAATACTATGTAGTCAGGCTATGGTTCTGTTTCCAGCTAAGCCCAAGGGAGAAGAATGGGGAGGACCTTTCCCAGTGCCCAGGATCTAGCTGCTCTGCAGGACTCATGGCTATGTGGGATAAGCATCCTGTGGGATCCATCAACAAACAGAGTGATGTCTTGTAGTATATGCAAAAGCAGTGTTAGATGGCATTTTTGTCCAAATCAACCAATGGAACAAGGCAGACTGGCAAAGGACATGTCCAGGAGGCTAGTTACACACCAAATATTTGTTATCTCTTGATCTCTGCATTGGTGTTGGGTAAATAAAGATCCTTTAATAGAACCATATGCAGCCTGACTGTATGCCATCAGCGTATTCTGTATCTATGTTGCTCAGAGCTAAAAATTAAACCAATTAAGGTCTGGTTTTATACTCCACCTTGGTATCTCATATATCTGATGTCAGTTTTCAAGAACAAGATATACAATGAAGCAATAACTTTTTCACACATTTTACAGTAGATAATATTTATGGTCTTCTATTCTTTTAATTTGAACACACTGTGCTGGCATGTGCTGCTTTGTAGTGAAGGCGTCTGATCTCAAGGACTGATTATGCAAAACAAAACGGGAGCTCAGCACTTCTACTCCCATCATATGTGATGTTAAATGTTGATATTTTCACATTTCTCTGTAAATATTTCACATGATTTCAGAAGTTTAGCTTCAGGACATGGAGTGAAAAATAAGAGACAAAACAAAATAATTTAGTCTAGTTGGGAGGGAGAAAGGAAGATAAAGTACAGTAGGATGGTAATTTTTTTTTCAGTTGAAATAGTAAGTGACAAATCTGAGATGACTTGTAAGTTAAAGTCCAGTTCCCTGGTTTTCTAAGACTATTGACTTCATTTAGTTTGGTGGTATAGCATGGGCCGTGGAATACACCCCACAAT
>VYZX01029831.1:55299-94616 GCA_013401335.1 Brachypteracias leptosomus
CCACAATTTCTGCAGCCAGAACCTGCTGTTTTCCGGAAAAGAAAGTAAACTTTTGTTACAGTGTTTCAAGAGATGGAGTACTTACTATCATCCAGACCAATAGTTCAAGAGACCAATTAAAATAAACTACATTAAAGTATTTCAGTTATCTGTGTTAAGATTTAAAATTAGCCTAAAATCTGAATTCACAAATTCTAATCACCTATGTGGAACCTTTCTCCACTCAAAAGTTAGATATACCTGCATGGGTTTAATATCAGACTTAGGTTGAAAGAAAGAATCAATTTATGCACGCTATTACTTAATGAGGGCACACTAAAGTGATGTTAAAATATTTTATATTTTCTTAGGCTGCTTTCTAATCTTTGCATTAAGAATACATTGATTATATTTGCAGCAATTACAGTACACCACTACTTAATGACATGATGATGGTAGGAAACAATGCTATTCAGCTATTTTGACAGGTTGATTTCTGTAGAAGCTCAGTCTGTGGTACAAATTCAGTGAAACACCACATTACCTGGAACTATTTAATATATATGTCACTTTTTCTGACTCAAACTAACCAACCAAATAATGCTGGCTGAGAAGACAGGGCCAGTACTGCAGCCAGTAAAAATAAAGTCTTCTTGAAAGTTACAGAGCAAACCTGACTGAAATGTTTGTCCAAAAGAGCAAAATTAGGCAAATCTTTGTATATTTACCAGGGTACAGGTAGAAGGGGAAAA
Organism: Brachypteracias leptosomus; assembly: GCA_013401335.1. Lineage (NCBI taxonomy): Eukaryota > Metazoa > Chordata > Aves > Coraciiformes > Brachypteraciidae > Brachypteracias > Brachypteracias leptosomus. Next base: position 56,031 of record VYZX01029831.1, read on the forward strand.
TATAATATTTTCTTTTGATTCTTTGTAGCTTAGCAGTTTTTCCATTGCTCACTTACTAATCCAAAGTGCATATCTTTTAGCTGAACTCCTGTCTCATATCTCTTGTATTTATCTGATAAGAATAGCCTTTTTTATCTTTGAAGTTGTAAAGACGGGACCCACTGGTAAAAGTGTATGGCACACCCTATTTGATTCAGCATGTAGTTAAAGACAGAAAGAACATTAAACTTTGTGTTCTGATGGGAAATCTCAGAGCTGTTACTTAATCAGTTGTTTTGATCTCTAAATTTCAAAGGTAGATTTTCAGAAAGAAAAGAAGGGAGGAATATTGAAAAATGTTCCCACTTTGGCAGTTAACGTCAGTAGGAAAAGCACCATAAACTCTTTTTTTCCAGAAACTGTCTCTCCTAATTTCAATCCTTCTTCTCAGTTTTATTTCAGAGCTCTTCTCAGTTGAATTGCAGTGCTGCAATCGACATTTCTGGTTTTCCTTGTGTTATACCAATTCTGTTTCTATCTGCTCATGCTCTTGTTCTAGTCAATAGTTAATGTAGTTGCTCAGTTTTTACCCACCCTTCTTCTGTTATCTGTCTTCCTCATTTCTTTCCTTATAGCGTCCTCTGCATATACCTACTCATGCATTCACATGCATATTTATGGAGTAGATAAAACCTTTTTTCAGCAGCTCTCTGCTAGAGATCTAGCCAATCTGCATGTAGTAGGACAGAGGAGCTCTCCTGTGAGAAGCCTGCACTTCTCTGGCTGTGTCTAGATTTATCTATGCGATAGATACACAACGTTACCTACCAAAGGGTGACAAAAGGCTCGTGTGTACAACAGTGCATTTTGGATGCAGGGTTTACCAGAGCAAGTGCTGTCCGTGATGGGACTAGCACATGCTCAGGTACATCTCAGCCTGAGGCATAGGTGCTTCTACTGGCCAGAAGGAAGATTGCCTTGTTTTATATATATATTGCTAAAGGAAAGCAGACCAGGGCTTGATTCTTGCCCATACAACTGCGGGCTGGCCTCTGCCATTATTGATGGGTACCACAGAAACAAATGCCAGCATGGATGAACAGCAACACCATGCTCAGACTTGCTTCCTGGCCACCTTGTCATTTAGCAGCATACACTTGTGCACAGGATAACTTCCACTGACAAACTGGAGCATCTAAGGAGTCGAAGTGTCAGGGCTGACACTAGTTGTTGCTGGCACACAGATATGTTGGTCACTCTTTGCCTATGTTGCCCTGTCCTTCAATCCACCAGTTGAGTTGTGCTCATGATTACCTTCCCTCTGGCTGAAGAGCTTATCCCATGGGCAGCCCCAGGGACAGTGGGTGGTGTCTGTTCTGTCTCTCAGGTGTCTTGCAGTCCTGTGATACTGCACTATGGATGTCAAAGTGCTCTTCTAAGGGGATAAAACACATGCTTCTGTAATAAATTTTGTGATTAAAGTAAAAACCCACACATTCTGCTGGCTCAGTTCAGTTATTTTGCTGGGGAGTCTGGAAGCAGTAGTCTAATGTACAGTGCTGCTCTGTATTCTTCCCCTGGCGTATACACACTATTCTCTGTGCTCTTGGATCATTTTCATTCCAACCTTCCACTGAGAAGCAGGAATGTAAGATGTTGTATTGCCTCCAGGGGAGGTTGTCATGCCTAGGAGGACTAAACTTTTGCTTTGGAGAATGGTCAGTCTCTCAAAGATGTGACATGGTGGAAGCCAATCAAGAGCAGAACTGCAAGCACAGCTTGGTGCACAGGCTGTGTTCTAAGGATGCTGAGATATGCTGAGCACCACTGTAATAAAATAATTAGTGGTTGAGCTTTCTTTAGAGAATCGGGAAATGTGATTTAAATCTGAGACAGAAGAGGAAATTGAATGCTGCCCACCCCTGCAGCAAAGTTCATTTGGCTAATGTACGCTGAGAGGGAGAGGACAAGGGGATAGAAAATGGGTAATCAACAACAGTCACGTATGAAAAAAAGCAGCAGAATGTCCCTACTCAAGTAGGTTTGCTCAGATAACGAGAGTTAGACTAAGTCCCTTAGAAGTAGCTGGTGGAGGAATTCTTTATTTCTAGGGCCTGGCTGAGTTTTGGGGTAAACTTGTTTCTGATCTGAATGCTGGTATAAGACATTTTCAGAGTTTGCATGTATGTGTTCCTTAAATCATCTGAGGAACTCTGAAATAAAACTGAGTTTCTGGAGTTCAGGCACCTTTGCTGAATAGTTCAGCATTAAGTACAAAAACCAGTTTTGTGCATTTGCAAAGGTGTTTATTGATCTGACTGATCTGACTTGAAGCACTAACACTCCTCCTCCTACCCTGTCAACATGTCCTTTCTTATCTTGTAGAAAATGTAGAAGCGACTTTGTATCACACATACATTTGAGTCACAGATTTTTGAAAAGCATGCCTAAAGGCAGCACATCACCTCTGAACCCAGCCCTGTGGCTCTCTGCACTTAAACACAAATAAATCACGCAATACAATTAGCCTTCATAACATAGTAAAAAGTAGAATTTCTCCTTCAAAAACTTAGTCCCAGGGATAACTTTCATCCTTCTCATAGCCATTACCTTATTTAACAATAAAAATAGATAATGTTCAAAGTGATGTACAAATGGTACCAAGACCAAATTGTAAAAAAAACCCCAAAAAAAGAACATTACATCAAAGATATAACATTCTATTTGGAACATGCTCATTTTTTGTGTAAATGGAGGCTCTGTTCCACAGAAATAGAAATTGCTCTAACTGAAGTATATACTTTGTTAAATCTTAATTTATTATTAACAGCATGAGTCAGAGCTGTCATAAGTCTACAAGGAAACAATAGGGGAAAATACATGTGGTCTTTACCCTGAATTCTTTAGTCCCACTGAAGCAAGACGGTTTTGAGGGTTTAAAAAAAAAATGGGTTTGGGCATGTACTGTTACCTCTATATCAGTAAGTAAGCCAAGAGGGGAGCATGGGCTTGAGGACTGTCTCATGACTGTTTGCACCCTTCCCGACAGAGCTTCAGCTCTTGTGACCTGGCACTCTTGAGTGGAGCCAGGCTAGGGCTGATGAGGGGGACTATTTCCAGAAGGGAACCTGAAATGTGTCCCTCCTGCTTACGGAGAAAGGGAGCTGAGCTTTGTGCTCACACAGGTCTAAGTGGTGGCTTGTGGTCTGGCTCTTGTCTGGAGGGAACCAAGTGGGGAAGACTGGGCATAGAGAGTGGGACTGTCTCATCCTCCTACTCTGCCCTCATGAATGGTACAGGCACAGCTGGTGCAGGCCAGCTGCCTGGAGGGCAATGGGTGAAATGGTGCTCTCTGCTCACCATTGATTGACCCTAGCTTCCTCTTCCAGCAATCCCTGACTCCTCATCACCCAACTCATGAGGTTGAACCCTCTACAGATTTAGTAGCACTGCAGTGTAGGTGCCTGCAAAGACCTCGAGGAGGATTTGTTAACTCTGAGTGAACTAGTTGCCATGACCATATTCCAGTGATGTTCCAAATACCATAAGTGATTTTGGTATTGTAAACAGCCCAGTTGCTTTATATTCCCTGACTGTGGGAGATTTGTATTTTGTGTACCAAATGGTTTCTGTGGAAAAATTCTGATGAACACAACAGAATGGGTGAAGTGGTACAGAACAGAAAGTAAGTAATCAATGTGATAACCAGTCCCTCTATGGACAGATTTTATACTGCACGTATGTCTTCATAAAATAATTTTGTCTGAATTTTCTCCTGTTCCCCTTACCACTAATTGTTCATTTCAGTATATACTGTTCTGTTCTTCCACTCAGATATTATTTCCCTTCCAATAAGCAAAATATTTGAAAGCAGCTTGTGTTTCTCCTTAGATTTAATGGTTACTGGAAATGACTGCACAGACACCAGACCCTCAGAATTACACTTAGCTTGGCAATGACAGAAGTAGGTGATTAAGGAAAGGGTGTAAGAGAAGTGGGCACGTATCTCTGCAGCTTCCAGAAAACAACTCTTAAAGGACTTTCTGAGCCCAAACTTGTACCTTAGGCATCATATTAAATTGCCAGCAATGAATTTATAGCCCATTAATTAGTTTGTTGGGTTTTTTTTAACCTCTTTCTAAAGCCCACTTTTTACGTATTTCATTAATTTTATCCATTTACTTTTTTTAATGATCATTGGATATCTTAAATCTGAAATATGAGTTCATCTATGTAAGCTCTATGTTGTATTCTGTTTCCCCAGTAGGTATACTTTTATGGAAAGTTGGTCCATATCAGCTGGGGGTTATTTTATGAGTTCAGGGTATATCTTTAAAGGAAGAGCCTTATGTGGAAAGAATTTGTGTTCTACCTACAGCAGATTTACTACTGACATGAGAAACACATCACCAGCACAACCTGTAACCCTGACATTTTCATTAATCCCTTGCAGTTAATTCCACTTGTGGGGAATTAATTGTACCATCAAATTATTTAAACAGGGCCTTACCATCTCGATATGACCTCTTTATATCTATTTTGAATTCAGATGGGAGAAAGTGGCTTTTAAAATCTGTGATGAAATCTCCCAAATGAGCAGTACATAAACTCATTGCAGAAGGAGGAGACAGAAGGTCTGCAGTCATATTTAAAAGAAAGTATCAGATTACCTTAAAGATATCTGATCAGCATATCTAATCAGCATATCTGAAGCAATTAAGTTACATCTATAAAATATGAAGCAATATTAAGTTTGTGTGGGATGGAAACACTGGGTGTGTAATTGGTAGTGTCTCTCATGGTCAGGAACAATTGCAGTGAATGAGAACTGTGTACAAGCTTTGTGTGTCCTAAGGAGAAACAACTAGATTGTTTGCCTGGAGCAGAAATTCTTTCCTGTATCAATACCTAAGATATCTAATAAATGGGGATAAGTTAACTGATCAACACCTGTTGTGGTCAGTAAGAGTTTTCTTGTCTTGAGGTTTCTTTCCCTTTCTTTGGAGTTCTAAAGTGTTTTCTGTGATTGAAAAGGATTTCTCAACTGATGGGTTATTAGAAAGTCAAAAGTCCAGTCCTCATGCCTGAATTCCCAAATAATTGAAGTCCAAAAGACTTCAACTTTCAACTTATTATTTCTAAAGTTTCATATTTTCTTAAATCAGTCTTTATCGGAAGGAGGAGGTTGATTTATTATCTTTTAAGTGTTACTGGCAATTGATTGATTCATTTTACGTGAAGTCCATTATGATGAAGTAGAGATATCACTGATACTTTTTTATCTGCTCTTTGTTTACATAGACATAGTTTGGAATGCCCTCATTGAATTTTCTTCTCAGCCCTTTCAAAGTCCCATGTAATTCTGTGGAGAGATGCATACCTGTGTGGAAATGGGAGAAATTTATTAAGAAGGCATACTTTTGGGCAGTTCCAAGAGGCAGCTGGAAGTAGCTCTTTTTTTGGGTTTTTTATTTTTCTAAATTCTGAAATATTTTGCAATATATTGCAAGGGTCTCCTTAAGGGCTTGTAATTATCCCATGTAAAATGGTGATCCTTTATCTGGCTGCAGAGGGATTCATATAGACCAGGGGAAACCCTGCAAATAGGGATACCTGGCACAGAAGTCGCAGGGAGGATTTGACTTCCTAAACAAGTGTCTGGTACCATTTTAGATGCTCTAGGACCATGGAAGGTGCTGGGAGGACACAGAACCTACAGAATACCTGTGACTTGCTGGACTGTCAGTGGAAAGTCAGGCAGGACAGTCCAGGGCATCTCATATCACACTAGGTGCCTATGTTCAGGCAGCCAAATTGCACACCCAATTCTGCATAATCTCTTTGTTTCCTTCCGGAATTTCTCCAGACCTAAACCAGGTGTGGAGGTGTGTGATGGCTTGTTCTCCAGAGATATCTGTCTTTTCCCACTTACAGTATTGACTGTTTTCAGGAAAGTATAAAGGTCGATGCTGGAAACTTACTTGTAGATGGAAATTAAACAGACACAGTAATAACATTCCACAGCACATATCTATTAATGAAAATGTATTAGGAGTCCTTCAGGGCTTTCAATTATCCATCTTCTGCAATTCCAGTTTGAAGATTGGCAAATATCCTGGCAAATAACAGTTATTTTTACATTTGATATTTTAAGTTAATTTAGTGCTTAGCTTAACTGAGATGTTAGTGCTTCTGAAGCAGAGATTTACTTCTACTGCCCTTCAGTTCTGGCTTGCTTTGTTGCCATTTGATTGTGGTACTGTTATACTATATTTGCTTTAATTCTGGACATGAGCAAGCAATACAGTTAATCTAGGGAGAGCAGGAGCATTCTTGTCAAATACTAATCAGTGAAGGTTGCGCCTAGGGAGACAGGGAATGCTGATTATTGTTTTAGAGTTCCATCAAATGTACAGTATGTTAATTGGTTAGAGCACAAAAAAATAAGTTAATTTCTCCTTTCTGAGGCTGACAAAAATAATACTGGTTGGCAGAGATTATAATAGTGTTTTTTGAACATCATAACCTGATTAGTCTGAAACAAGAAACTCATTTAACATAAACTGAAAATCAATTTGTTTGTTAATTCTATTCAAATTGTATTCTCTTCTGACTAACACAGCACACTATGTGACAGAACCCATTCTTCTATCTGTCTTTTGGTTAGATGAGAAATTAGTTATATGTTCACAGGAGATTAGAATCACCATACAGACCTTTTTTTTTGGCTAGATTTCTTTTTCTCCATTATAAAGACCTATCTTCCTGGTTAAAGGAAACATACTGAGGGCTCGGAGACTTTATGCAGAGAAAGAAATGAAGACAAAGAAAGCTATTTAAGTTTGTGGGTTTTTTCTATGTGAGAGAAAAAAAATTAGGTATTTGTCTAAGTCGGGCTAGATGACTACTTTATAGAGACAGACAATTCCAATGGACAACTCATCCTGTAACAAGAGTCTAAGACAGTGGGCATGATTAGCTCTGTGGTGGTGCATCTCTCTCTTTTCTGACTAGAGAAGACATGTCTTTAATACCCAGATTTATGGCTACAATCTTCAGTTTGGCAAGTGTGATTGTGCATCCTTGCAGCCCTTATACTATAGACCTTGAGTTGAGCTAGGCATTAATTCAGCTGTCATTTCAACTTTTAGGGTAGACATACTTCAGCTCATTTTGCCTGCAACAGCTTGAGAAGCAGCAGTGAAGCAGCAGAGTTAAGACTCAGGGACCCAGGCTCTCTGGACATGAATGACTACCAAAAAGTAGACTGTCTGTATTAACCTAACCTGCTAAGGCATCTGTATGACTTCTTAGCCTGAACTGGTAAATCCACGATTACCAGTATGCGTAGGAGTTAATGAAATTTGGTATCTGTTAGCCTGAACATCACTTCATGATGTATTTAAATTGCACCTCCTGCAATGTCCCATCCACAGATTGTTTCAATGGATAGAAGATTGCTTAAAAAGCAGTGGTGACTAAGTGATACTTCCTTTCTTTGAAACTATGTTCAGGCTGGACAACATGAGAGGAGATGACACTCAGCAAATTAAACAAACTGATCTCTGCAAACTGGGTTTTTTCTTTCGACAATACCAAGATAACTGCAACTGCAAGGGTGGAGACTGTCAGCCTCCTTCAACAGAAGCCTGTATCTCAGTGTTTATATGGCTGACAGCCAAAGGCTTATAATGTCTTTCTGGAAACCTTTAGGAAGAAGACATAGCTTCCTCAAAAGTCCCTTACACTGCTGTGAGGTAGCCCACCCCTACTTCACCAGTGATGAATGAACATTGATGCTGCCCAGACTTCTACAGATGGAAATTTAACAGCTGTCCTGTCAACATAAGCCTCCTTCTGGCAACATTAATGAGCCCTGGGGTTTGGTTTCAGGTTTGATGTGCTCTAGTGGCATATTCTGGTTGAGACCTTTGAGATGGTTTTGTTTCATGCAAAACTTGGGATTTAACACCCTTGTTAAATGTAATTGTGATGACTGCAGAAACTGCATCCTCCATTCTTCATCAGTGATCCTAAGTGCACATATACATTAGAAAATGTACATCAAATATGGCATAATTCATCCTGTGTTCATTTAATCTTCATCATGCTGCCCTGAGGGGTGGTAGATGCGTATCCTTGAAAGTGTTCAAGGCCAAGTCCAAGGCCAGGGATCTGAGTAACCTAATGCAGTTGAAGATGTCCCTGCCCGTTACAGGGGACGTTGGACTAGATAACCTTTAAAGGTCTCTTCCAACCTAAACTATTTTATGATTCTGTGATTATTAAGCATATTAATTTTACACATAATCTGAGATGTTTTTGTTACTTCTCAAAGCCATAAAATTTGCATGCTAGGTTTCAGTCTCACTTTTTTCTACCTTAAGTTACTCCAGTGGGCAAAATTATAAATAGTTTCTGACTTTATTCAGTTCAGTGTTTATACAGTTGCTTTAAATAGACACACATACATAGTATAAGCAGGACAAACTATTATTAGTCAATACATTTTCAAAATCTGCTTAAAATATGCATGGAAACCTTGAAGCTTAGCATGGACAAGAGTAGCAACTTGGTGTGTAAGAAAGACATGATCCTAACTTCTCCTGCCCATTTTTTGATGGATGCAGGATAAAGACAATAGCCTTTTTACTACAGATGTTGTAAATAGCAGCTTATCCTCTTCTCAAGGAATGTGCTGTTTCACATTTAAGATTCCTCCATAATGGACTTCAGTACAGTTTTCTGTTTAATCTTTATTCTATAAAACATAGCATGCCTCTTTATGCGCTAACTCCTGCTCAGTCTTAAACTCCTCCTTGGAGGTTATGACCACTCTGAACTCCCCTCAGAAGTGAAACAGCTTCAAGCTTCCCAGAACCCAGGAACAATTCAAGACCCTTTCTCTCACATATGGTAGATAGAAATAATTTATTCTTTGTTTAATACTGGGCACATTTCTGCAGCCATGGAAAGCTACACATCAGGAACTTAAATTCCACAATTTCACTTGTGTTTTTGAAAAACCTGCCACTTTAACTCACAACACCTCGGAAGGTCCACTTGAATATGACAAAGAGGTGTATAGTTTCCATGTGTGGATAGTTGGCTCATTCTTGAATTTTTTGGTCAGCCAACCTCTCACTCATTTCATCTGAAGTTTTCTGAATGTTTACTTAACATAAGAGCTACAGGACTAATGTTACTGAATGTACCCATAAAAAAATTACAGCTTCAAAAACTTTACTGCACTCTTTCTCTTAGAATTATACTCATTGTCTCCACGCACTTAGGACAGATTACCATATGTTCTCTTGAATTTCGAGAGACAAAAAATGTATGCATATATCCAATATATATGTCTGTGGTTCATAGAATTACAATCTTAAAGTTATCAACTATATCAGTGTCTACAAGTCACAGACATCTGGTAAATTCTAATTTACTGAGTTCATGAAATAACAAAATCCTATAACTCTCTACAAGCACTATTGTCTCATGTTAACGTAGTGAAAATGGTCCTGGATGAATCACAGGCAATTTTGTTCCACTTTCAAATGCCTCCCTTTCAGTGCAGAACTTGATAAATTCTTAAACTTTCAAAATCTCAGCCTGCTTTCCTTGTATGCAGCTGTCACACTGAAAATGCTCTAGGCTTACACCTTCAGCTTTGTCTCTCTGTTCATGTTTCCAGCATCTAAAAGATCTAGACTGAAGATGCAAAGCTGTTATTTCCTATTACTCAGGGAAAAAAAGTAGAGTCATAAGGTCCTTGCACTGGTTAAAATTATAACTTTAGAATAAATTAATGCTTTGAGCAGTTCAGTGCAACGACTATAGTCTGCCCAAACTGACCTAAATAAGACTCTGTTTTGTTATTGGCTTGTTCCAATTTTGTGGTTGATTCACTTTCAGGGAAAGTCCTCCAGTCATATCAGGTCTTCCACATCAACTCCTGTTGCTGCTCAGACACTTTTACAAGATTTCTCTTTGTATGCTGTGAGGGCTGAGACTAGCAGATGGATTTGCAGAATCATGGGCTGGGGTTGGTAATGCAAATATCTACTTTTTTCTTTTAGAAATAGCCCACCTTTACACCTTTATTCTGCCTTTCTTTAAATAAGCCATAATAAAACATTAAACATTTTTTAGGGAACTAGCTTCAAAACCAGATTCTACAATTTTGGCAGAAACCACGCTCAAAATCAAAGTAGAAATCTTTCATAAGTTAATCAGTTTAGAGTCTTACTGTACAATATCAGCAGAACTTCTCCTTTTGTTAAATATTTCCATAAAGCAATGGCATATGAAAAAAGTTACAATAAAACTGTATATCTTATATCTTTTCAGTTGGTGGGAACAGAGGTAACTGTCTCTTTGGTGTCATTTGATACAAATCCACCATTTATTATAGCATGTGATGATGTTGATTTTGAATCCTCTTTTTCCTCTGTTTTCTCAACATCTGTCTTTGTTTTGACCCGGTGTCTTCTGTAAACACGGTAGCCTGGGAATCAGTATATATTTAGTATTAAATAAAGAAATTCTAATAAATTCCTGAAAAAGACATTGTAGTAACATGTACTCATGCAACATTTTCCTTCTTTATATTGTTAAAACATTCCAACACTTCCAGATGGTTTCTTTGAAGCCATGTTTAATTGTTTTATGTCAACAGCACTCATCACTGGAAAAATATGTTTAGAAAATAATAAAGAAAACATTTTAAATTCTGCATTTGGTGTTTGACCGCTTTGTGTGAAGTGACTTAAAAGTACTGCCTGTCTCTCCTGGGAAATCTTTGGGCTCTTGAATGGGTCTGTGGGACTGATCCCTACTTCTACATGAGTCCTGTTTGGCAGGAGCTGGGACAAAGGGTTTGTCTGACCCCATGATGTTACCTACCAGAGAGGTCAGAGTCTGAGCTGCACCTCACAAGCTGTATCCCCAGGGCAGTGCTCTGGTGTCAGGTAAGATGGCTGGTTTAGGAGTGGGAGCTCAATAGTCATGGTTGGTTTTATGTGTGAGCAACAGGGATGAGGTCCTTATCCTTGATAGGTTAGTTTTAGAAGTAGCAGTGCAACTCATGACAGATGTATGTGGCAGGAAGAAGGGACCTTTACCTCTAGTGGAAAGCATTTTCTCACATTATTTGTGAAGCTAGTGTTGTAGGTAGCAGCTGGTAGGACGTGATGTTTATACATGCTTGTGGGGATGGCCCTGCTGGGCAGCTGTATGCCCAGGCACCCTGGAGTGGTGGAATAAAAGATGTATTTGCCCTTCCTTGGCCAAGGGAAATAACAACCCTGTGTTTGATGCATTCTCATGCATCCAGTTGTATGTGGTGGAGATCCCCTACCTTGTGCTGTAAAAAGGGGGTATTCCAGGTCTTAAACTGAGCCTTTTGTATTCCTAGTTATGTACAGTGTGATGCTCAGTAATTGTTTGGGTCAATATTTACTCAACTATTTTCCATTTGGTTATTTTTTTCCCTTCTTGTTTTCTTCATATCCATGAAAAACTAGACTGATAATAGTAATAATGATAATTATAATGTTATAATAGAAAATATCTATACTTTACCTGTTAAAATTAGTAGTGCAAACAACAGCTGGAAAATGCTGTAGATGAGTGGGAAAGTAAACATCAGTTCAAGTTGTTCAGGAGAGAATGAGAGCTGTACTATAGTGGAACACAGCTGAGTGTTTTGCATGCCTGTTTCCAGAGACACTGTACGACATCTAAAGGGAATAATACAATGACAATTATGAAATAGCAGTTTGCGGGTCCTTATACTTTTTAGTAATCTGGATAAGCAAGAAATGTAAGTAAAGTAACTAAGAAAATGATATCCTTCAGCTCACATAGTCAGTAAAACCCTCTACAAGTCATTTGGCTGTTACCACAAGAACACACAAAATTTATGGCTGTTCATCAATTGTAAAGGACTGTGATCTACTTGCAAGCCATGTATGGGGTACTTACTATCTCCTGCTCTTGCAATGATGTTCTATATTGAAGGCTGCTACATCTTCATGAGAAATTTTACTGCAGTCCTGACCCACTTATATGTCAGGTCTGTTTCACTCATTTGAAGTGTAGGACATGAGCACACAAGTGGAAGATGTATGAAAAATTGGAGAACATAGTATAGTCAGAATGTGCAAATAATGTGTATATGAGAAGTTTTATCCTACACATAGTAGCCCAGAAACAGGGTTGGGGAATGAGTGACTGCAGCATAGGTAATGTTTAGAGAGCATTCGCAGCATTGATTAATCATTAAATAAAACTTTTTTTCACAGCTGAAAAAAGACTAGATCTCTTTGTCACAGACAATTCCATACCTGTGCCAGGGCAGACCAGCTACGCGGGCCAGAAAGAATCCAAGGGAATAGCCAGCTGCTGGAAATATGGTGCCAATGATCCATAACTTGGTTGAGATAATCCAGGAGCCTCTGTAGAGTATTCCCCCAACCACAGCAATGAGCACGATGAGGACCGCTCCCACAATGGAGCCAACCTGCAAGGGGAAAGAGGGAGGACTGTGTGAATAAGAGACCCTAACAAAATCTAATGGCATCAAACATAGTGTCAAACATGTCTGTGAATGTCTCTGAGTCACTGAAATATCTTACTAAACACAAACCCTAAAGTTTATGGCAATGTAATTCACAGCAGGCAGGCAGATTAGATAGCTGTCATTTTTCCCAAACAGACATGTGCAGTGTACTTCAACATGTGAATATAGATATAGATCAAGACATAACTATACTAGGTGTCTATAGCAGATACCTGTAAAACCGGTCTCCTGAAGCCTTGGCTATGATTGTATTTAGAACTGGAGATTAAAAATAATTTCACAGGTGTGACATGAGCGAGGAATAGTGCTCACATCAGAAAATTTTCCCCAGAGTTGTTGGGGAACTGACAGCCTAATAGCTAGTGTAATACACTTTTCTTCCCCATTTCTTGGGCAGTCAGTATACTAAGTCACTAGGGCTTAGTATAACGTATGCTAACTATATGCTAGATTGTTAGTGATAGGAAATTATTTGCCAAGTGGAGGAGTAAATCTTTAATGTGGCTTAAAATGCATGTTTGAAAACAGGCTTTGAGCTCATATAACATTTTTACATCGACATAGTCACTGAGTTGATCTTGTTTCCTGTGGTTGATTGTACTAAGATCTTCACCACTGCCTGTCAAAAAAATGATAACTCACTCTCTTCTCAATATCCAAGTGAAATGCCTGCCCTTATGGCCTATCTTGCCAGAGATCTCACTGGCAAACTTCTAGGGCTAAGCTTAGGAGAATCCATTTCTCAGCTAAGATGTGTATTGCCATTGAACTGGCTTCATCAGTCTATGGCTGAACCCTTTTTAAGAACACTGAGTGAACTGTTTGACTGAACTATTAGCCGTATACACCTAGGAAGAAGAAACATGGTCTGACCATGACAAGCTCTTCTATTTCACCTGGCACACTGTCTTTGTGCTCTTATCTCCATTCCTCACTATATGAACCTTAATCTGACAGTTATGGCTCAATCTTAACTTGATGTTTCATTGTCCTATATAAAGCAAACTGTCAATGGATCCTACTGTGGGTTGCCTTCCCCACTCAGTAAAAAGATGATGAAACGGTGTTTTGCTGAGAGAGAAAATAGAGTTTCTTTTCTTGTGAGTGAAAGTGCATGTTTTTCCCTTAAATGATTAAATAGGAATAGTACAGTTTTTAAATCAGCACTCAATAGTATCCAAGTTCATAAGTAAGCTGTGAATGCATTTAAGAATACAACAGCAGCCTAAGAAAAGGAATTGACTTAAAAGGACCTTGTTTGTGTTTTATGCTTCCTGAGCTGATAGCAGAGAAATGATAACAAAGTACAGGTAGAACAACAAATTGCCAGATTACCTTTCTTTCAGAAAATTTAGAAAATTATTGTGTCAAGTAAGAATAGTTAGCAAAGGTCAAGGGTACTCAGCATATTTGACGATCACCTTAAACCTAAACCTAATATTCAGAATTATTAATTTGCTGTTAATACTAAAGGCAGCTAAGTAGTTATTACTATTATTATCATTAGTATTATTTTGGTAGGAATAATTTTTGCCAAGAAACCTCATATTTTTGATGCATCTGAAATTATGTTGTAAAGATTGTTGAATTTTGTAAATAGTTTTGATAGATTTTTTAACAGTTGGAACATTTTCAAATTTTCTTTTTAATAAAAATTGACTTCACACTCAGAACTGCCCCCCACAAATCAATAAACTGGTTTAAAAGTAGAAAGGGGTTTTTTTTTGATCCAGAATGTTTTCAATTTTTATTACTTTGCAGAGAAAAACTGCTTCCAGTTGACCTGAATGATTTTCCTTCCAATTTCAGTTTACATTATAAGATGAACTCAATTACTAACATAGATGTAGCCAAAGACAAAAGTAGGCTCTTTGGATAATGATGGTTTCTAATAATGTATGCAACTCATGCATGTTTGTGCAGGGAGAAAGTAATACATTTCTGCAGCATCTCATTTGTGTTCTGATGAAAACTTCCTGGCTCTTATGAAGTCAGATACCAATACTATGAATAGCAATGTACTGCTTCAGTGATGCTGCTGACTCCATAATTTGCCCATAATTACTAATGCTTCAGCTTTATATATCTTACCTTAAGTATGATTTTTGCTTTACTAGGCCATCTGTGGTTAACATATATTCCAAATGAGACAGGAATTATAAGGGCTACCAGCGAAATTCCTGTAAAAAAGAAGAGAGAAGTTAAGCCCACATATTATGCAGAAGTTCATGACAGGAGGACAGACATCACGTAGAGTGTCTAGAGGTATGGAGGAAGCCTTCAGGGGATGTTTCTGGTATGTGCACCTCAGCACACACACACAAGTTCTACCCACATCTGCCCATTTGCTGTTCTATAGAGTCTGTTATCTTTGGCAGCCTGTTGAAGTAATTGCCATTCTGCTGAGCTACACGCTCATTCACCTGCATCAGAAAGTCAGGCAGAAATTTGAGTGTGCTAATCATTGCTATCCTGTGATGTGAGTGGCTATATTAAATGTTCATTTCGTCTGCAGGTGTTTTGTTCCTGTATCATATCAACAATCAGTTTTGAGCTTCTTTTGTTTTGGTCTCCCTCTAGTATTTATTTTGAAAGTACAAGCAATGCATGTGTTGTTTTATTCTCCAGGACAATGGGAAATGAAACTGAAGAATATGAAAGTGACTCTGCTGGCTTTTAAGATTAGCACAACATGGAACCACACTTGACAAGCACTAGGGCCATAGCTCTGTAAAGCACTCGAGCATGTATTTCCAAATACTTTGACTATTTTCTCTTTGTAGCTGGACGAGATTTTTGACAGGAAGTCAAATGAAGCCACTCCTGATTGTGTAGATTGCAGCTTTTCAAAGAGACTTGGCAGTTTTAATCACTTGCTTAATTATCCACGTGTGCTTAAGTACCTTGTCAGATTATGGCCTCAGCACTTAGCACTTTGCAGGATTGTACCTTAAAGCTGTTACTTTCATCCAGGGGAAGCAGCTATTCCTGTACGAATTATTCTACATTCTTATCCCAGTACCATGCATGTCTCCAAAACAATTGGAAAGAAAAACATGAAGAATCTCTTGATAATTATCTGTACAATATTTATAATGACTTCAAGCTTTGTGTTCTGCAGAGCTGTGGATAACATAAAATGATCAAGGTACTTAATTCCCAAGAAATTTATTGGAAAGTATGAAGATGACTATTTTAAGAAATCTAGGGTCATTTCTTCATGATTTACAGGATGATGGTATAAAAATGGTTGTTACTAGAGGGAGAATAAAGGAGAGAGTCAGCAGGGAAAGTGCTGGTTCACTGGACTCACCAATGCTGTCATAGGGGAGTACAATTGCATCGGAATCTGTCCACATCTTGGTGTAAAGAAAGAGGCAAAGTGGCATCATTCCCATTGCAAACAGCGTGGAGCAAGTTGTCATGCTGATGCTGCAAAGAAATTGGCTGGAGCGTCAGTTTGTCTCACGCTAACCTGTAGTCTTTCTTATTTTCTTATTACAGCTATACAGCTTATGAAAGATTGGGCAAGAAATGTTGCTGGCTACAGTCAATTTATCCTCTATATCAGGTTAGAAAAAAGCTAAACAGAAGGAATGGCTTCTGCTGAAAAGAAAGGAACATAAAATGTCAATGCAACCACAGAACAATAACTTTTGGTGCAAACGAGGAAGTCAAACAGGTGGCCATCAGGAAGGTCAGTTGCCAAGTCTGTCTGCATACTGTCTGTCCATCTGGCTTCTGAAACCCTGGCAAGCTGAACAAGGTCAGATGGTCATCAGATGGAGCTTTCCATTATGCTAACAGTTCTAGAGTGTTAAAATTTCACTCCAAAGTTAACAGCATAAACAAAAACTATTTCATCACCTAGGATGTGTGATGTAATAAAGTTCCCTTTTCTTGCTTGTTTTGCTCTAGGCTAAAGAGTAGATGCTGAGAAGTACTCAGTGAAACTGAGCATAAGTATCGTTGCCTCCTTAGTTTGTGCAAAGACATTTGTGTTTTAAAATATAAAGTCTTGAAACTGTCAGGCCTGATACACCTTGCATTAAAAGATGCATTCTGCTACAGGAACAAAGAAGAAGGGAAAGGCAAGACAGCTAAAATAAGGATACACATTCTTTAACCCCAGTCCTTGTGCTCACAGAAGCTCTCAGGGGAGCTGAGGAAGAGAGGAGATGGTGTTTCAGATGCAGTTATTTTTGTGAAAAATCAAGATATGTCAAAATTAGATGTCCCTATGGAAAGCTTTAAAGGATATCATCTGGGTCTGAGTTACTAAGAAACACATAAAACCTCATTTTCCCCCTCCCTGTGATTATATGAGCAGTAGAAAATTAATTCCTGTTCTAACTTGTGGTCTATTTGCACTGGTATGTTTTAAAGCAGGACTGCAGACATTGGTGGTGGATTGTTATATATAAACATAAAATATTATCAGTTAAAAACAAAACCTTGTCTGATATGATGAGCAGGCTTTCTATAATGCTGTACTGGCTCCAGAGACTATCCAAGCTACTTATACTGTTATTCTATCAAGAACTGAAGATGCTTGCATTGCTGTCTCTGCTGTACCTCCTATATCCTCTGGTTCCTTCATAATTGTCTCAAAGGCACTGACCAAAAGCCTTTGATTTATTAATGTAAAGGTCTTTATCTGGAGAATACCCTTTTATAGGTATTTTCAATTTGCTTCACCCTCGGCTAGCATCATGGGATACAAACCCATGGCACCATCAATTTGGATTTTTACTATTGATTTCAGTGGTGCGATTCTGAACGTATGGAGCTGAAAAAGTATGATTTAGCTCAGTATATTCTTCCAAAGAAAGATTAGACTTGTACTGGATATCTTTCCATCTGTGGTTTCTTAGATCTGTCTTTATTGAAATTATGTGTCTTACAGTTCTTAATGTCATAGGTCTTTCCTCCACAGTGCAGAAGTTGGTGATTAGCAGAGCTGACCTCATATATAATTTGAAAGCTGGTATTACATTAACACCTGTATGTGACAGAAAAGTTCACTATTTTCAAAGGATGGAAAAAATGTCTTATTAAAGCTACAAATATTAACATTCTTAGTCTATTCAACCTAACTCCACATCTTTCTTACTTCTATTATTTTTTCCATTTCTAGTTCAGACTGACGTATGATAAATTGTATGAACACTGCAATTTATGTTACTCTGTGGGAAACAGAGAAATAATCCTGTTTATTTTAGAGTAAAGTAATCAGGATATAAAAATAAAAAGATGGTTCTTTTTAAAAGGCTGTTAGAGTAAATGAACACCCCATGGAATTTGCATAAAGAGTAGGGTTCACTTCTCCTGTCTATTTGATGTCCTAGACCATGCCAGGTGCCTTACATGTTTGTTTCTGAGTTCAGAGCACCCTGTCACTGTGATCATCACACTTTGCTACAACAGAGCTTTTTCATTGCTCTCAATATGCAGGGCTGCCTTAGCCAGTGACTTCTAGCCTGTAAAACTTTCCCTCAGTTTGAAGACTTTGCAGAAGGTGTGTGGAACAAATAGAATTGCCATAAGTGATTTTTGTTTGTATTATTTCTCAAAGATAAAATCTATGCCTGTCTATTATGCTCTGTATAGAACACAAAAGGATGGAAAATAGTTTTTCACAAGTGGTCTTTTTCAAGAAATTTTACTTCAATAACTATTGTATAGCCATCATTCTGTACAGAGGATTCAGATCCAAAAATCCTTTTGGTTTTTTGTTTGTTTGTTTGTTTACTGTCCAAGATCTTGGGAGAAACAAAATCACAAAAGTAGTTCCAATTTGGACAAAGATTTCATAATCCCTAGTATCCTAGTTGTCTTCATAAATGCTATTTTCTGCAGGATCTGAAGATTTACAGTAAAGACATTTTCTAATAGACACAGTTCTGTTGTGTTATATTCCTCATGACTTCTCAATGAAGCAAGGATATTTGCTGTTCTGCTTATATTTACTACTACTACAGTAACTAAATATCTTTACAAGAAGAAAGCTGCACTATGCATGGACCAGGAAGCTAAGAAAAAAGTCAGACAGTCCTTTTCAATATAAAGTTTACAATGTAAGAACACACATGAACTACTTAGAGAACAGCTGCTCCTCTTACCTTAGGTCCATGTCTCCATCCACCCAGTAGGCGATGACATTGGAGGCTGTGCCCCCTGGACAGCATCCCATGATCAGCACCACCACAGCTTGAATAGGAAGAATATTAAAGGCCAGGGACAGCAAGAAGGCTGTGAGAGGCATAATTCCAAACTGGCAAAGGAAACCCACAAAAATACCCCAGGGTCTTTTTATGTGGCCCCAGAATTTCTTAAGTTCTACATTGCAACCCATGGAGAACATGACCAAAGCAAGCATGATCGTTAGAACGGTACTTAAAATTATACTCAAGGTTTCATTAAAATTATCTTCTGGTAACACACAAGATGTGCCGTTGCAAATAGTAGCATTTGCTGGACAAGCTGTAGAGTTTTCTGCCAAAGACCTAGTGTTAAATTGCTGGGAAAGAAGGTACGTCTGCATTTTGAAATACAGAACTGTTCAGTACATCCGAGGCAAACTTTCAGGTCTGTGTAAATGCTTGTTTGTCAGTGACTCCTTTTAAATAATCCAGGAAGCAATAAAGTGCAATAAATGCTTGAACACTCTTGTTATTCCTGAAGGGTTTGGCACAGTGCTGATTCATATAGTTATAAAAGTTGCACTTGCTCAGTATGGTGACAATTAATCATTTATCCATATGAAAATGAGGAATCCCACATCAAGAGAATAGCTGTGTTAATATTTAAGGGTGTAAAGAAGGCTTGTGATGTAGCTGAGCATGTGAAATGAAAATCACAGGAGGAAGAGAAAGTTTCGAGTTCATTCTTTGAATTTCTTGCATGCCTTTGGAAGAGCTGCTCATGCATGCACTATCACTGGCATTACAGGGTCTGTGGGCTGAGTGTTAGAGACACAAGGAACTGTGAGCAAAGGTCCTGAGCTAGGATTTGAAGCTGCGACTCTTGCAAAATGATACAGGGTTCACCATGACACACAGGCTCATTTGAATATGGTGGGATCCTCATTTGGTTGTATTCATAGTATAATAGAAGTTATGAGTGACGTACAGTGACAACTTTACCACAGGACCGCATGAACACTTGTGCCACTTTTGGCTCCTAAATACAATTTTTAGGCAATCTTTCTGATTCTTTCTCAGTTTCTGCATAATCCTGAAGATAGTTATGATCCCTGACTGCAAAGTTTCACATGATGGAGTCTGCTAGAATGTCACCTGTATTTTTGGCTTTGACACATGGAGAACCACCATTGCCCTGACATCTCCACAGCTCTCCAGCCTGGACACCGAGTGAACACATGTTGCCTGCTCTTCCCTGCTTGTGTCACGCATTGCTCCCAGCCATGTCCACCTCCACACTGAGCTCATCAACCTCATCATCTCATCAAAGAGAGGAGAGGGGAAGGAAGGGAGTGGGGAAAGGAGCCATGGGCTTTGCTTATTCAAGCTGTGTGGAGATTTATGGTCCTCCTGACACCTTCTGCCAGGTGCAGCTGGCACAGTCACACTTCACTCCAGCTTGGATTGGAAACAGCACGTGGTGAGAGTGTGGGATAATGAAGGTGGAGGAGGAAGGAGATGTGTTTTCTGAGCCAAGCATGGGAAACAGGGAGCAGGGCAGTGCGGCTGGTGCGCTGCCATGGAGCCACAGTGCACAAACAAAACCGACTGTTCCCTTCAGCACAACAACACATGCAGCATCTACACCAGCGGTGAGGGTACAGGTAATCTTTTCTGCTTTGTATTGCATAAAGGTTAGGAGACAGGTTTCTTGTGCTTGGCTTTGATGTGGCTTCCTGTTCTGTTATCCCCATGTGTCAAAAGGGGTGAGAAGCTGAGGCAGAGCAGCTTCCTTGAGATCCCTTTGGGGGTCTTACAGCTCTAGGATGGACATTGGGCAGGCTGTATGGTGTGGCTAGCACCCTTTTTGTATGTGGGAACAGAGGAACTTCATGACAACCTCAATGTATTTGCCTTTTGCTTTGTGTCCTAGTTTTCCCTTCCCTGCCTTAATTCACGTCCTCTCAAGTGCGCTTTCCTGTAGAAAACCATCATATATCAGTCACTGCTTAGATATCTTTACTGTGCATATTGCCCTGCTAGGTGGATGCAGTATGTTGAATATCAAAATAACTTCATGCCACTGATACTCTCTAAGAGCAAAAGAAGGCACAAGAGCAGCCAGGTGAGTTCTTCAAGCCAAAACAACAGCAGGGGCAACAACAAAACACTAGAAAGGTGGTATAATTTTGACTATACAGCATACTTGATTTTCAGTCTCAAGTTTTCAAAAACCTATAAAATTAATTGGGTTTTTTGGTTGGTCAAAGGTTTACCCCTCAGGCTTCCTCCAAATCTGAGAATGTTTTCAAGGGAAGAATTTTGATACTTCTTTACCTCTATCCAAGCTTTGGGGCAGAAGTAGCTTCAAGTGTAGATCTTAGACTAAAATCAAGCCCAAATGTAAAGTACAATTGATGTCCCTCAAACATCTTTAGTTTTCAATACAGAAATATTTTTTACTAGGGTAACATGCTAAGCCATAATTATCTTCAACATGCAAGTCTCCCACTGAAAATCTCAGCATTTTGTTCCTCACCTCAGTGTGAAAAATGATAGGGGTTGCTACTTCTTTTTTCACTTTAAACTGTGTACCATTCAGGGGGAGCTGACTGTATTAGAAAGGATTTTCCAGCATGCTCAGAAAACACCTGTTTCTTTACAAAGGGGTCAGCTAAATGGCTGTATCTCCTAAGTCACTCTTGGGTGTCTGATGGGATAATGTCAGAGTAGCTTTATCCTCTCAGGCAGCTGGCAACACCTACCCTGTGATTAGTGTCACATCTGTGTGATTATGATATATTTAATAGAACAACAAGCAAGGTAATATGGAGTAGATGAAAGGAAGAGAAGGCTACAAGATCTCTGTTTGGCAGGAAATTTATTCTCCTTATTGCACATGCTTTCAAAGAGAATGTTTTAGGAGTTTCATTTTTCAATTCAAGTCTTTTAAAGGGTTAGTTAGATTTTAAAAGTATGACCGTATTAACTTTTTCTATAAAACCTGTATCAGAGTCTGGATTTGCACTTGAACTTGCTTCTTGTTGAAACTAAAATTTTCAACTACATCATCTTGAAATCTTCAACAAACCTTGGGGCCAGGGGTGGCTTTCCAAGGTCTGTAAATGTCTATGATGCTGTGGGAACCCAGAGTGAGTGTTCTGGGGGAGGTGAGAGATTGCTAATTCAAAGCAGCTATTTCTCAGGCAGAGCCTTATGCAAAGGCTTGATTCACACCCTCCCTCCCCCTGCCAAGCACGTTTCTGAGATGTGAAGGGATGCTTGATGCTGTTCCCCAGAAGCAGCACAAAGGAATTGTCCCTGTTGTTGGTCTCTACCCTCTGGTGAAAGATGACTGTCCGGCTTTCATTTTGAAGTTTGGTTTCTAGAAATGGAGTGGAGGAGGAGACCATCTTGCTCAGGCTTTGGACTCAACTGAGGACAAGTGGGACATCAGATATTCACCTGCGTGGCCTCATGTGTTAGCAGGTTGTGTAAATTTAATCTGTACTTACTGCTAGGTTTGCCTTTGTTTTTTCTCCTGTATTGTAAGAGGGATGGTTCCACATCATTAGTTCATCATCTAGCTGTATCTAAAACCTTAGATCAGAAAATATTTCTGGAAACAGAACTGAGCCCTTCTGAATTCAAATTATTATTAGGCTGACAATGCCACAATTTAGCACAGATGCTAATATCTATTTCAAAAAATCCTCATGAACTAAAACCATATGCAAGATATGGAAATATTTACAGGCACAGTTAAAAGCTAGGTATGTTGCAGGAGGTACAGCATTATCAAGTAGGCAGGCATCTCTCCTGGGAGTGTTGGATTTCAAACATTTTTCTAGCCTGTTTCACTTTTTACAGTGTGCTTCTGGGATTTAATCCACACACAGGCTAGAGGGAGAAAATAGATCAACAACCCCAAATTTGGCTGCTTTCTGTAAGTTTCCCTGACATCCTCAGGGAAATCAGCATTTCAGAGATGGTTGTTGGAGATACTGAGCTATACAGTTTCTGTTTTATTGTTTGTTTTCCAACCAGGTTATGGTGCTTAACTGGTGAGATGGACTATGTACTGCTCGGTGATCCCAACTGGCATCTTTTGCCTATTCCTGTTGTGCAGGTTAATCAGTGTGATTTTAAGCATTTGTCACTGACTTTCAGAGAAGAAAGTGTTAGTGAGCCAAGTGGGATTTTGGTGATGATTAACATTCCCAGTCTGATCTTGGACACTGTCAGCATACCTCAAAAATGAAAACAATCAATACTTAAATAGAGGAATACCAGCCTAACTGTATGTTTACATCCCAAAACTACCAAATTGTTTCATTGTGAATTGTCTTGAATTTTTGTGGTGTTGAAGTTGCCAGCTATTACAAGTGAGTTTAGCATCACTTCAGCAAACAAATGCAGACAGATGAAACCTGCAAGGGTCTGTCCCTGTGTCGACAATTAGATAATTGATTTATCCATTAACTAGAGCAGTTATAAAACACAAATAGCAGTAAGTGCATACAGAGCCCTACACTGGGAGAGACAATTTAACGGTTTGTCTTTTATGGCTGTCTGGTGCTTATTTCTGTGATGTTTCTCTTAATGAGACTTATGAATCTTCCCTGTCTGCTTAATTCAGGCTTTGAGATGCTTCTTAGTATATTTATGTCTTGGTTAGAAGAATCTTTTCTTACAGATAATTCATTTCCTAAAGGCAACTACCTGCTTTTTACCACCATCTTTAAAAGAGAGACAGCATCTATACCTAGTATTGGTGACCTTGTTTATAACTTTAAACTTTACTATAGTTATACATGGAAGATTTGTTTGTAGAATGTTTTTCTACATTATTGGAAGTTTATAGAGGACATTAAGAAAAGAAAATCTCTATAGTAGGGATAGCAGGAGAGAAACTTACGGCATTAAAATACATCTAGCTAAGAATAGCTTCCTAATGAATACTGAAAAATTACAGATGTCTTACAGTTGAAAACTCACAGCTGTAAGTTTTCAGCTGAATTTGTACATTTACATATTTACATTTCACTGCCTGGTGCATGCATCTACATTCTACCTGTCAGACTCTTGAGCTGAGTCTCAAATGAAACAACAGGGGCATGGGTGCTCTTGCATTTGGCTGTTGATGAACTCAGCTGGGAGAAAACGCTGATGTGTTACGTACTTGGATTACAGGCAAATGTATCTTGCTGGTGTACTAGCCCTGAGAGGTGCACCTTGCTCCCCTGCCCCCCCCCTGGCTGAAATCCTACACACACTATGTAGTTGGTTTGAGGAATATGTTTCTGCTATGATTTGTCAGAACTCTAAATATTGTGAGTGCTGGGAGAAATACATAGTGCATTTATATTTTCTGATGCATTTCAGCCTTGTCTATCTAAATCATGACAGAAAGTATAATCTTTCAGTGTATCTACCTTCAGCAGCCAAACAGAACATCTCATCCCAAAAGTGCATAGTTACTATGCAACTGCAGGTAAGAGAATGCAGAAACCTTAGACTTTAAAGAACTTTGCTCCTTTTTGATATGTGTGTGAGGAGAAATCTACACTTCCATGCTGTTCAGCAAGAACTGTCTGCTGTGAGACAAATAATGGAAGTCTGCCAAAGCGTAAGCTGGGCTTTTGGCTGCTAAACTGTAAGGGTGACCTTTGACATCGATTAAAAAGCTGAAAGATAGACAATTTCATACTAAATCAAAGAAATGAGTCATGCTACCACCTATAAAAGGGTGAGTTTTTTAATGATTCCATTGGGTTGGAATCCCTTAATAAAAGCATATTTTTCATGTTCCTCAGCAAGGATTGGCTTTGGACTTGGAGGTCTTATACACTAGGCAAATATTGCAGTGCCTTTACTTGCCCTTTCAAAGTTGTAACTTTAATTAGTAGTAAGACTGAATTTAGAATAAGTGGCCAAAAAATTTAGATGTTTAAATTCTAGATCAAAGGTCTGATTGATTTTAAACTCTGAAAGGTTAAAGAAAAAAAATTGTTATAGGAATTTTTATTCTTTTGGGACCAAAATGGACTCTTATTATTTCCATCAGAAAGGGAAACGTATGGTGTTAAACACTTTAAAAATTTGGGTATTTTACTCCAGAATAGGTTTAGCCTGATCCCCAATCTAGGTGTCCCTTCCCTTCCCTTCCCTTCCCTTCCCTTCCCTTCCCTTTGGACAGAAAGCAGATTCATTATTGAGGAGAATATGTCCCCTTCTCAAAACTGGGCTGCTCTCTGTGAATATGGGAGACGTTTTCCTGATCTCTGATGAAATTTTCTTAATTTACAGCAGAGATTTGAACTCAGGCCTATCACTTAGCATGCTGGGAGGTGCTGGTCTCAGTCTGTCTACAGAGGAGCAGCTTTAGCTGTACAGCTCAGTGGGCAGCCCTGGGACCCAGATATGCCATCTCTTATGTTGGTGCATTAATTACCAGGGCTTATTCTCATGTTCTGCAGATTTATAGAAAGCTCTGGGTCAGGTAGAAATATAAGTTTCATTATTTAAAAAAACCTGAGTGATGTTTTGAGCCTCCAGTTAAGCCATTTGGGCTCCTCTTTGGGTACACAATGCTGAAGATGCAGAAGATTAACAATGTTGAATCTGTAGGATTTAAGACCTAGGAGAGTCTGTGTTTAGATGCTTGGTGTCTTCATACAACATCCCTCAAAATAAACAATCCCACAAAAGCAGTATGGTGGAGTGGGAGTCATGCATAGCAATCAGTTGAAAATGCCAGGGGATAGGTCTGACCTGCACCCTCTCCCCTTCTACACTGCCTCCTAAAATACATAAACTGGAGTAGAACCTGGAGCACAGGTCTCTTTCCCATGAGCCCTGTTTGCTCATGCCCCATCTCTGTCTTAGTGAATATTTGATTATATTGCATTGTTCCTGCAGTCGGGCTGAGGGAGTGCTGGCCCGGAGCAGCCCGCTGGCTGTGCCCAGAGCACTTTGCAGATGACTTCCCTGGGATCTGGCTGATGGAAGTCCCTCTGGGCAGAGACAGCAATTTTAATTCTGCTCCTTTTTCAGCTCACCTCAGCTTTTTAACAGTGGTCCTTGAGGTAGAAAAAAAAAGCAGAGATGTTTTCTGCATATTACCACACCTTGCCCATGCTTTATGCCTGTTGGTCATGTCGGTGGAGTGGGGGCACAGTCGTGTATAAATGACAGCTCAGTGGAAGCCTGAGGATCTCATCTGGAGTCAGACTCATGCAGTGGCAGCCTGTTAGTACAGTACCTGCAGCTCTTCTTGAAGCATGCATGCTTGCTAGTATGGATACATATTTTGAAAACGCCTATCAAAATTATTTCTATCAATTCTGTTTTGCAATTACTTCCATGAAAGTATAAACCGTGTCTTATTACTTTCATTTCTGGCACAGCTGAATGTTTCTTATTTGGAGTGTAATGAATCAAAAAGGTGGATTCATTCCATCCTTATAAGAAAAGGAATTTCTATATGAATATGTAAAAATAAACATATGTAAACCACTACATATATACATTTATATACAAATCATACGCAACATGAATAACCTGGCAGTGTTAGGTTTACAGTTGGACTCAATGATCTTAAAGGTCTTTTCCAACCTAAATGATTCTGTAATTCTATTCTATGACTAAATATAGGCAGAGAGGTTTGGTGCTTTTTTGGGTTTGTTTTTTTGTTTTGAGAGAACACCTGTGCTTTCTGAGAATTTGCATGTGACTGAAGTGACTCTTCTAAAAACTTTCCCAGCCTCATTCAGTAAATGACAGCATGCTTAAAAAATTCCTTTTTAGGAATAGTATATA
Source organism: Brachypteracias leptosomus (assembly GCA_013401335.1). NCBI lineage: Eukaryota > Metazoa > Chordata > Aves > Coraciiformes > Brachypteraciidae > Brachypteracias > Brachypteracias leptosomus. The sequence goes on from VYZX01029831.1 coordinate 82,557, forward strand.
GTATAGTATAGATTTCTATACCTTGAAGTCTTCTGTAGATATTTCAGCAATATCTATTTCCTTGTCAGGTTGGATGGGGCCTTGAGCAACCTAGTCTAGTGAGAGGTGTCCCTGCCATGGCAGGGGGGTTGGAACTAGGTGATCTCTGAGATTCCTTCCAACCCAAACCATTCTATTATTCTATGTTTGTATGCTTTTAAAAGCTTCAGGTATTAACCGGAGGAACTTGCTTTCTTTGTCTTCTGATTCCATTTAGACTATGCTTTGGTGCTGTTTTTGAACTCTCCTTCATGAAGTCTGGAAATTCTCTTAAAATGAGAATTAGGATGCCCATGCATAGAAAAAAACATTGCTATGAGACTTCAACCTGACATTCGTAAGTTGGTGACAAAAATTAGTTATCTGTTTCAGAGTATTATCTGTAAAAAGCTTTCAAATGAGTTTTAAATAAAAGTGCATGGACACAAAATGCTAATGTAGATGTGAGTTTTGCAACAGTCAGGAATAAAAAAATGATGAGTGAGACTCATTATAAAAAAATGGGACAGCACCATACTAACCAACGTATTAAAATTTAAAAATTATATTAACCCTCTTTTAAAACTGTTTGTGTACTTTATGTCAAATAAGAAAGTTATGGTCCAAAAATATTTCATCTGTCTCTAAATGTGTGGGTTTAACTTTCTCTTTCTTTTTTAACCAATGTGACCTGGAGGTATCGTGCAGTGGAAATAAAAATATTGAAAAAAAAGACTTAAGAGTACAAGGTACATCCTTGGAGACTGAAGTAATGCCATTAGTGGACAAGCTGAAATAAAAAAGCAGCTCCAATTCAGACACGCAGCCTGGTGAAGTCCATTTACATTATAAAATATTTGTCAGAAGTACATATTTTTTTAAATAGCGAAGAAACCCCCACCATAAATGAAAGCAAAAAGTCTAAATTTTTTAGGTCGTCTGAGGGTATCGTTAGGAAAAAAAAAAAAAAATAACACAGGTTTAGTGCCAGCATTCGAACTAACTCCTCTTACTTTTCCTCTCTGCAGAAAAGCTTCTATTTCTGTAGCTTTTATGTGGAGCAACAGTCCTGTCAAGTGGGCAGTTTATTAATGTCATATGTGTATGTTCCCTGGAGGAGAGGTCCTGCCCTGGTGCCTCTGTGGAGACAGATGTTCAAGGCCAGGCACAGGTGACACATTTTAAGGATATTGCAGGCTGCAGAGGTGATGGGTATCAGGCTACACTCCGAGCAGGACAGTAATGAGAAGATCCCCAAAGCAATGCACAGTTCTTGCAGCTCAAAGCTTTTCTTTGATGTAGGCTGACTTTCCATATGTGCTTTTCATTAACATTGACCTTGAGATATACACTGAGCATGTAGATGATATAGACCTTTATCTCTTTAACCTGCCTTATCTTATGTGTTTCCTTTGGTATCTAACTCCTTCTCTGACCACTAGCAGGAACAAAGAAAACCCCTTATTAGCTTTGCAGATTCCTAACCAAGCTTTTAGAAGCAGTCTCTGAGGTAGGAAATAGATAAATTCATCTTTATATATACAGTACCATGGGAAAAAAGGAGCCTTGTAAGCTGGTATTTTCAGTGTTAAGATGTGAATATAGCTAGGCTTTAGGTACATCTGTGCTTGCCAAACTTTGTGTATCCTGATAATGTAAACAACAGGAGCTGAGAACTTCAGGGAGAAAATGTTTCTTTGTGACTGATACCATCTATATTCAGCTAAGCCTGGGTAAGAGAGAAACCACATGTCAAATAACAGACTTGCTAGAAATAGCATTATGTGGAAATCAGGAAATATTTATTCAACTGAGGGATAAAAATTCTCTCTAATAAGGAAGGCTCCTTTCTACATGTCAGCGGTCTTGACAGGTCATCAGTGGTTCTTAGGCACTATTAATTTTCTCCTGATTCTGTGATTGAAAGAATGAGTAGTCTGAAGGTCTCCTTTTGTTTTCAGAGCTTCTTAGACTTGTGTTATCAGCACTGAACACACTCGAGCAAATGAGGCTTGGTGAGATGTATGATAGGTATTTCCAGGAATCCAATGGTCCTGCTGTTGCCCTGTGTGTTCGCCCTTGATGGGACAATAGTGACAAAGACAGAGAGACAATGACTAATGTCTTATCCCCTGAGCCCTTTCTCCCTCTGAAGTTCCCCATTGTCACTGGCTCAGGATATTTTTGCACAGTGGAGAGAGGAGATGTGAGATATGATGGGATGACTTCGTATCTGAACAGGACACTTTTCCTTTCTGATCCCCAGAAATGAAACCCCTCTGAGTAGCTGCAGCTCCACATGTGCTTAACTGGACTCCCAACAACCACTTCTGGAACCGGGAGCTCTCTGAGCTAGAAGTTGCTTCTTCTCCTCTACAGGCTTTCCGGTTCATTTCTGGAAACTACATAAGGAGGAGACTTAAACTCTTTGGTTTTGCCAGTTTGATGAGAAAGCTGGGAAGTCATCTTGTCCTTTTCTGCTTGTATAACAGAAGAATCCTTGGCATTGGCAACAACGTGCTGTAAATGCAGTGGGTAAGCTTCAGCTATGGCTCACGACTGGGAGTGGAAAACATGCTAGTGAAATTAAACTGATCAGGGGAAGATAACTGTGGAAAGGTTTTCTGGAGAGATGTGGAAGTTTTCCTTCTTGGGCTTGAGGGGGAGCATAAACAATGAGCAAGACAAATAAATTGGCAATACTAAGGATTTTATTTCTATAATGTTTTTTAACCTGTATAAGTAATGGCAGATTTTTAAAAATAAAAAATCTGATTCAAATAGCTATTTCTTCTCTTTTGAGACTGCCTTTTCCATCCCAAATACTTAAGTATGAATAGTCAGTTCATATGGCATTCATTGATTCTTCAGCAGTTAAATTGAAATGGGTATGTCTCTTCATGCTGTCATTATTCAGCAATATATCACCAAAGAGAGTAATTTTTACCTCTGGTGAAAGAATGGAGTATACTAAAAGAATGGAGTATACTAAAAAGAAGTCTATTAGTCTGTCATCATCCATAACTTCTGATGCTTATTGCTTACTCACAGGCTTTACTCAAACCCATGAAGCATATGTATTTTTCTGATTTCTGTGGTAACATTAGTTCTTTTAATGAAGTTCAGACTTGCAGCTCTATTGTTTTTTCAAAATTGTTGATACACTTTCAGAATCATGATGGCCTCATGTCTTCAACCTGCCCTGATTAACATACAAAAAATTAAAGAAATAGGCTTTAAATTCCTCAGAGAGTTACAATGAGGGTAAGGAAGAGCAGTAACTGTGGAGAGCTGTTAATGATCCACTGCTTTGTTCAGCTCAATCTATGGGTATGCTCAGATTTTCCCTGTGTGAGAGACTGCTTACGCTAAAGCTGTGTAAGGAAATGATATGGAGAGTAGAAACATTTATAAAATAGAGGAAGAAAATATAAAGCATTTGTTAATATATTGGCATAGTCAAGTTTAGGAGACTCAATCTCCTAAATTGTAGGTAAGGATAAATAGACAGCATTTCCACAGGTAATTATCAAATACCTATTTCAAAACTGGTCAATATTGTACTTAATTACTTCTAACACAGAGCAAACTCGCATTTTGGCTTTTTAATATATATTTATTATTACTGGCCTTGCAACCACTGTAAATGACAGTAAATGTCCCGGCTAAATGATATTTGAATTAAGCTCTGTAACATGCCTGCAACAGCCCATCAAACCTAAAGGTACAGGTGAGTATCAGCAATAGCTTGACATTTAGTTTTCACACTGAACAATGTTGGATAGCAAGAAATGGTGGAAATGCAAACAGCGATCAAATAATCACAGAATCACAGAATGTCAGGGATTGGAGGGGACCTCAAAAGATCATCTAGTCCAATCCCCCTGCCGGAGCAGGATCACCTAGATGAGGTTACACAGGAACATGTCCAGACGGGTTTTGAATATCTCCAGAGAAGGAGACTCCACAACCTCCCTGGGCAGCCCGTTCCAGTGTCCTGTTACCCTCACTGAGAAGAAGTTTCTTCTCATATTTAAGTGGAACCTCCTGTGTTCCAGTTTGTACCCGTTACCCCTTGTCTTATCATTGTTTGTCACCGAGAAGAGCCTGGCTCCATCTTCGTGACACTCCCCCTTTATATATTTATAAACATTAATGAGGTCTCCCCTTAGTCTCCTCTTCTGCAAGCTAAAGAGACCCAGCTCCCTCAGCCTTTCCTCATAAGGGAGATACTCCACTCCCTTAATCATCTTTGTAGCCCTACGTTGGACTTTCTCTAGCAGTTCCCTGTCCTTCTTGAACTGAGGGGCCCAGAACTGGACACAATATTCCAGATGAGGTCTCACCAGGGCAGAGTAGAGGGGCAGGAGAACCTCTCTCGACCTACTAATCACCCCTCTTCTAATACACCCCAGGATGCCATTTGCCTTCTTGGCCACAGGGGCACATTGCTGGCTCATGGTCATCCTGCTGTCCACCAGGACCCCCAGGTCCCTTTCTCCTACACTGCTCTCTAATAATGTGGTGTTGAGACACACTGTTCAATCCCAAAGCCTTCTGACTTTCCCAGAAGGTTTGCACTCCACAGGGCATGGAGACGGACCCTGCATCCATGCAGACAAACACTTCTAACATGAAGAAATTCCAGGTTTTAGTTTAATAACACCAAGTCTGTTGGTAAGAAGGGTGGGGGAATCATTCATGGGTATAATTTTCAGATTGTGTTCCAGTCTTCAAGGTAGTGCGCATGTACTTAAAATACTATTTTGTTACATCAGTATGGTTGTTCTTCCTCTTTTTTGACTGGGATAATTAGGCTGGAAGTCTGGACCAATTCAGTATATCATGTCAATAACTTGTGATGAAAGAGGTGTAACTGACAGTAAAAGTGTCCTACCACTTTTGTTTATGATAAAATTTAGAAAGTTAGTAGCAAATATAGGGAAGACACCAAGCAGAATGACTACATCAGTAGCAAATACTTAGACTGGAAAAAATAAACACTTGACCAGCCTCCTTTCACACTCACTTGTTGTAAAAAGGTAACAGTGACATTATCTTTGTGTTTATCTGGTTCAAAGTAGATTCTCTGTATCTCTTTGAAGCAATTCACGGACTCTTTGTGGGTCTGAGAATGGCAGATTGAAAACTACTGCTCTGTAACAAAGTCGCCTGAGTCTCAAAGCACTTTACTTCCTGATAGAAACACAAATTCACATTTTTAGAACTGTGTATGGTTCTACTCTCCACTCCTCAGGCACGGTGGAGTGCATAAATGCTTTTGCAAGGGCTCACTCCGCTGAGATGTAATAAACTGCACAAATCTTCTCTTGCTCATGAGGATAGGGAGAGCTGAACTCATATCTTTTCCTAGGAGGCACTCAGTAGATAAACTTAGAAGATGTTACCTAAGCAGTTTAACGCACAGAATATCCTTGATCATTTTGATGGCTTTATTGAAAAGTAATAGAGAATATGAGGTAGTAGGAGCAAAATTGTATATAGGTATCATTGAATGTATATTTTAGTGTATCTTACTATACATTGAGTACATCTTACATGATTTTTTATAATACAAACTTTGAAATTTGAAATGATTCCTTCTACAGCAATACTTTTGCCCTTCTGTGAGCCAGAGGTTCCCTGATATCATAGATCTTGAATTGATATAAAAGAATTTCATGTGACAAAACTATGAAGATGCACATTGTGATGAGAAATCTGGAAACACACCATGGTAGTTCGAGATAAGTACTTCATGAAGAAGTGGGATTTGTAGAAATAGCAAATGTAACAGGAAGCTTGGCTGGGGCTTTTTTCATCTTGGGAACTGTGGTCACCTCATGTAGTATGAAGGCATTGGGCTACTGGTCTCACTGAGCTGTGGAGGAGGAAGAAGAGAAAGAACAGAGTAAGAAGACCTTATCTTGAGTCTGATAGAGCAACTTGCCTACTGACATATCTGAGTCAGTAGCTCTGTTGGTTATTGCAGTCTGTCCCAGTGGATGTTTAATTTTTTTACTGTTGTCACATTAATGTTAGTTATGAACCTAACAGTTATTCTGCTAAGCACTTAACAGTTACTTTTTTAATCCATGTGGAGCACTATTTTCTCTCTAGCTTCTAGTCTAGATACTTTTTCCTCCCAACTGGTACAGCAAGAAGATTCTTCTTATTCATTAGGGACTTCTAAGTTATTGCATCAAAATTTTACATCAGGAAAGGAAAAAATGAGTAAAAATGAATGAAATTGAACAGCATTAGTATGCTTTTTGGTTATAAAACACCCTTCTTGCTAGAAACGATAATTCAATGATAACTAGTGAGATCAGCCTTCTGGAGTTGTTTGTCCAACTGCCCCATCTCTGTACCCCTCCAGAGGGGTTCAGTAATGGAGGAAAATGATCTCTCCCATAAGCAGAAACAAGAACTCCCTCAGAACCTGGGTTGTACACCTTTACAGAAACTGGTTGTCATTTGTGTCACTTCTAATACTGAATCAGTGTTTCATTATGAAGGATAAAACTGTAAGACTGTCCTAAATCCAAGTAAAAAGTGGCATCACTACCTTTTCATTTTTTTCTGCATTAAATCACTCCATCCTACAGCCCTATCTTTTCGTCTTAGTTTCTGGTGAAGTCCAAAGTGTTAGAGAAACATGCTTATTCTATGGATACTGAGATGAAATAGAGATTCCTGGAGAATGTGGTTCAATTTAATTTCTGGCAATAGTTTCCACATATAATAATTTTGATTCCTAATGCTATGAAAAATATTCAGTCTGCTTTTCAACTTAGGAACTCCATCATTTTTGCTGCAGTATGCTGGATTTGTAAAAAATTAATTGTGGCCAAACCTGTACAGTGGCTAGACACTTGATCTTAAATTTTGTTATACTGTGAATTATGTTACAGATTCTTTTTTTTTTTAATATGACAAATCACAAATACTTTACTCTAAAAGTATTCTGCTGATATTTTCACAGTTTTTCTTAATGAAAAATTAACATGATAGTCAAACACATCTAACTTGACTCCACTCCTTGCATAAAATGGCTGAATTTAATTTAAGTATTGAAGGACAAATGAAAGGCAACTTAGCTTTGTGGAATGTAGAAGTTTTACTGTTATGGTTTCTATTCTATTATCCAACAATATGCTTAAAGATTGTTAAACAATTGCTAGTCATTACAAATAAAGAAACCAGCATTGCTCTCAAAGATATCTATTATGGAATAGATAATCAGGAGGGGAAAAAAAGAAATTAATTTATTTGCAAATGAAATCAAAAGCATAAAGCAACATGGCATATACAAATTTAGGTCTATTAGTGATTTGATTTGGCTCCATGAAGTATCATATTTTTGGTAATGATGACAAAAAGAAAAACTAATGCAAGTTTATGGCAAGTGCTCTCTGGAATTGCTGAATTGCTTTTCCCCTGTTAAAACCATAAACCTAAGACCTTGTGTCTATATAACATTTTGAAACAATCAATCATGGAAACAGCATCTGATTGCAGAAAAGATGATTTCAAAATCAATTTGTCATGCTCCTGTATGGATTTAGTGCCTTCCTTGTTTTGACATTTCTCATTTGCTAAATGTAGGAACAGTACTGTAATTTCTCTATGTTGTGTTACAAATTAGAAGGCTGGAATGCAAAAAGTTTCTTCGTTTTTGAATTTGTCCTGGATATGGAATTATTTTGTCACTTTTTTTTTTCTTCTGATACACTTCTTCCATGCTGCTTTAGAAGTTACGCTGTCTGATTTCCATCTGAAAATAATTTGTGATGCCTAGTTCCCATCATAAAAAAATCCTTGTGAATAGCTTTGACATGACTGGCTTTTCAGACCTGCTTGCTGAGAAGAAATATACTGATGTTCCTCCTTATATCAAATTTCACAAAGGGTAGGATTGGATTTTGATGCACCTCTCTCTACAGTTGCTACACTTAAAGGCGTACTGCTTTATGACCTTTTTAAAAGTACTTATTTTGGGGAAATTCTTTGTAACACAAATGTATACAGTGAACTTGATACCAGTTGTTTTGAAGGAGATATTTAACATTGTCATATATGTAAGTGATAGGCCAGTGATCATCACATTCCCAGAAAGAATAAGCTTTTATTTGCTCATCAGCATAGAGATTTACTGTAGGGCATTGAAATAGTGAAAAGTACTACTGTTGAATAATGTGTTTAACTTGTATAGCTTAGGTTTTTTGAAATTTTTCCAACATAGTTATCTAAAGGTAGAAATGGAGATGTTCAGATTTCTTTTTCATCAAAGGTGTGTTGACATTGTTTGTTCCAACAGCTTTTCATATGAATTAAAATATGTATACTTCTGCCTAGAAAGTTGTTTAATACCTGTGAACTATATTGCAATGCCTATTTTATTAAACTACTTACTAACTTTCCTCCCCCTAAATCATGAAGTGTGTCTGGCACTATTTCAAACAGTATTACCATCTGTAGATGGTAACTCACTCATCTACAATCTGGGGTCACATTCTTGGGGGAGGTTGTTGGGTGTTGCTAAAGGTGGTTTGTATTTGGCACAGAAGTAACCTAAATCTTTATGAAGATTTGTTCATCACTATCTGCTTTTTTGATACAAGTTTGCATGCTGAGAAACCTCCTGTTGTTATTTATTGTCCTTTAGAAATACCTCAGATGAAAACTCTTCTTTCTAATTACTATGTCAGGAATTTTACACAATCAGTATGTGCTCCTAAAACTTCTAAAGTCCTCTCTCTGTGGAGGGGTGAGATAACTTGTTAACAAAAGGATAGAGAAACACCTCCACCTCCCAGCCTTTACTTTCCCTTCTTCCTTGACTCAGTCCAGTAACACAGCCCCTCAGGATGCCTTCTAGCTAACACAAGGGAGGGCTTCTAATGTAACATATGCTGAGAAAATTAATAAGGATGGCTTTAGGTTTGATTTTAGGTATCTTTTGCTTAGCTGCCTGGATGAATCAGCTAAATTTCTAAGTGAACTAAAACTCCAAGCAATCTGTTTTGGATTCCATCCCAGGCAGACCTATTCAGCCATCCATTTAATTGCTAGTGCATCTTCATTTATGTACCTCTATTGATTTTAATCTCAGATAATTTATACAACACCATAAGCAGGTAACAAGCCAAACCAATGGCATTTCACTGGGGATGAAGACACTTATAAACTATTTTAATTTGTCCAAAATCTGCTCATACACAAGGCATCTTGCTGTGGTTGTATGCTTACAGTTTGTACTTACAGCCTCTCAGCTAAACTTTTGTTCTCTTTCTCACTACAAGTTTACTGACTCTTTTCCCATACATTTAGTAGAATACATTTCCATTTGACTCCAATCTACCTCATGGCCTGCTGCCAGATTTCCCTGATATTTGTTTTTCATTCTATCTGTTTGCTATCGATACACTTTTTTCCTGAATGTGTGTATAATTCATTTGGCCTGAATTCAGATGTTAGTGTGATAAGGATCTTTACATAGTTGTGAGTGATGAGCCGTCATTGGCTTGATTCATAAACACAGAAAGAAATCATGTAGTTTCAGAGTACAATTCATTTCACCTCTTTAGATCTTTACTTCAGGATGAAATATGTCCTAGACAATGTTTTTGCTTGGAAAAGGTTTTATTTATTCCTGTAACGGAATTAAGACTGTTTTCTCTTAGAAGGCTGTAACTGTTATTTCCTCAACTCTGCTACCTGAATGTCCTGGAGCAGGATTAGATCTCAACTCAAATGTTTCTGTGTATGTCTGTAGCACTCTTCAAATAGCTATTTAAAATAATTTTAAACTAATGTCTGCAATGGTTCTTATGCTTGAATACTAACATAACTAACACTGCAATCAAAACAAGGGAGATTAACGTTACACAGAAGAGCAGCCTGTCCTATAGGTGTCTAAGCAGTCTATTGGCACAATACTTTTTGTTTTGTGACTTTATCACAAAGTATTTTGAGATGTAAAAGAAAAGTGCAAATGAGGGAAATCATCCTTCCTAGACAAATCCCATCTTATTTTAATTTTCCACTTCAAATCACAATTAATATGTATTATTCACACCTTTTCTCTGGCTATATTAATTTGAAGTAGAACAGATGCCTTGTACAGACTGTCCAAGACATGGAAACAGACTATCGTTATTCATGTTTTTCAGTTGTTCTTCACTGTGGGCAAGGATAGTACAACAGAAAGGACTCACAGTTATTGAAAGCAAATTAAGTTAACAATTTTCAGAGACTGTTCACAGAGAGGATCTAACCATTTCTTTCTGCAGGTACCACAGTTACCGATATCAGATTGCTCATACTGGGCAATGGGAGGAGAATACAGTGAATTCAGATGGAAAACACCTCAGGAAAGGAAAATCTCCATCTATATTATATTTGTAAGAGATTTGTGGCTCAGGTTCTGGTGTTTCATCTGCAACAGCTTTGGCTACAATGTACCAAAATGAGGTCTGGGATTAGTTTAGGGATAACTTGCTCTCAACAAAGATCTATTTAATAAAATTAACTTGAGATAAAGCTCATAACTTTACTTAGCTTATTTGTGTAAAAGGTACTGGGATCTTAAATATAAGATAATTTTTAAAATCAGGAAGTCTATGAGCTATAATTTTTTTGAGGGGAAAGCAACCAGCATCACTTTTGTCTGAAGCTACTCTCTAGTTTTGAAGGCTAGTACATACAATGGCCCAACATCTGGGAAATGTCAAAGCTTAAGCAAAAGAACTGATGTGACTCATTTGGATAACCTCAACCTGTGATCTTGGCTAGAGTGTTAGCTCTAGAATTAATTAAAAAATGTAATGTGTATATCTCTATGATGCATGCAGACTGTTCAAGACCACACAAACTACCTGCACAGAATGAAGCTTATTCAAAGCTGAGTAGGGCAATGTTTTTCACAGAAGCACAAATATGCTATTTCACCAATAAACTGTGGAAGAGTGTGAACAAATATTTCTCCACCAGTGTTGAAGAAAGGTGAGAAGCCATCCCAGAAATACTACAGGACTACTGAAAATGCTGAAAACATTTAAAAATCAACCTGAAAATATTGGTATCTCTTAGATCTGCTTCTTAATTATGGGAGGAATCTTTTAGAAGATAAGGTTCCCAGACAAACCTGAATAAAGGTAATTCAGAAAAAGAAATGCAGGTAATTTTATACTCCCATATGATACTATTCTTTTGTTCACTTGTTTAACACTGCAGTGGTGCTTTTGGCTTCTACAGTGATTTCTTGTACTGTTCTATATACTATATATAGTTCTTGTCCTGCAATGACAAATGTCTTATTGAAAGTACTCAAAGTATTTCAAGTGACAATTAATTGTAGAAGTCACCTTCACTTTCTAAAGCTCTGACTTTTAGTGCTAGAAGAAGAATGCAACCAGTTCTCATATCCCAGCTGAGGACATTGTAAATGTAGCTGGAAGAATAGCACCTTCCTAACCTAAATGAGCACCTTTTAATTTAAGCACTTGAGAATTTGCAATCCTCCCTCAACTGCTTCCCAGACCTTTCCAGATCTATGTTGAAGGAGTTTTACAAGTTTCTTAACTTGCCTATTGTTCTAAACTTCCTTTTATCCCCTGGAAAGAAAAAGGTTACCCAGTAGATGATATGAATCACCGCATGCCTCTCTGGATTGACAGAAGAAAGTGCAGATTGATTAGATTTCAAACTGTTTCTCTAAACAGGATAAATTTTGATCAAAGTTTCACTTAACACTTTGCTTAACTGAGAGGTTCCTGAGGACTGAACAGAAGAGGTGCCTGAAGACTGAAGGAAGGACAATGTCATCCCAACCTTCAAAAAGAGCAAGAAGGAGGACCCAGGTAACTATAGGCCGGTCAGTCTCACCTCCATTCCTGGAAAGGTGATGGAACAGCTTGCTCTTGCCACCATCTCAAAGCATGTTGAGGAAAGGAGGCTTATCATGAGTAGTCAACATGGATTCAACAAAGGGAAATCATGCTTGACTAATCTGATAGCCTTTTATGATGGCACAACTAG
>VYZX01029831.1:110458-123868 GCA_013401335.1 Brachypteracias leptosomus
GTAAAATGACTTTGCTTGGTTGCACAGAAATGAGTCTGCTCTACTTCCTATCAGGGAATTGCTCTCAGGCCCAACCAGAAGATAAAATATACTGACTCTTGATATATAAAAGGGACTGTGTTTCCTTGGTTGTTATTCCTACATTCAAGATTACAATTTTGTTTAAGACATTATATAANACACTTTTCGTTCTTTCTATTGCAGACTTTGGATCCTCTCCAGATTTACCTTTCTTATTTCAGGATCCTTAAATAGAATTCTAAGTCTTGTTTGGAAAACAGAAAGGAAATGTGGGTGGCTGGATATATACCTTGTGGAAATCTGTTTTCCTTGCCTGTGACACTAAAGAGAGAGAAGTATTTCTTGGGCAACTTTAGACTACACTGGAATAGCAGGTACTTTATCATGGTATCTTTAATAAAAATAATTATAAAAATATAAATACAGATAATCTTGAATTTTCTAGACCTATGATGTAAACTGTAACAACAAAAAAGTCACTTTAATTTCATAATTCACAATGCAAACATGAACAGAACTCAGAAGTGCTTAATTCGTTCTTGTTCTAACTCTCTTGATTTAATTAGCATTAGACCATAAATTAATTTGTCTAAAGATTATTTACACATCTATATTGTAAATTAAACAATTGTAACATATCTGCGTACAACCTGGAACATACAAAGTAATAGCAGGACATTAGAGAATTTGTGGTTCAAATGCTTTTAATTTTCTGATTAATAATATAAAAAGACAAAATAAGAATTCAATTCATGCTTAAAAAACCAAAATTATGGAAACAACATCTGTTATTTTGCAAGCTTGTAATTGCAGGCAGCATGTTTTTAATACCATTCTGATCTAATAAAAATAGAAATTTTGTATACACTATAAACTGCAGGTTTGTCTGTTAATGACAACCTCATTTTTTCTGCAAGCATATAGTTGAAGAAATAGTATAATCAGGTTTTCAATGTTCTTGACAGTCACACTGGAAATTATGAATTGAAACACAATAGTTTGATTTTTGTATATTTTTATACCTCCAGAGGTTGAGGGACCTCACACAGTGCCATTAAGGAGTTAGATCCTATCAGGACTTAACCACTTGTTGGTTGTCGAGGAGTTATAGAGCAACCCCAATGACTGGAGTACTCCAGTGCATTAACTGTTAAGCAAGTAATAAACGTTCATCTGCTCCATCTGCTTTCCCAAATGTTCATGTGTAGGCATTGGATTCCTCATCTTAGTTATGTTTCCTGGGTGCTAAAATAATACAAACAAATTATACAAAGGGAAAAAAAATCCTGGTAAAATTTGGTACCTTAAAAGTTAATCTTTGTTCACAACATATGTTCTTGAAATACTCATTATCTTCACATTGCTGCTGACAAACAGGGAGGTTATATTGGCTCCAGCTCTCCCAGATATTTCTCCTACTTCTCTCACAGAGGTTCCCACCCATCCTGAGATGTTTAAACTAACCAGTCACTGATTCCACATCAAACAATTCAGTGGTTTTAGCCTGCTAATGGTGTAAGTTTCTATTTTAAAATGTAAACTAGCTATCAGCAATATTTGTTTAACTGTTTCTCTAGCAGCTCAGTTATCTCTGCAGCAGTAGCATGAACCTTTTGGATGTAGGAACCTCCTCTAGGTATGACATGCAAAGGAGATGGTAATAATCATCATTTTGTAGCATTTTATCTATAGGAAAGCGAACTATTTTGATCATTCTATGTGGATTAAAACAAAATCCTATTTGCTTTACCTATTTGAATAAAGGATTTTTCCAAATATGCAGTCCATTACTCCTTCTTGTTTTGGTTTCATTGTGAGTTTTGCAAAAACTTCAAAACTTTCTCATCAACTCTAGGCTTTGCTCCAGGCAAACCTTGTCTATTACTAATCATAATTAGTGTTGCTTTTTTACTTAATGACAAACTAGCAGTTTAAAATAAACTGTCCTATAATTCCTGCTCCAGAGTAAGAATAATAAAGCTAAAACAATCAATCTGTTTCATCCCAGGTCTAAGCGGAGAGAAATTACTTCTTTTTGTAACCTGTAATGGTAGGCAGGAGGTCAAGTAGAGTTCTGCTTTTCAGATGTTTTTTGCAGTGGATTGTCTCACAAACTATCAAATTGTTCAGAAGCTCGCAAACCTCTAAAATGTTCAGAAGCACAATGCATGATTATTCTCCTAATTGTTGGTTTTAATTCATGTCTCTTTCTTAACTGGAGGATTCAGGATGTGCCATTTTTGTTTAGACTAGGTATTATCAAAGTTTACAGTTCACCTGTACTGGTTGCAGCCAGAAAGTGGCAGACTTCTGTAGGACAGGTCAGAAGTTCAGCTTGGGACATCCACCTCCACACATGACCCAATTATCTGCCACATGTTTGCACTCACAATTAGAGCTATTTTTTAATGTAACTGCATATTCTCTAACTCTGCACTTAGGTGACATGTATCACGAGAGTAGCATCACCAACACTTAAGTCCCAAAGAGAACAGAACTTTCAGGAGCAATCCAGGACTCCACTCGCATATCCTAAGTGACACTTGCTCCATGTAGTTCACTTTGGACTTCTCCTGAGGTCCCTTAACTGCCCTGTGAAATCTAAACTCCTAATGATCTTGTAGCACATTCCAAGGATAACCAGCTAAACTCCCACCAGATCTTGCTTACTGCTTATTTCCTAGTTTTCTCCACATTCGAATACCTTTTATTGGTTTCTGCTACAGGCAGCATCATGGTTAATGTGTTGTAGCTTGAGCTTGGAGACTTCTGCTGAATTTTTAGCAGTACTACAGACTTCCAATGCAGCTCCCTCTGTCCCTCTGCATCTGAGTTTCACATTTACCAAACCCATGTAATACTCATTTCTGTTAAGGGAATATGGTATGCATAAAGGAGGAAATTATAAAGGATGGAAAACATGAGCATACTTGGAGGTTCCTTTTCAGGCTTTATTGCAGCATTCTGAAAGATTATGTAGCATATTTTATTGTTATCCTTTTATAGAGAGTAACTGAAAACAATGTTAACAAGTAGACATGTTCAGAAGTGCATGCTTTTTTTCAGGAAGGGCTTATAAAGCAGCTTGCTATGCTCAGATCCTCTCTTCCAGCTCCCCTGATATCTTTGTATTTTCACAGTGCTCTGAATACCATCTGCTGCTGCTCATGTGCCCCATCACTGAAATGCAAACTGAAATTCCTCCACACTGGCACAAGTGTACACTGAAGAAATATCTCCTCTATTGGTGAAAAACAAAACTAGAACAATGTTACTATAGCAGCTATGGGATGTAAAATGCTCATAGTGACCTGTGAGGTCCTAGAAGTTCTTTTCTAAGCTTAGTAATGCAGTAAATATAGCACCCACTTTTTTTTGTGCATCAGCTAATTCATTGTTACAGCTTCTGCGAACTAGGTGGAAAAATTCTCAACAGGGGAGATTTAGTGTAATGAACATATTAACTCTGTTTTTCCTGAAGATTGCATACAGTTTCTCTCATTGCCAGGCAGTATGCTTTATTTGTGTAAAGTTCCTGGACTCTCACGCTGCTAAGAATTTCCTCCATGCAGCAGACCAGAGAGCCAAGCAGCTTTCTCTCTCCTGGGCTCCAGGCATTCTAAATCTCCTGGATTCATGAAGCGCAAAATGCACAAAGTGCAGTTTGATACCAAGATGACTCAAAGTGGGAGATTTCAGTTAGTTCAGTAAACATTTTGATTACTGTTAAGTGCTTTGGTTTTGATTAAAAATGCCTAGAAGAAATCTTCTAGTGCTTGGGAAATGGCAACTTTGAAACTGACTGTGCTGTAAATCAGCATTGCACAAGTGCAACCAGGACCTGAAGATGGTTTTCTGCTGCTGAAAGATGGAGATGGTTTTCTGTGACCAGTTGAACTAGCTAAAATGAGAAAGGCGGTCCAGGACTGAGCTAGATTACTTCTGTTGTCCCTCAGGACCTGGAAGTTGCTGGTGTCTAACTACCCATCATGTGTCAAAGGAGACTGTTTACTCATTATTGGCATAGAACACTTAAAATGAGGCTTAGAAATTTAACATAAGAAAATATTAAGTCCTGAAAAGTGAGGGTTTGTTTTCTGCTGTCCTCTTTTTGGGTTCTTGTTTATAATCTTTAAGCTTTTTTTTCTGTATTTTTATGAGATAAGGCACTAGTGTTTTAATTGTAGCTAAAATGTCCTGACATTCTACAACCCTGGATTTAAAAACTCAAATAAAACAGCAAGTAAAATGAAAAACAACAATGGTGAAATACTTAGCAAATAAAATTCTAAGATCTTCTAATTTATGGATCTACTGGCTTTTGTTTGGATGAAGAATATGGAAAATGCATCAGTTCATCTGAACAGAAAAGTGATACCTGCTGTTGCCTTTTTGCTTATTCTTCAGTAGAAATATCTAAACTCAGTTTCATTGAAGTTTCCTAAAACATTTATTATTGGCTAAGCTGCATTTAGTGGATTGGATTTGGGATAGTACCCTCCCAAACCTAAGGAATGTTACATTGATAAAATAATGCCGAGTCATCTTATTTTATTTTCTATATCTTAATGTGAAATTGGCACTAAAATTAGATAATTTGAAAATTTAATAGAACTTTTGTCCTTGAGTTAATATAGACAGATCACAATGACAGCTCTGAGCCAGGAGATGAACCATTGATGAAAGGATGGTGTAAACTGCATGGAGTCAGTGTATAATAACAATTTTCAGTGATCTTGTAATAGGTACTGTTTAATAATTACACATTGCCTAAGGAGGATTCATCAACTTGGTGTAGCAAATAATAAAACACATTATCATGATAAGTGCATGAATTAAGCTAAGATCTCAAAAAGTACAGAAACTCAGTAGTTCTAGGAAACTCAATCTACACTAGTAATTTCAACAAAATGAGAGCATGTAATAGGTCCCTTATTGCTGAATAATGGAATTGTCTTTAATGGAGAATAGAGGTTTGATTGTAGAGTGAGATGGTAGACTTTCATTGTTTTGGCTGCAATAAAGACAGATGCATGATATTATGTATTTAAAACTAACATTTTTACTCACTAAAGCAATACACATTATATACAATATACATAGTAGCAGACTGATTGCTGGGAAAACAGAAAGAATGTCAGTTTGCATTAACACATTAGCATTACTTCAAATGTCCCTTATCTCATGTAAATGAGATAATAATCCTGGATCTCAATCTACTATATTTAAAGGATCCATTTCTTCTTTTACATACACTAGCACAATTTCCAATAAAGTCAACAGGTCAAACTGCTCTTTAAACACAGTTGTCCAACCCCATCTATTTCAGTGTAGTGAAGGCAGAATTATCCCACTGGCTTGACTCAGTGACTTTCTTGTATTTGCAGGCCAGACTGGCTGACATGTCCATTAGACCTATGGCCATTACAATTGTACAGCACTCCATAATTCTTTTGATCAATTAAGAAACAAAAGTGCTCCTGAAATTTAATTTGCTGTATCTTTATAGGGGCTTTTTTCAGTATAATGAATCCTGAGTTGTGTAATTATCTTTAGAAGAGGCACTAAATAAAACTACCAATTTAAAATATTGAACAAAGTATAGACTTGTGGGCAAAATGTACCTTATGTAAAGAATTATTTTATCTATTTCCCTTGGTATCGTATGAAAATGCTGCTTGTCCCTTAGGAGTGCATATTATAATGTTTTTCAAATTTCTTATCCATTAAAAAAAGACATTACAATTATGAAATGTTAAATAGAAGAGTATTACATTACAAAAAGTTACATATGAATACATATGAATGGAAAGAAGTGTGCGTGCACATCCAGTCAGCAACTACTACCAACAGTTGGCTAGAATATAGACCAGAATAGGCCTTGGTAAAACATAATTAAAGTTATAAAGATTATAAAAATATAAATTGATGTTTTCCTTCTGATCAGACTTTGCAAATGTCTTTGCACTTTAAGAAAATTTAATTTTAAAAGTATAGTAGTTCTTGATAAATATGTATTGATTTGAAAAGTGAAAGTAGTTAAAGGGAAGAAAGGTTGTTCTAGACTTCTAATTTACTTTGCCTGGATTCCAGTTCCAGTTATGCTCCCAATTTCCCATAACTTCTAGAGAAGTCCTGAAATAATTTGATAACCATAGCCACAAGTAACTCATGTAGGTCTTTATTTGGAAAGAAATTGGATGTCTAGGGATGCCTGTAGGTACTATTGAATTTTTCAACAGTACTTCAGTCCCTAGCTTCGTCTTTAGGTGCCTAAATATCTCTCAAATGTAGTGCTGAGAAATCAAGTCCCATTAAATTTAAATGATACCCAGGCTATATGTGCACTGGTAGAGCTTTCCTGGTATGGAAATATCAATATTCTACTGCAGACTAAGTGCTCCAAGTGGAAATTTAATAGGAACTGTAAAGTGATGCATATTAAGTTAGCACCAGTACATTAAATGACCTTCTGAGTCAAACAAACTAAATTGGTCAAATTCCAGATATACTGGTCAAGCAGCATTAATGCTAGGAATGCTGTTGATGTAACATGTCAGTCAGACATAATATCTCTTAGTATCCTGCATTAGCTTAACTATACCAACAAAAGGTAGTTGGTAGTAGAGGTCATGCTCCTTGTTCCTAAATGACTTGTGAAATGACACTTAAAGTCTGAAGTGATGGTAGGCACCTTAGGAAGGATGCATTTTTGTTCCCAAACACAGCAAATACTCTGTTCAAAGTTATGAAAGAGTTTTTACAAAAGGTCCTTTCTGGACCTAAGAATTGTGATTTCTAGATGCAACGCAGAGTGGGGATGTTGTAGTCCAGATGCCTTTACAGCCCCAAGGTGAGGGCATCCTCTTGGGATAGGGGTTTGAGACATTTCAACTGGAACACAAGTCTGCCATTTTAGCTCATTCATAAATCTTTGTGTAGAAAGTGATCAGCATCCTACCAAGGCATGAAGATGTGGTTTCCTTAGTTTCTCTGGTAATCCTCTTGGAGGTCTCTGTTAGTTAAATGTCCTTGAGGAGCTGAAATTTGCAGTTCACATATCTGATTTATCTTAGAAATATTGCCTTAATTTGATAGTGAAGGATCCACAGAGACCAAGAAGAGATAATTAACTTCTGTGCTTGACTGTCTGTTTCAACTAGATATTATTTTACCAATTTACATGACAGTTTTAAAGGACAGAAAGATTTTAAAGAAAAAAACCAAATCTGCGGAAAGAGCAAGAAGGTCTTGGTGTCCTGCCAAGGTGTGACTACATGAAACTTAGCTTGTAGAGTGCTTTGAAGTCGTTAGAGAAAAGTGGAATAAAACTGCAGGTTGTTCTTATGAAGCACACGGAGACTTCCCTGCTCAAATTTTCCTCTTGTGTTGTTGGTCATTATCACCTAATATCTCATTTAGTTTCCAGCCTCAGTTCTTTCTAATATGATTGCCTGTTGGCAAAAGTGCTTTGCACACTGGAATAGCCTTTGTTCAGACAGTTACCAAGCACTAAACCTCCTCATATATCAGAGAATTTTATGCCATGTTCTAAATAAGTAACATTTAAAAATTTAGGCCTTCTTGGGAATATTATTCAGCCTCTTTGGGGGACTTTGACCTTCTGACACATTTTCCTGCATGTTCTATGAGCTTTTGGGTGTGCCTGGTTTTATTTGGATTGCTGATTTCTGAGACAGAAAAGAAAGATCCTGAATTCTCTGCTTCTAGCAGCCGAGAGGATTTAATACCTTGTAGTGCTGAGATACTGGGATGGTAGTAATGTTGTATTCTGATTACCTAAACACCATTTACAATATTTACACAGCTTAATTTTTAAAGAAACAGTTGTCTTTATGTGCTCCTAAGTGAGCTAAATGCAATCCCTTTTCCTTTCTGTTCTTTATACTAAGCCTTGTTCAGTCCTGAAGCAGTGATGGGAAAAGTGCTTAATTTTCGTTAGAAATAGTAAAACCACTTTGGGAACTTGCTTGTGTCTGCTGCACTGCTGCATGTAAGTACTTATTCTAACCCCTACTGAGCGCTTAGAAGTCATCTTTATATTAAGATATTCCTGTGCCCAGCTGCTGCTCCTGACATTACTATACTGCCCTTAACCTTTGTTTTGCAAGCTTTGCTGTTGAGGCCCATGTGTGCAGTCTGCTCAAGATCCTGAGCTCAGCTTTGCACAGCAGCAAGGCCACCCGAGAGCTGTTTAGGAGCATTGCCTGCAGCAACTGCTGCCAAACCCCCTCCATCAATCTTGAACTTTGAGCATGGCCCATTCACTTTAGCTGGGCATCTCAGCTGGGCAAAATTTGAGTGCACATTTCCCATAAATGATGGAGAACAGCACATGCTTTATCCAATTTATTATACAGTTTCACCTTCCTCTGGTTCTCTTGTCGCTGAGTTGCAGGTAAGTAAGATGATCGCAATTACTGAAAGCCCTGTGTTTTGTGCAGCGTTAGATTTTTCTATAATGAGCAGTCATTATGATTTGTGAGAAGCTTGTTTTGCTTGAATGGTTTATCAGAGGTTTGGTGTCTGTTAATTGTTTCTTGTTGGGTTTTTTTTAGGTTTTGAGACTTTTTTTTTTCCTTTCTTAATTTTTATTCTCTGACTGTTCTGTTTGGATTCCAAGAGAGAGACATTTTTTTTTGTTTATCTAATACTTTAATTAAACTACTCTACAGTCTTATTCAAGCATATCACTGTTGGTATTAAATAATAGAGACAAATTGCCAGCTGCAGGACAAAAGTCAGGGACATGTTTGGAAGGAAGCTATGCAGTATTACTGATGCAAACTTGTACTGATTCACTGCAAATAGCAGTGTTTTGATATTGGGAGGAAGAATTTTCTCCAGTGTGGATGGTGAGGTTGTGGGATGAAGGCACCCAGTTGTATGTGTAGCACTTTTTGCATTTTTATTTCTTCAGGTGGATGCCAGAATGCAGCCCTGCAGATGTCAGATGATGTGCCTCTTGCTCTCCTGGGAAGGAATGATCTTCATTCTTAGACTGAACTTTGTAAATAAATTACCTTTGCCCTGTACAACTCAGGGTTTTTCTGGGCATGTTGTGAGGGGACACAGCTTTCCACCAGTCCATAGGTGCATCTGTGGGATGGCGCTCCTGCATCATTGGACACGTGTATTCACTGCCACAAAGCTGGATCTCCATCAGATACTGCTGAGTTCAGCGGCTGTACTTGTGGTTGTCTGTGGTCAGAATGGTTTTGATAAATCACTACACACTTGTTTTTAAGCACAGTTTAATTTTAATGGCAGGAACAAAGCAAAATTAATAAGACAGTCTGTGGACCTGTGCTACAAACTGTGTCACTGTAGAGACAGAGGCTGTAAATAGATGTTTTGGAGTTGACACTCCAATCTGTTGCCAACAGCTTGCCTGGCTGAGTGCAACCCACAACTTTTCGTGCAGTTCATTCCCAGGTTCCTTTGTTCTTCTAACGACCCATGTGGGGAGCTCTGTGGGGCATGCAGGGACTTTTCCAAATATAAAGCTTTCTTCTCTTCCCTCTGATGCTTGCTGGGAGATTCATATCTACAGTCTTTGTTTTATTTCTCTGTTTTGTTTCCCAAGATCTATGTAACATCTGATGGTTATACAGCATGCAAATGATTTAAGAGGGCAGCAGAAACTTGCTGTAACTGACAGAGCACTGGAACAGGCTGCCCAGGGAGGTTGTGGAGTCTCCTTCTCTGGAAACATTTAAAGCCTGCCTGGATGTGTTCTTGTGCAACTTGGTCTAGGTGATCCTGCTCTGGTGGGGGGATTGGACTAGATGATCTTTCGAGGTCCCTTCCAATCCCTAACATTCTGTGATTCTGTGACTACTGGAGAATGCCACCTTCATAAACGCCAGGCTGGATCCCTAATTTGCCCCTGATTTGTGTGGCCTCAGTCAAATCACTCGAGCCAGAATAAAGAAAATATTTACTTGCCTGCAGATGTGTGTTATTACTTTGTGGGTTAGGAACCTTGATTGTTTCTGTGCACATTATTAGTTTGAACTTGGTGACTAGCTTTCACTTGTATGCTAGTAACCTAAATATATTTGTATTACCTGTTTATCTGCCATGATTTCCTCTTTTCTTCTAAGCTGGCCAGCTAATGGCCTGCAGACTTTCTATTGTGAAGATAAAGTACCTGGTGAGCATGCGATGCTTTGCAAATGTCTGGATATATATATATATATATATATATATATTTAAAAAGAACTTAATACTTCTCTATGACTTATTTTACTTTTTGTCTCACACATTGCACAGCATGCTAGCAACAAAAATGTTTTGTATAACACAGGTAGTGTACGGCTTAAGGTATTTAGAGGCACTGTAGCCATGATTAGGGGACTGAGGTAAGTGATATGACTGATATAAGCAGACCATAGAAATGCCTGTTACTTCACCTTGCTGGATGTTTTTATTTTCTTAATGGACCAAAATATTTCCAAAATGGACAGGATTTCTTAAAATAACATGCTGCACTCACTGGATTTTACCCATTTTTTATATGTTACTCTTTACTTGAATAATTCAATGTGATATGTAGCTTTCAGATATGTAGGTTGAAATCCAAAGCTAGTTCATATGTGCACGATAATTCTCAGTAAGTCAGTGAAGGTTTTGCACTTTTAAAACATAACCTCCTAGTAGTGAAGGGCAGGAAAAAAAACATCCTTGAAACACACAGAAAATAAAACTGGGAATTCAGTTCTGGATAAGGTCTAAATGACTACAGTTATGGATTTTAATTGAATCTGTATTCATATTTGTTATATTTCCCTTAAATTTAAGCCAGTTAAATTGGATAAGAGGAGTATCAAAGATGTACAGAGTGCAGTGACTGAACTTTTGTCTGCGTTCATCAGACAAACCTGCTCCAGTGAAAACCTGAGGCACAAAAATTATTACCAATTACTATTTCTTTCTAGCATGCATAAATTAATATAACTTTAAAGTATGTAACAGGAATGCATAGGGCACATGGGAGCAGAGGCCCTGCAGAAGTAGGTGTGAGTTGAGGAGCTTCTTTACAGTTTGAGGGGCTGAAAGCACACTCAACTTTCCTCTCTGCTACCTTGTCACTTCACCCCTTGGCAGACAGACCTGTGCTGTGTCTGCCTCTGGGAGGGAGTCACTGATGAGGAGAGAGATGTCCAAAGAAGACAGATACAGTGCTTTCTGCAGCAAGATGTGTCTTGTTGTCAGTGTGTGGAGGGCTATTCTGTGCCTGGGCTTCCCTGAAGTGGCTTCATTTGCTGCCTTATACTTTGTTCAAGTGCAAGCTGAGGGTAAGGGGGTGGTTGCTCAGGATTTCCAAGTGCCTGGAAATGTAACAGGAGTTACTGTTGGGTGTTTGTAGCTTGTGCATGCATGAATTTTACAGCTAGAGTGCTCTGGGTCTGAAGTGCACCAGCTGCACCATTCTTGATATGTGCATCCTATGCATTGAGTGGAAGCCTGGGCACAGCGTGTTACCCTGAGGAGTGTGGCTGTAGCGCTGGAGGTCTTGGACATCTCTTTTGGTTCAGGAAATCCAGACAAGTGGGATTTCTTAGTCTTGCGTGCATGTGTAGCTGCCTGATTTCATCTGAATGAGAATGAGAAAAAAGGTTTCTTCTGAATCACAGATAAAATTGGACCATGAGTTTCTCAAATAGGGCTTTTGAAGAAAAACTTAACATTTTATCATAATAAAACAATCTCTGTCTCAGAATGAAAATGGCTTATGTAGTGGGTCTGTTTGAGCTGATTTTCCCCATACAGCCCTCATACTGCAGTACTGGGACCCAGAGAGTGTTGATAACATGGTGTGTGTTACGTCTAGCCGTGAGTGCCCACATAACACCAAAGGTATGGGGGGGCAAGATCTGGGAGGGGATACAACCCGGACAGTCAACCAGAACTGACCAATAGGATATTCCATACCGTATGATGTCAGCTCAACTATAAAGGGAGGAGGACGGGGGGATCTGGGGGAGACGTTTGTCCTCCGAGCAACTGGTACGCGTTCTGGAGCCCTGCTTCCCGGGACAGGCCCGACACCGCCTGCGGATGGGAAGTAGAGAGTAACAGCTTTGCTTGCTTTTGCTTCGCGCGTACGCAGCCTTGCTTTCTCTGCTGTTTATTAAAACTGCTTCTTATCATAACCCACGGGTTCTTCTTTTCCATCTTACTCTCTCCCTGCTTGCCTTGCTGACAGGGGTTTGGAGTGGGTGGGGGGGAGTGATAGAGGGACTAGGGGTGGGCACCGGGCACCCAGCCAAGGTAAACCCACAACAGCTTAACACCTGAGCTCCGTAGCTAAATTGCATTTTCTGCAATTTCAAACCATTGCTACAAGAAAGAAAGCAGGAAGAAAATAATAACAAATCATACTGACTCTGTAAGCAGCAAAGAGTACAAGAATTAAAAAGCAAAACATTATTGTTTCTTACCACTACTCTTAATCTCTCGTAAAGTTTGTTTGTATGACCTTTAGCCACTTTTTACTTGATGATATATTCTCGGGCAGGGAGTATGTTGGTTAATCTTTCTGTCAGAGGGATACTCTTGCAATTCACATGGTAGGTAGAATTAGAAACTGGTGAAGCTACAGATGAGATGTCATGTTTTGCAGTGAGAAACCTTATTAATTTTACCCATGCTGGTCCTCCAGAATTGACCATCTGGTTCTGTAAATAACAAAATTAATTTACATGTTGACCAACTAGCAGCAGTTTCCATTATGCTAAACACCTGTTATCACCTAAAGCCATTTTACTGGATATGATGCATTAGTTGTATATTATCAGTGCTAAGGATGCATATAAAAATATGTCATCCACTTACATGGTTCAGATGTTGCTTAAACAATCTATTGAATTTGCTGAAGAGCTTATGAAAGAAACAATTGTATTTAGGAGGATCATCAGAGAGCATTCTTAATTATCTTAAATATTCTTGATTACTGAATTCAAAATACACTCTCCTGTCTGTTGTGGTATTGGATATGTGTGAGAATGATTATATGTTGTGTTCCAGTGGCTTTTCCTGTTTATTTCAGGCTTTTGACTAATAATTAAGGGGAAATATGTGCAGATATTACTATATTCTTATTACTGGCAGGTGAAAAATATCCAGGGAAAACTGGTAGAATTTACCAGCAAATGTCACCAGATAAATCTTTCAATAGTCTCTCATTTGGAGAGTGACCAAGCTTTTAGTCTTTCAAGAAATGGTTTGTTGTTGCAATGATATTGTAGTTGCTAAAGCTTTGTGGTTTTAAAATATTGTTGCATAGTGTTCTGTGAAGGAAAAAATCCTTCAGGTGACAGAAAAAAACCTTTCAGGCAACGGAAAATATCACAGAATCACAGA